>CM022775.1:47500-50000 GCA_012411365.1 Ameiurus melas | reverse complement strand
CCCGCGTCATTACGTCACCGCGCCACGCTGTCTGATGTCACTCCGAAATTTCACGTATCGACATACAGTTCGGTCGTTATGGGACTGTTTACAGTTTTGGGTGTTTTTGTTGAATTTTTTTACGAACGCTTTATGTGCAGTTAATTATTAGTCATGATGTACGTGCTAATAGACGACTGTTTGAAGCTGTGGGCTGTGTCTCAAATCATATAATTACCCTCTGTATAGTAGCCGAGATACATGTCTTTTTCTCCACTACAGGACTATAGTAGGACAGTATGCAGTATACTCTCTCAGTAAAACGGAAAACTGCCGTGTGTGATCGTGTCCTTTTGCAAAATGCGGTGAAAACGCTCACACGACGTTCATAATGTGATGAAGGTGTTTACATGTCTGTAATACACGTCAATAATACGATTAAAAGAGGAGTACTCCACACGTCTTAATTCCATTAGAGATTACTTAGATTATGACCTTAATTAGATTAAGGTTGGTGTTTACATGGTAGTTTCTTAATCAAAGTATGGTCTTAATTAGATTAAGAGTGGATTATTGTTGTCCATGTAAACGCAGTCAGTGAGATACTGAGAATTTACTTACCTTTATCTGATTAAGGTCATACTCGAATTAAGCTCTAATGGAATTAAGACGTGTGGAGTACTCCTGTTTTAGTTGTATTATGGACATTATGAACGTCGTGTAAGAGTTTTCACCGCATTTTGCAAAAGGACACGATCACACATGGCAGTTTTACGTTTTACGGCGAACAAGAGAGTTCGGCTGTGTCCCAAACTGCATACTTTCCTACTGTAGGCCTGTAGTGGCGAAAAAGACATGTATCTTGGCTACTATATAGACGGTAAGTATGCTATTTGAGACGCACCCACGGCTTCAACCAGTCGTTTATTAGCACGTACAGCATGACAGATAATTAACTGCACTTAAAGCGTTCATTAAATTTTTTTATAATAACACCCAAAACTGTAAACGGCACCATAACGAAGATGAACTGTATGTCGATACGATAAATTCTGGAGGGACGTCGGACGGTGTGGCGCGGTGACGTAATGACGTGTGCTCTTAATCTAATTATGATCTACAACATGTAAAATGGGAACATGACCGGAGACTCATGTAAACACCTTAATCACATAATTATCTTACTCAGAATAAGGTCAATAATTAGATTACTGCTGTCCATGTAAACGTAGTCAGTGAGATAGTGTGACAGTGAAACGTTGAGATGGTGAGATGATGAGACTGTGAGGCAGTGAGATGGTGAGACTGTGAGACAGTGAGATGGTGAGACAGTGAGATGGTAGACAGTGAGATGGTGAGACAGTGAGATGGTCAGACTGTGAGACAGTGAGATGGTGAGACAGTGAGATGGTAGACAGTGAGATGGTGAGACAGTGAGATGGTAGACAGTGAGATGGTGAGACTGTGAGATGGTGAGATGGTGAGACATTGAGAAGGTGAGACAGTGAGATGGTGAGACTGTGAGATGGTGAGACTGTGAGATGGTGAGACAGTGAGATGGTAGACAGTGAGACAGTGAGATGGTGGGACGGTGAGATGGTGAGATGATGGGATGGTGAGAAAGTGAGACGGTGAGACAGTGAGATGGTGGGACGGTGAGACAGTGAGATGGTGAGACTGTGAGATGGTGAGACAGTGAGATGGTAGACAGTGAGACAGAGAGATGGTGGGACGGTGAGATGGTGAGATGATGGGATGGTGAGACAGTGAGACGGTGAGACAGTGAGATGGTGGGACGGTGAGACAGTGAGATGGTGGGACAGTGAGATGGTGAGGCAGTGAGACGGTGAGATGGTTAGACAGTGAGATGGTGAGGATTAAGGTAGATGGTGAGTAAGGATCTGCCAGGATCATGTGAGATGGTGAGACGGTTGAGATGGTGAGACGTGAGATCGTGAGATGGTGAGAGTGAGAACAGTGAGATAGTGAGACTGTTGAGACAAGGAGATGCTGAGACAGTGAGATGGTGATGAGGTGATACGTTAGGATCAGTGAGACGTGAGATGTTAGAGGATATGGTTAGATCAGTGGAGGTTAAGAGGTTAGGACAGTGAGATGGTGAGACAGTGAGATGGTTAGATGGTTAGACAGTGAGATGGTGAGACGTGAGATGGTTAGAAGTGAGATGGTGAGACGGTGAGATGGTAGACAACAGGATGGTTGAGATAGTGAGACGGTGAGACGGTTAGACGAGTGAGAGTGATTGAGACAGAGAGATGGTTAGATAGTGAGATGGTTAGATAGTGAGATGAATGAGAAGTGAGATGAAGAGATAGTTAGATGACATGGGGACCGTGAGATGGTGAGACAGTGAGATGTGAGACAGTTGAGATAAGAGGTTAGACAGTGAGATGGTGAGACAGTGAGATGGTTAGACAGTGAGATGGTGAGATGGTTAGACAGTGAGATGGTGAGACAGTGAGATGGTTAGACGGTGAGATGGTGAGACAGTGAGATGGTT
>CM022775.1:12500-42500 GCA_012411365.1 Ameiurus melas | reverse complement strand
TCAGGTGACTCACATAGCAAAGCAGTACATGTATTATTTACTGTGAACTCCTACTGCTGGCTTATATTGTTAACCTCTACTGCTAACTTGTACTGCTAATGCTGTGTTCGCGGTGTCATCATTTCCGAGTTACGAGTTGAAAGTGAAAGTTGAGGAGGCGTTTCAGATCAGTTGCATCATTAACCTCTACTACTGACTCATACTGCTGACCCCAACTACTGACTCGTACTGCTGACCCCAACTACTGATTCGTACTGCTGACCCCTACTGCTGACCCCTACTACTGATTCCTACTACTGATTCTTACTACTGACTCGTACTGCTGACCCCTACTACTGACTCATACTGCTGACCCCTACTACTGACCCCTACTACTGACTCCTACTGCTGACTCCTACTGCTGACCCCTACTGCTGACTCCTACTACTGATTCCTACTACTGACTCGTACTGCTGACCCCAACTACTGACTCCCACTGCTGACCCCTACTACTGACTCCTACTACTGACTCGTACTGCTGACCCCAACTACTGACTCGTACTGCTGACTCCTACTACTGACCCGTACTACTGACTCGTACTACTGACCCCTACTACTGACCCGTACTACTGACTCCTACTGCTGACTTGTACTGCTGACCCCTACTATTGACATCACATCCCATTACTCGTACTGCTGACCCGTACTACTGACCCGTACTACTGACCCCTACTACTGACCCCAACTACTGACTCGTACTGCTGACTCGTACTGCTGACTCCTGCTACTGATTCCTTCTACTGACTCGTACTGCTGACCCCAACTACTGACTCGTACTGCTGACTCCTACTACTGACTTGTACTGCTGACCCCTACTATTGACATCACATCCCATTACATCCCATCACATCTCATCTCATCATCATATCTCCTCACATCTCACATCTCATCTCATCTCCTCACATCTCATCACATCACAGTGACCAGCAGATATTATGTCAAAAAATGTCTTAACACAGAAGATCAAAAGTGTGAATAACATTTTTTTGTGGTCAGAGCCAGACGGCAGTGAGACAGACGAGGGTGTTAAAGCAGAGCTGAGTGTGAAGAGCTCGATGATTCCCCCTCATCACCTAGATGAGAAACACTGCCACTGCATCTGTCACCTACCTCGGCCAGGCATGAAGCTGATGTGGGTTCCTATGGAGGACACGGAGGACAGAACATATGCAGGAGAAAACAGGAAAAATGGCCCTCTACAGGGGGAGGACAAATCTCCACGCATGGAGGACATGGGCCGGAGACGGAGGACGAGTGTCGTAGTAGAACACCCTGCTGTGAAATCTCCCACAATGCCTCAGTGCTACAGCTGCCGCAGTTTCCGCCTCCATCACAGCCCACAGGAGGAGGTGGCAAGTGAGGGCATATATGAGAGCATGGAGGTGTTCTTCTCTTCACCACCTGCTGAGGAACCTGTTTATCTACAACTGCAACCATCTGATCACGCCTCCCCAACCCCTCCCACCAAACCAGTACCCCCACCCCGCCCACTCTCCACCCCGCAGGCCCGTCAGAAGGAGAGAAGGAGAACACAGCCTGTTCTAGCCTATGTAATCTCACCGAGAGGAGGCCGTCCACCAATCAGCTGTGAAAGAGGAAGTGAAGTCCCGCCTCTACAAAAAACGAAGACAGGTAATACAGGAAATCAACAGAGATGTGAGACATATGAGAGAGAGAGAGAGAAGAGAGAGAGAGAGAGAGAGAGAGTTCTCATTGGGGAAACACTGAAACATTTTACATTTACATTTATTCCTTTAGCGGTGTGTGAGTATGAGTATGAGTGTGTGTGAGTGTGTGTGTGTGAATTGGTGAATGAGACACAGTGTAAAGTGCTTTGTAGAACCGCTAAGGTTAAGAAAGCACTATATAAGTGCAGACCCTTTACCATTCACTAACGCACGTCAACCAATAAAGTTAATTGAATTAAATTGAGAAACATATGACAAGACAATATTATATGAAATATGTAATATTGGATCATTTTCTCTTTATCTACTTATAGGAAATGTGTGAAAATCTGGTGATATTTTAGGTCATATTTATGCAGAAGTATAGAAAATTCTAATGGGTTCACAAACTGTCAAGCACCACTGTAGTGAGAGAGACAGAGACAGTTTGTATTAATCTGAATTTACATATTTATTTTGTAGTGGACCAGAAACAAGACAGAAAAACAGAAACAAAAGAAGACTCTAAGTAAGGCTGCACAACACAACACAACAAATAACTACACAACTACCACAAAACTTTACATAATTACATACAGTATCTTATAAAAGTAAGTACACCCCTCACTTTTTTGTAAATATTTGATGATATCTTTTTATGTGACAACACTGAAGAAATGACACTGTGCTACAATGTAAAGTAGTGAGTGTACAGCTTGTGTAACAGTGTCAATTTGCTGTCCCCTCAAAATAACTCAACACACAGCCATTAATGTCTAAACCGCTGGTAACAAAAGTGAGTACACCCCTAAGTGAAAATGTCCACATTGGGCCCAATTAGCCATTTTCCCTCAAAATATCATCGCTCTCACACTCCCTCATACTGGTCACTGGAAGTACAACATGGCACCTCATGGCAAAGAACTCTCTGAGGATCTGAAAAAAAGAATTGTTGCTCTACATAAAGATGGCCTAGGCTATAAGAAGATTGCCAAGACCCTGACACTGAGCTGCAGCACGGTGGCCGAGACCATACAGCGGATTAACAGGACCGGTTCCACTCAGAACAGGCCTCGCCATGGTCGACCTAAGAAGTCGAGTGCACGTGCTCAGCGTCATATCCAGAGGTTGAGTGCTGCCAGCATTGCTGCAGAGGTTGAAGGGGTGGGGGGTCAGCCTGTCAGTGCTCAGATTATACGCCGCACACTGCATCAAATTGGTCTGCATGGCTGTCGTGCCAGAAGGAAGACTCTTCTAAAGATGATGCACAAAAAAGCCCACAAACAGTTTGCTGAAGACAAGCAGACTAAGGACATGGATTACTGGAACCATGTCCTGTGGTCTGATGAGACCAAGATAAACTTATTTGGTTCAGATGGTGTCAAGCGTGTGTGGCAGCAACCAGGTGAGGAGTACAAAGACAAGTGTGTCTTGCCTAGACAAGAGTGTCATGGTCTGGGGCTGCATGAGTGCTGCCGGCACTGGGGAGATACAGTTCATTGAGGGAACCATGAATGATAACATGTACTGTGACATACTGAAGCAGAGAATGAACCCTTCCCTTCAGAAACTGGGACGCAGGGCAGTATTCCAGCATGATGACAACCCCAAACACACCTCCAAAATGACTACAGCCTTGCTAAAGAAGCTGAGGGTGAAGGTGATGGACTAAACCCTATTGAGCATCTGTGGGGCATCCTCAAACGGAAGGTGGAGGATCACAAGGTCTCTCACATCCACCAGCTCGATGATGTCGTCATGGAGGAGTGGAAAAGGACTCCAGTGGCAACCTGTGAAGCTCTGGTGAACTTCATGCCCAAGAGGGTTAAGGCAGTGCTGGAAAATAATGGTGGCCACACAAAATACTGACACTTTGGGCCCAATTTGGACATTTTCACTTAGGGGTGTACTTACTTTTGTTGCCAGCGGTTTAGACATTAATGGCTGTGTGTTGAGTTATTTTGAGGGGACAGCAAATTGACACTGTTGCACACGCTGTACACTCACTACTTTACATTGTAGCAAAGTGTCATTTCTTCAGTGTTGTCACATGAAAAGATATCAAATATTTACAAACATGTGAGGAGTGTACTTACTTTTGTGAGATACTGTATAACACACAACAAATAAATACACAACACTGCCACAGATTACAGTACTCTCTCTCTCTCTCTCTCTCTCTCTCTCTCGCAGGAGATGTGATCAGGAGCAGTTGATCTGTGACACGGATGGTGGCAGTGATCATGGTGCAGAAGGTGATTATGGTGGCGGAGGTGCTTATGGTAGAGGAGGTGATTATGGTGGAGGAGGTGATTATGGTGGAGGAGAATGTGATTATGGTGGAGGAGAATGTGATTATGGAGTTGATTGTGGTTGAGGAGGTGATTATGGTGGAGAAGGTGATTATGGAGGTGATTATGGTGGAGGAGGTAATTATGGTGGAGGAGGTGATTATGGAGGGAAATGTGATTATGGAGGTGATTATGGAGGGGAATGTGATTATGGAGGTGATTATGGTGGATGAGGTTATTATGGTGGAGAAGGTGATTATGGAGGGAAATGTGATTATGGAGGTGATTATGGAGGGAAATGTGATTATGGAGGTGATTATGGTGGATGAGGTTATTATGGTGGAGGAGGTGATTATGGAGGGAATGTGATTATGGAGGTGATTATGGAGGGAAATGTGATTATGGAGGTGATTATGGTGGATGAGGTTATTATGGTGGAGAAGGTGATTATGGAGGTGATTATGGTGGGGAGGTGATTATGGTGGAGGAGGTGATTATGGTGGAGGAGAATGTGATTATGGAGTTGATTGTGGTTGAGGAGGTGATTATGGTGGAGGAGGTGATTGTGGAGGAGAAGGTGATTATGGAGGTGATTATGGTGGAGGAGGTGACTATGGTGGAGGAGGTGATTATGGTGGAGGAGGTGATTATGGTGGAGGAGAATGTGATTATGGAGTTGATTGTGGTTGAGGAGGTGATTATGGTGGAGGAGGTGATTATGGAGGTGATTATGGTGGAGAAGGTGATTATGGTGGAGAAGGTGATTATGGAGATGATTATGGTGGAGGGGGTGATTATGGTGGAGGAGGTGATTATGGTGGAGGAGGTGATTATGGTAGAGGAGGTGATTATGGTGGAGAAGGTGATTATGGAGGTGATTATGGTGGAGAAGGTGATTATGGTGGAGGAGGTGATTATGGAGATGATTATGGTGGAGGGGGTGATTATGGTGGAGGAGGTGATTATGGAGGTGATTATGGTGGAGAAGGTGATTATGGAGGTGATTATGGTGGAGAAGGTGATTATGGTGGAGAAGGTGATTATGGTGGAGGAGGTGATTATGGAGATGATTATGGTGGAGGGGGTGATTATGGTGGAGGAGGTGATTATGGAGGTGATTATGGTGGAGGAGGTGATTGTGGAGGAGAAGGTGATTATGGAGGTGATTATGGTGGAGGAGGTGATTATGGAGGTGATTATGGTGGAGAAGGTGATTATGGTGGAGAAGGTGATTATGGAGATGATTATGGTGGAGGGGGTGATTATGGTGGAGGAGGTGATTATGGAGGTGATTATGGTGGAGGAGGTGATTGTGGAGGAGAAGGTGATTATGGAGGTGATTATGGTGGAGGAGGTGATTATGGTGGAGAAGGTGATTATGGTGGAGGAGGTGATTATGGAGGTGATTATGGTGGAGGAGGTGATTATGGAGGAGGAGGAGGTGACAATGCCATTGTCCTTCTTGCCTCTTAATTATCGTTGTTTGACGATATTGTTGTCTGTGGTTCTGAGGGGAAAGAAGGAGGCGTGGCCAGACTTAAGTAAGGTGTTGTGTTTTTTTTATCATGAGCAGGAAAGCTGCAAACTGAGGTCGGGTAAATAAACATAGGTTATTATCTGTAACTAAGTTCATTATAAAATTATATAAACTACATGCGCAGCATGTGAGATACTTACTGAATTCTTGAATAGTGAAGTCACCCTGAAAAACAACACCATATTTAAATCATCCAATCAGGCAGATATTTAAATCATCCAATCAGACATATTTAAATCATCCAATCAGGCAGATATTTAAATCATCCAATCAGACATATTTAAATCATCCAATCAGACATATTTAAATCATCCAATCAGACAGATATTTAAATCATCCAATCTGACAGATATTTAAATCATCCAATCTGACATATTTAAATCATCCAATCAGACAGATCAGATCACAATAGTTGGAATCTATCGGCCAAAATCTTGTGCAGAGTAACACATGGACTACAGTCAGTAATTATATAGAGTGATGTGGGTGGGGCATAGCTGAATATATATGTGTGTGTGTGTGTGTGTGTGTGTGTGTGTGTGTGTGTGTGTGTGTGTGTGTGTGTGTGCGCACACAGAACCGATGCAGCACGTGAGCCCCGACCCCCACGGGAGGTGTGTGAGTGAGTGTGTGATCCGGGGAGAGGTCAAACTGTGGCAGCATCTCGGAGGAGTGAAGCAAAGCGGAGTCTTACACACACTCACCTACAGAGAGAGACAGAGACAGGAGGTGAGACTGAGAGACAGACAGATAAGCCACATCACGTATTTCAGCCACTGACTGTATATATGAATAGTCGACATATATGATGAAGCGGTTGCTGCAGTATAAGTTTTAGCCCCGCCCATTCCCATGACTGAAATGAACACTGGCCACACCTCCATTTTAAATGACATCTCCAGAAATTATTTTCAGGAATAGTGTTGACCCTGATATCTCCCTCAGTATTTATGATAAATGCTTTTTAAAGGAGTTACTTAATGATGAATTAAAGGCTGTGGTTGATGAGGTGATCTGGACAGATCTGGATTTGGCTAGAAATGGCAGTCAGCTCTCATGAACACACACACACACACACACACACACACACACAGTTTCCAACAAGCACCAGAAGCTCTTTCATTTTTTCCGGCGTGTTACTTATTTTAATGCCCTAGCTAGCTCTTTGTATGGATATTATAACTAGTAAACCAACGCAAGTAATTAAGTTTCAGCGTCAGCCAAGGCAGCTAATACTAGCTATGATTTATGATTGACTGTATGACCTTGTATGACCTTGGTAAGGTTAGCCAGTATCACCAGAATGAGAGGAGCATTACGAGTACTTCTCCACTCAGACGTGTAACTTACTGCAGGTGTCAGAGCTAAAGGAACATTATGGAGAGTAGTGATAAGTTGCCTTGAGTGTACAGTCATTCATTTCAGCATCGAGTTCTAAACTTCTCTTTGACCTTTGACCTTTAGTGTATGTTTGAGGTTGTGACCTCAGAGGCATCGTACTTGCGCTCGCTGAACGTGCTCAGAGATCACTTCCTGGGGTCACGCGAGCTGGACGACACACTCGTCATTCATGACAAGAAGTCACTCTTCTCCAACATCCTGCAGGTGCATGAGGCCAGCCAAAGGTCAGTAATCATCATCATCATCATCGTCATCATCATCTCTTTAATAAATATTAACCCCCCCAAACACACAGGTTCCTGCAGGATCTGCTGGCTCGAGTAGATGAGTGTGTGCTCATCTCTGATGTGTGTGACATCATCTACCATCACGCACACACACACTTCTCTGTGTACACTGAGTATGTCAGGAACCAGGTGTATCAGGAGAAGACCTACAGCAAGCTAATGTACGACATACACACACACGCACACATAATATGTCTCTTTTATCTTGTACAATGTTTTGTATTGTTCCATTGTTCCACAAATGTGTGTGTGTGTGTGTGTGTGTGTGTAGGCAGTGTAACCGTGTGTTCCATACAATAATGAGGCGTTTAGAACAATCTCCTCTCTGTAATCGGTTGCCATTTACTTCCTTCATGCTGCTGCCATTCCAGAGGATCACACGCATCAAGATCCTGATAGAGGTATACACACACACACACACACACACACACACACTCACACACACACTGTCAGATTGAAAATTGTTGTGAGCCTCCAGTCTCGCTTATGCTTCATCAGTACCACTCCTGAGACCCACCTGAACCAAACCACAAGAAGGTTCAGTTTTTCAGGACAGTGGGAGAAGCTCATCTATTCATCAAACAAGGGGGTGTGGCAACAGACTTGTGACTTGTCTGATTTGTTTGAAAGTGTCTGAAACCCTCAGGGTGTGTTTCATGTGCAGTGATGTGTGTAAAAGTGTTTTAATGTGTTTTAATGTGTGCACGTGTGTGTATGTGTGTGTGTGTGTGTGTTTAATTATAGAGTATTCTCAAGAACACAGTGGAGGGTTCAGAAGAGGAAACCACAGCCTGCAGAGCTCTAACTACAGTGAAAGAGGTTCGACTCACTCACACACACACACACACACACACACACACACACACACTCTCACTCATTCACATACACTCACACTCTCTCTCCCTCACACACTCTCTCGCTCACACACTCACACACATGCTCACTCTCTCTCGCTCACACACTCTCTCACTCACACACTCACACAGACACTCACTCTCACTCATTCACACACACTCTCGCACATACTCTCACTCACTCAGACACTCACACACATTCTCACCCACTCTCACTCTCGCACACACACTCACTCTCAGTGTGTGTGTGTGTGTGTGTGTGTGTGTGTGTGTATAGATGATCAAAGAGGCAAACACTCAGGTGGGCCAGATGAAGCAGATGGAGGAGCTCATACACATCGCCACTATGCTGGAGTTCGACAAACTCAAGGTTCAAACAACACACACACACATACACACATACATACATAGCTTTGCAATCCCCCTCCTGTATTACCCACTGACCGTGTTCATCCCATAATACTCCAGGCGATCCCTCTGGTGTCTCGGACACGGTGTTTGGAGAAACAGGGAGAGCTACAGGAGCTTGTTAAAGGAGGATCAATGTTCAGTTTCCGCTTTCGTTTCAACCCCATCTACATCTTCCTCTTCAATGACATCATCATCCTCACACGAAGGAGGCAAGTACACACACACATACACACACACAACACAACAGAATGCAGTAGCAGGAATAATACTCATTCATCCCTCATCTGTCTCTCTCTCTCAACAGTGTAAATGCCGATCGCTTCCTGGTTCTTGACCACGCCCACCGATCTCTGGTTCAGGTCCAGCCCTTAGAGGGAGGAACTCAGATAAACCACACCTTCTGTCTAATAATGCTGGAGAATCACCAGGGCAAGATGTGTGAGCGTGTACTAAAGGCTAACAAGGAGTACGACACATTATATATATATATATATATATATATATATATATACACACACACACCATCCATCTTCTATACCGCGTATCCTTTTCAGGGTCACAGGGAACCTGGAGCCTATCCCAGGGAGCACAGGGCACAAAGCGGGGTTCCCGTCCATCACAGGACACAATCACACACACACGCAGCCACCCATTCATACACTACGGACACTTTAGACACGCCCATCAGACTACCATGCATGTGTTTGGACTGGGGGAGGAAACCGGAGAACCCGGAGGAAACCCGCGCAGCACGGGGAGAACATGCAAACTCCTCAAACACAGGGCCATGGTGGGAATCGAACCCCCGACCCTGGAGGTGTGAGGCAAACTAACCACTAAGTACTAACCACACATAGTAAATAGTAGTAAATGTGCACTTATATAGCGCTTTTATCCAAAGCGCTTTACACTGTGTCTCATTCACCCATTCACACACACACTCACACACCAACGGGTAGCAGAGCTGCCATGCAAGGTGCTAGCTTGCCATCGAGAGCAACTTGGGGTTCAGTGTCTTGCCCAAGGACACTTCGGCATGTGGAGTCACCCGGGCCGGGAATCGAACCACCAACCCTACGATTAGTGGACAACCAACTCTACCACCTGATCCACAGCCACCCACACATAAATACACACTCACCATTTTAATGTTTGTCTCTTTGTTTGTCTGCAGGTCGGACCTGCACCGGTGGATAGCAGCATTTCCATCTGTCTCTATGACACCAGAGTTAAAGGAAGAAAAAGTGTATGATGACTGGGGTGAGCTTCACACACACACAGGGAGGGACCTAATTCTGCTCACATGGCTCAGTGACACAACATGCAACAACTGTTCTCCAGTGGGTTTCAGTGTGTGTGTGTGTGTGTGTGTGTGTGTGTGTCAGACTGCCCCCAGGTCCAGTGCATCCAACAGTATATTGCAAAACAGGCTGATGAGCTCAGCTTAGAACCCTCTGACATAATCAACATTATACGTAAAACAAATGAAGGTAAGTACTGTGTTAAACATTGTGTATATGTGTGCTATAGTGTTATAGATGTTGTGTATTTCAAAGTTTCAGTGATGCTGAAACATTGTTCATTATGGGCCTGATGCAGGTTGGTGGGAGGGGATTCGACTCTCTGATCAGACTTCTGGCTGGTTTCCTCACGACGTTGTGATCGAGGTCACCAATGAGCACCAGCGCCGCCGCAACCTCCGAGAACAATACCGAATCGCCAAGGCAGCCAATCACAGCACTGCATGCACAGCTTTACTACAGGCAGCCAATCACAGCACTGCAAGCACAGCTTTACTACAGGCAGCCAATCACAGTACTGCAAGCACAGCTTTACTACAGGCAGCCAATCACAGCACTGCAAGCACAGCTTTACTACAGGCAGCCAATCACAGCACTGCAACTTGAGCTTTATTACAGGACGCCGGTTATGAGCATCAAATTTACGTTGAGCGTCCAATCACAACACACCAGAATGACCAGAAGCACAGCTAGCTAATCAGATGCTCCAAACTCCAACACTGACAGCCAAACCAAACACTTCTAATGCTGCTTTAAAACAGTCCACCAATCAGGGCACAGAGAACTTCGTCAGCCAGTCAGAGCATGCGACGCTGAGCATGTGTGTGTTGGGGTTACAGTGAAGTCCCTCCAGTACACATTTTAACTAAAATCAGTCTGTAATGTTAAAATTTATATAAAAATTGTGAAATAAAATGTCGAGGGTAACTGAGACTTTGCACGACTGGAGTGTAATTCTGTCAGCTTACTGTGAAGACAAAGAGCTCATTTACATTTCATTAATACAGCACAGTTAACAATGGATATTGTCACAAAGCAGCTTTACAGTAATCCAGATGTTGATTTAGATCCTAATGAGCAGCAAGAAGCAACATGGCAAGAAGAAAACTCCCTGAGACAATATGAGGAAGAACCCTTGAGGGGAACCAGACTCAAAGAGAACCCGTCTTCATCTGGGTGACACTGCATAAAGTAAATCACTCTTCTATAAGTGTACATTATAAAGTCCAGCAGTGCTAATTGTGTTGAAATTGTGTTTAAGCTTTAGGTCTACAGTATCAAAGTGAAGTTTTCCACTGAATAGTGAGTGAGTCTTGAGTAGAAGTTGATTTCAGTAAGTTCAGTCTTTCAGCAATCAGGTGAGACCATCCACAGCCATCTTTATGGTATCGATGTGGTACCAGCAACCTCACAGCAAACTTTAGGCTGTGCAGGTGGGGCCATGATGATGAGAGCAGTAATGGGAACTCCACCGGCTCACCCAAAACACCACTTATTCGGGTCAAGTTCTGATTTTCTCTTTGAAACCTTCATATGTTAAATAAAATAATTACCCTTAAAAATTTATATGGATAACTCAGAAACATGTTTGTGATATTAAAAAAAAAACGACACGGATTTAGTTTGGAAGGTTTATTTCTCAAACTGTCGGTCCATTACATCACAGTGGTGTCTCATCTAAACTTGCATTGTCTGGAGAGGGTGTGTCCCAGATCCGGCCCCTAGTCCCACCCCACTGTGTGGTGTTCAGCTCAGTGCTCTGTGACTCAGTGTCATCAGGAACCTCATCAGCGCTGGGTTCAGAGTGAGAAACATCACCACCAGGAGTTTCTGGGGACACACAGACAGCGCCACACACACGGCGGGGAGGGGCGGGGGGCGCGGTAATTGTTATAGGACATCCATGCTGGGGATTGTGGGTAGGACCCAAGCGTTATACAAATGAGCTGCAGACTGAGATGATGGAACACTTACCTGCTGCTGTTGATTTTGTCTCAAACACAGTGCTGACCATTTCTGCTGTAGTGAACATCGGAGGAGTCGTGGTGAGGTGAAGCTCAGAAGTGGGAGTGAGCAAGGGCACACCCATCTCTGTGGTTTAATGGTCATGTAACAGACATGTCATGTACTTTAGTCTTTAGCATAGTTAAGATATTCTAACTGGATAATATCCACCTAATTGTTACTGTAAATTAAACAGCCAGAATTTTTTGTATAACAGGAGGAGCTGGCAACCCTCAGTCTGCTTCACAGGTTCCTGGTAGTGTACCTCGATCTGCAGATACACCGCTTTCCCACATAACGTTTTCCTCAGTGATGGCAAGTTCATTCTCCGAACCTGTTAAAAAGCAGTTTAAAGGGTTAATGTGACATCAGGGGGAAAAAATTAAATAAAACTTTTTTTTAAGAAAAGAAGAAGTTCACCCCATGTTGAGACGTTTCCCTGCAGCGTGTGTGCCATCAGCCACTTGGTTTTAACTGAAGGAATGTGAGAGATGTGAACTCCCTCCAGCACTACAGGGGGCGACACATCTCTCCTTGAAGAGAGAGACAGTGGGCCGACTCGCACTTCTTGCTGCAATGCTGACGGACACACACACACACACACACACACACACACACCTCCCTCTCACAAACAAGCCAACAGGTCACTGTGGATGTTCACGTAAATGCAAGCTCACCCTGCACGCTGTGTGCATCTGTGTGCTCTGGGTTCTTCCACATGGATCCAGAGGTTCTGAGCTCTGGTTCTCCAGGTTCCATCTGGACAGAACCAACCTGGGTATTGTTTTGTCGGTCAGCGACGTTCTGCTTCTGTCTGAACTGATCAGACGTCTGACAACTTTCACACACAGAGTGATCTCCATCTGCTGATCTCCAACTAACACACACACACACACACACACACACACACACAATGAAGCAACAGCGCGACTGAGCATGTGTATGGGTCCAAATAAATTCAGACCTTCCCTGGATGTAGGAACACGCTCTACTAGAGGAGGAACTCTGGAGATCGGCCTTCAGATTGCAGCTAATAAAGACCTGAGACATGAAAAACATTAAACGCCTTAGAGTGAGAATGAGAAAGTGTGTGCGAGTATGTATTGGTTTAAGCATCATTGGTGTACCTGTGCACTGTGCACCTGCCTGAAGATGAAGGTGTGGAGCTGAAGATGGAGTTTATCAGACTGAGTTCTGGGAAGGAAGCGAGATGTGGAGCTCGCCTGCTGTCCGTCTGTAAAACACCTGAATGGGAGGACATCCGGGGGGAGGAACACATTTACGTCACACAGCGTTTAACTTTCTGAACCCCACACACACACACACATCTGGGTGTGCATGTGACTGACCCGTTTTGTATGAACTTGTATCTGGGGACTGAATTTGCATCACGGGTCGTCATAGCAACACAATCTTGAACAAACACTCGCAGCTCCAGCGGAAGTGAAGACACAGACGCCTCCATGTTTATTACATCCCCCAGGAAGTACACACCTCCTCGCACTGCCTGCCAATCAGCTGCACACACCAACAGGAAGTGATGTAACGAAGAGGCATTCTCTATAAACAAACGCACTCATGAATATTTTCCACTCACTGGTCATCAGATACAGAGTGAAGTGCAGGGTGTGTCCATCAGAGTGCGCACTTAGGTGAGGGAGCCATGTGGGGACGACTGGGACACTGTCAACACCAAACCTCCTGAACACACACAGGAAGTGTTGAATACTGAACTGGATATAATTGAATGTTTTAGGACATCAGGGGGTATTCCATGAAGCGAGCCAACTCTACAGTAAAAGCCTGGCTTATTTCAACAAGTTAATTTGTCAATTTCGGTTCCACAAACAAAGCTAATCGTAAGCACAGCCGAGTTACAACAGAAGCTTTTGGACAAACCTGCTCTGGGTCAGATTAGTGGTGAAGCTTGGGTTAGTTTTAGGAGTTCTTTTGGCCAAACCTTGTGCTTTTGTAACAGCTCCACCACAGCATACACTGAAAAAAGCAAATGTGGTCAGGCAAATTTAAGATAAATGTAAAAATGTACGCTCACCATCCACTTTAATACGAACACCTGCAGAGTAATGCAGTTACCTAAATCAGCCAGTCACATGGCAGCAAAAATATGTACATCATGCAGAAGCGCTTGAGTTAATGTTCACATCAAACATCAGAATGAAGAAACAGTCTGATCTCTGCAACTTTGACCGTGGCATGGGTATTGGTACCGGATGCACAGGCACGAGTACTTCAGGAACTGTTGATCTCCTGCACATTTTCACACACACAGCAGTCTCAATTTTATACAGAATGGTGAGAAGGAGAAAGAAAGAAAAAGAAAAATAAATAGCTCCGTGTGTGGAAACGCCTTGTCAGAGAGGCAGAGATTGATGCAAGCAGCCAGGAAGGATAAAAACCCCCATCACTCAAGCAGAAAAGCATCTCAGCTTGCACAACACCTTGAACCTTGAGGTGGAGGAGCTACAACAAAGGCCACATTGGGTTCCTCTCCTGTCAGACAAGAACAGGAATCAGAGGCCATCATGGGCACAGGCTCACCCACACTGGACAGCTGAAGATTGTTTTCTTACAGATTTATTCGGTTGTACATTTTCTGCCATGCTGCACCTCAAAAAAATGTATCAATTGCCAAGGTGTTGCTTTTATTTGCAATAATGTTTTTACAAATTACTATAAAAAATAAATGTTATTGTTAAGCTGAAGTGAATGAAGCAGCTCCCTCATTCACTGCCATATCATTAGATCATTATATAGGGCATATATATTAGATCACAGAAAGGGCTGATTACAGAACATGTGCACATGTGTGAACCTCAACTGGCTGTCCAGCTTCAATTAGCAGAAATAATTTATACCTGATGGAAGACACTGATCCTGGACTGTTACACTAAAATCCAGTGAGAAAATCTAAATGAATAAATAAGTCAATGAGAGGAGAAAAAAAAAGAGAATATTTCTAATAAGCCCTGCTTTTATTAGATCCCTCCATGGAATCCCCCTCCATTGCTCACATACCTCCTGTAAACACACTCCACAGGGACAGACATCTTCTCCTGCCTCATCACTCCATGGATGGAGGGAACAGGAGCGTACACAAGGGTGTTAGTGTAAATGAGGGTGTTGCCAGTCAGCTGGACACAATACAGGAAGTGATGCAAAGTATAAAGCTTCATGTGCTATTGAAAACACAGTTCAAATGCCAGCACTACCAGAGATGATGCACTTATAAACACTGGCACATTGACAAAGGGATGGGAAATGTCCACATTAACTACATTGTGTGTGAGTGAGTGAGTGAGTGAGTTTCATACCCAGTAGTGCACATGTGTGTGTGTGTGTGTTGTTTTATACCCGGTAGTGTGTGCCACAGTCGGTGAGAGCAGTGTGGATAGTGAACTCTTCAGGTGAGGACTTGGTCACTCCACAGCACTCTCCCAGTGTCACATGTTCAGGATTAACAGGGCCTCCAAGGTCAAACAGATCAGCTTTAATGTGCACCTCCATGGCAGAGGGACTGCAGGTCACAGAAACTGTCCTGAGAGGAAGTTCAGGACTTCTCGGGGCCTTCAGGTGTTCTGTCACAGACACATGCTCATCCTCCTGAGAATTAAAGACATGATGATCTTCAGCATCTCCTGCATGAGTGGTGTTCATCAGAATTCCTCCAAACTGCACACACAGCACCCACAGCACTGCACCCAACATTCTGACTGAACCTATCTGTGAAACCCAGTTAATTCAGCAGCTAAACTAAATACAGGCACAGCTAAAGCACCTGAGGGCCTCCTCTGCTATTTTATTCCTCTCTAACACCTCTCATTAATGTTAACACCTGACAGCTGAAAGGTTGATGTGAGGCTCCACCCCCACAGACTACAGCCGTCATGACGTCATACTCATGCCTTCATTTAATATATTTACTTTTTTACTTTTCATGAAATACACTACAGCCTTTAAAAAAACGGAATTGTGTTCGAATTGACATACGTTTCAAGTTATTCCTCAATTTCCTCTACAGTCTGAGGAACTTAGTCTCTATTAAAATGTAATTAAAATGTAAGAGATTTGGTTGTATTTTTGCGCGAATCGGTTCAGAGGGATAAATAATTAGTGCGCGAAAATAGAATGAACCGGTCCTGGAAGGTAGATAAAAACACATGTGTGAGAATGTCCTAGTGTTTATTCTGTCGTCGCTTTCATATTGTCCTTCAGATTTAAACAGTAGAAGAAGATTACGCTACATGTTAATTTAAGTTAAAGATGAATTATTTTTTTCTTCGTTTAGTTCGCTGTCGCGTGGAGGTTTTGTATGTCCCGTCAGGACCTGCAGCTCAAACTCAAAATGGCGGATTTTCAGAAAAACGGGTCGGAGCTCTGAAGCATAAAACAAATCTAGAAATACAGCGGATATTTGTATGCAGAGAATATTTAACCACATAAATATAAATTCGTTCGCAACGGGGATGATGTGTGCTTAATTTTAGTGTTTTTATAAAGATTTCACACCGCGCTGTTAATATATCAGCTTTGTGATCAAAAGGTAAGAACAGAGCTTAGCAACAACTGGCGGCTAAACCCTAATACTAAACCCTAAAACACTCACACTTCAACACTACTGTCAACTACTGAGGGAGAAGATACAGAAAATAATGACTTTATTATACCACTGGGCGTTAAACGATCGGGTATTTTGTACAGCTGTGGGTTATAGTGTATATAAGCTGTGTGTGGAGGGAATCCTGGGTTGCCAGATCCTCGTAACCAAAGCAGCATAAAAAAAGTCACAAACGCAAAACCTGCTGATTCTGACATTCTGTTATATATATATATATATATATATATATATATATATATATATATATATATATATATATATATATATATATATATATATGTGTATGTGTGTATGTATATATAATGTGTATATATATATATATATGTATGTGTATGTGTGTATGTATATATAATGTGTATATATATATATGTATGTTATGTATATATATATATATATATATATATATATATATATATATATAGTGTGTGTGTGTGTGTACAATAAATATATAAGAAATGTGTAGTTTCCATAAATAGTTATTTTGGTGTTGTTTCAGGAAAAATACAAATATTTGTTCAGTTCCACATCAGACCTGATACAAAACTAACTTTCGTTGTTTCTTGTGTGTGTGTTTGTTCTCTGTCTCGGTCTCAGGGTGTGTGTGTGACGGAGAGATGGCGGAGGAGCGCAGGCAGAAGGCTTGCTCGGTGCTGTTCTCCACTGAGTCGATGAAGGTGATGGCGGAGTGTGTGGGCGTGTCCCAGCTGCAGGAGGAGAGCTGTGTAGCCCTCAGCGAGGAGATCAGCTACAGGATCAAAGAGATCACTCAGGTACACACACCTACTCAGGTTGGGGTTGTGGTTGGTGGGGGTGGTTTGAAATGATTGAAAGGAAGTTCTTATGTTGATGTTTATGAACATTATCATGAGTGTATTTGTGAAGGAAAGCTGCTTACATGAACACTGCAACCCTAGAGAAAAATCACCTGTCTGTACACAGAAATATCACCTGTCTGATTAGCTGGCGATCAGACCAATCACACGTCCACAAACTGATCACTTTTTCCTGGAGCCAGTTTCAGATCTAACACTTTACCTTTTACTTTCATAATGATTTGTTTTGATTTGATTTGGTTTGGCAGCATCACAGACTTTCTATGGTAGTGAAACCCTACACACACACACACACACACACACACACACACACACACACTCTCTCAGTGACTGGAGCTACATATCAGCTTGACTCAGCTTGAACATGCTGTCTAACTCTGTGTGTGAGATAGGATGCGGTGAAGTTCATGCACCATGGCAAACGACGCAAACTGACAACAAGTGACATTGACCACGCCCTCAAACTGAAGAATGTGGAGGTGAGATGTGTACACACACACACACACACAAACAAGTATGCACGCATATAAGCATATGTACCCACATATGTATATATTCTCACTCTGTGTGTGTGTGTGTGTGTGTGTACAGCCTCTGTACGGGTTTCAGACTCAGGAGTTTATTCCATTTCGCTTTGCGAGTGGTGGAGGACGTGAGCTTCACTTTTATGAGGAGAAGGAAGTGGACCTGAGTGACATAATCAACACGCCCCTTCCCCGCGTGCCCCTCGATGTCTCACTCAAGGGTACACACACACACACACCTCTCAACCCAACTGAACACCTGATCGATGCGTTAGACAGCCTCACCATTCCACCTGAGGGAAGAAGAGTGTTGGGTTCCGTAAGGTTCCTCACACCTGTAGAATATGTGATGGTGAAGTTGTCTGGTGGCTTCACTAACACGCCGTGTTGAATTTAACGTTAATTTCTCGCATGTCTGTGTGTAAAAATGTGGATATAAATATGCAGTATATGGAGTGTATTGTGAACAATTCTGACTGTGTGTGTGTGTGTGTGTGTGTGTGTAGCTCACTGGTTGAGTATTGATGGTGTTCAGCCTGCAATCCCAGAGAACCCACCTCCTGGTAAGAGAACATCTCTCTTTTTTTTCTCTCTCTCACACACACACACACACAGTGGAGGAGTTATTGTTTAAATAAACTGTCCCTCAGTATCTAAGGAGCAGCAGAAGACTGAGTCGTCGGAGCCTCTGAAGGCAGTTAAACCCGGACAAGAGGATGATGGCTCCATCCAGAGTAAAGCCCAGGGCACCTCCTCTGCAGAGGTCAAAGGTTGGCATCAGGCTTACTGTTACATCACAGGCACACTCCAGATGCTCTTGTTTTAAAAAAACAATGTGGTGCAGGGATGGAGGGGTGTGGTTTATTAATGTGGCGTACGGATGGAGGGGTGTGGTTTATTAATGTGGCGTACGGATGGAGGGGTGTGGTTTATTAATGTGGTGCAAGGATGGAGGGGTGTGGTTTATTAATGTGGTGTACGGATGGAGGGGTGTGGTTTATTAATGTGGCGTAGGGATGGAGGGGTGTGGTTTATTAATGTGGTGTAGGGATGAAGGGGTGTGGTTTATTAATGTGGTGTAGGGATGAAGGGGTGTGGTTTATTAATGTGGTGTAGGGATGGAGGGGTGTGGTTTATTAATGTTATTATTGTGTGTTAATTATTTTTTAGGAAAGGAGAAGTTGCGTCTGAAGCCCCGCAGTACACACGAGCTCTCTGTGGAACAGCAGCTCTACTATAAAGAGATCACTGAGGCCTGTGTGGGGTCCTGCGAGGCCAAGAGAGCTGTACGTGTGTGTGTACGTCTGTGTGTACAGTGTGTGTGTGTGTGTGTGTGTGTGAGAGAGAGAGTGTGTGTGTGTGTGTGTGTGTGTGTACAGTGTGTGTGAGAGAGAGAGTGTGTGTGTGTGTGTGTACAGTGTGAGAGAGAGTGTGTGTGTGTGTGTGTGTACAGTGTGAGAGAGCGAGTGTGTGTACATTGTGTGTGAGAGAGACAGAGTGTGTGTGTGTGTGTGTACAGTGTGTGAGAGAGTGTGTGTGTACAGTGTGAGAGAGAGTGTGTGTGTGTGTACAGTGTGAGAGAGTGTGTGTGTGTACAGTGTGAGAGAGAGTGTGTGTGTGTGTGTACAGTGTGAGAGAGAGAGAGTGTGTGTACATTGTGTGTGTGTGTACTGTGTGCAGTGTGTGTGTGTGAGAGAGAGAGAGAGAGTGTGTGTATTACACACATCAGTACCCTGAGGTTAAATTTGGCAACTGTGTGTGTGTGTGTGTGTGTGTGTGTGACTAACAGAGTGAGATTACTGCAGTGTTTATTACAGCACTGTTTCACAATACACTGTCATGTGTTCTCTGTGTGTGTCCTGTAGGAGGCGCTGCAGAGTATCGCCACAGATCCAGGTCTGTACCAGATGCTGCCCCGTTTCAGCACCTTCATCTCTGAGGGGGTGAGTGTGTTATTCACATTTATTGTCCTCTCTCTCACTACACACAACATATCACCCTGCACAGTGAGGGAAATAAATCAGTCTCTGTACAGGAAAGTGTCACTGCAGAACCCAGACACAGAACCCAGATTATTTATGGGAAATTGTTCTGATGTGTCCATGTAAATGGTAAATGGTGCACTTATATAGTGCTTTTATCCAAAGCGCTTTACACTGTGTCTCATTCACACACTCACACACCAATGGTAGCAGAGCTGACATACAAGGCGCTAACTTACCATCGGGAGCAACTTAGGGTTCAGGACACTTTGGCATGTGGAGTCCGGGCCGGGAACCGAACCGCCAACCCTACGATTAGTGGACAACCCGCTCTACCACCTGACCCACAGCCTCCCCGTAATTACGCAAAGAAAAGGACAGACATGACTCTCTCTCTCTCTCCTTCTCTCTCTCTCTCTCTTTCTCTTGGGGGCGGCTGTGGCGCAGGTAGAGCGGGATATATAAGAGCGAGATATATATATATATAAGTGCACATTTACCTTTACCTTTCCCTCTGTCTCCCTCGCTCTCTCTCTCAGGTGCGTGTGAACGTGGTACAGAATAATCTGGCGTTGTTGATTTACCTGATGAGGATGATGAAGGCTCTGATGGATAACCCCACCCTCTACCTGGAGAAATATGTAGGTCACTGAAGTGCACACTTCTGCCCTAGTCCTGAATAATTCAGCACTATAACAGCAAACCCTTAATACATGTGATGCGTATTTACATTAGCTAAATGGTTACAGAGGAGATAGGAAACTCACACACACACTCTCTAGCCCTGTACTGCTAATATTCTACTGAAAACTATTTTGAAGAAGAAAGCTTTTATTTCTCATCGATTAGCGAACAGTGAAATGATTATCTTTGCATTGCTGTCTGTCTGGAGCAGAGAGGTTTAATGACCTTTTACTCAGTACCCAAACCGGTGTGTGTGTGTGTGTGTGTGTGTGTGTGTGTGTGTGTGTAGCTGCACGAGCTCCTCCCTGCAGTGATGACGTGTATAGTGAGTAAACAGCTGTGTCTGAGGCCAGATGTGGATAATCACTGGGCTCTCAGGGACTTTGCGGCTCGTCTCATGGCTCAGAGCTGCAAAACCTTCAGCACCACCACCAACAACATCCAGTCCCGCATCACCAAGACCTTTACCAAGGTGTGTGTGTGTATGTGTGTGTATGTGTGTGTATGTGTGTGTATGTGTGTGTATGTGTTGGGGGTGTTTATACTCCATCACTCATCACTAATTTCTCTCTCCCTCTCTCTCAGGCGTGGTTGGATGAAAAGACCCAGTGGACGACTCGTTACGGTTGTATTGCTGGTCTTTCAGAGCTTGGCCCTGATGTGAGTCCATCACTGCTAAGAGTGTTGCAGACTTCCTGCTGTGTTCACACTGACTGTGTGTGTGTGTGTGTGTGTGTGTGTGTGCAGGTGATAAAGACGTTGATAATTCCTCGTTTGACAGTGGAAGGTGCTCGGATTAAGGCAGTGACTGAGGGACCTGTCATGTCCAACATCGATAAAATCGGTGCCGATCATGTGCAGAGTTTACTGCTGGTGAGAAAACATCACTGTGTGAGAGTATGTGTGTGTGAGAGAGAGTGTGTGTGTGTGTGTGTGTGTGTGAGAGAGAGTGAGGGAGAGTGTGTGTGAGAGTGTGTGTGAGAGTGTGAGAGTGTGTGTGTGTGTGAGAGAATGAGGGACAGTGAGAGTGTGTGTGAGAGAGTGAGAGTGTGTGTGAGAGTGAGAGAGTGTGTGTGTGTGTGTGTGTGTGTGTGTGTGTGAGAGAGAGAGAGAGAGAGAGAGTGTGTGTGAGAGTTTATATATTATACACTGCTAATCTCAGCCATTTAGTTCTGTGTGCTCCGTCTCAAACCACATGATCTGTTAATTTGTATTGTGTCTCTCTGTGCGTGTGTGTGTGTGTGCGCGTGTGTGTGTGTGTGTCTGTCTGTAGAAGCACTGTGCGAGTGTGATCTGTAAGCTGCGTTCAGCTCCTGATGTAGTGGATCAGTACCGAACTGATTACGGGTATTTGGGTCCGATGCTGTGTTCACATGTCATTAAAGCTCGAGCGCAGAACGTCCTGCAGAGTCAGAGTGTGAACAGAACCACCCTAACCATCACACAGGTACACACACACACACATGCACACACACACGCACACACACACACGTTCAGATTCTGTTCAGATCTGTGCACGCTGGTTTAGTTGAAAACCTTAATATCAGCTATTAATGATAATTACATGTCTCTCTGTCTGTCTGTCTCTCTCTTTCTGTCTGTCTCTCTGTGTCTGCAGTCGAGACCGTCCCTGTCTGTCTCTCAGAGTAGTGTGAGCAGTGTGAGTGGATCTCGGACTCCCAGTATAATTAAAGTTCCCAGCTCTCTCACTCTCATGTCCACTCGGCCGGCCACTCCCACACAACCATCACCCCCGGCAACCAAATACATCGTCATGGCCACCAGCGCAGGCTCCGCCTCCACACAGCAGGTAATGTGGAGCATCCCACCTTAACTTGGTGTTTCTCCACTATGACACACACACACACGCACACACACACATATATATATCTGTTAGTGAGTTCAGTCATGAACTATATTGTTGTTGTGTGTGTGTGTGTGTGTGTGTGTGTGTGTGTTCCATAGGTGATAACTCTAAGCTCCTCCCAGTCTGGCTCTCCTGTCACCAGCACAGTGCCTAGTGGCTCTGCCCCCCTGCAGCCACTCGTTAAGCTGGAGTCAGGGGTCACGGGGTCGGTCTCAGGGTCACGACCTGTACAGAAGTACATAGTAGTATCTTTGCCTTCATCTTCATCATCATCGCTGGAGAAGAGCAGCACTTCACCAATCAGCACCGAGACCAAACTCGACCACACAGACACACACATGATGGGCTGAACACACACACACACACACACACACATGATGGGCTGAAAACAGAGACTCTCTCACACGCATACATGATGAGCTGAATACACACACATGTATACAAACACATTATTGTCTGAACACACATACACACACCCATACAACCATGCAAATGCCTCCACATTATACACACACTCACACACTGTGGACTAACCAGGATGAGGTGGTGTTTCCTGTCTCATTATTATCCATACAGCTGCAGTACTGATGCTGTGTTAATGGTGTGTGTGTGTGTGTATGTGTGTATATAGAGTTGTGTAGAGTATTGTGTTGTGTTTCTCTCACAGGTATTAGGGGGTTAATGGTTTCATTAAAATGTCTGTTTTCATGTTTGGAGTTGATTTTTATATCCTGTAATAAATGTGACTTTTTAATCCAGTCACGTGATCACTTATTTCCTACACATTCCGGACTGGAGACGTCACTGCCATGGTGACGTCATCCGAGTGCACACTTAAAGGAGGACCACAGGGCAGTAGGGAAGGTTTTGTTCTCAGGCGATTTTGGCCTGTGGGTCACCCGATGTCACGTGACCGGAAGCTCTGTTGTGTAAAATAATCCGACCCTGAAATCCTGACCTGTGATTTAACTCTATTTCTTCATGTAAGTCACTTACACACACACACACACACACACTTTCACTCCTCTGTACAGGAGAAGAGAAAGGAGAGTGTATAAAGCTGGAGAGATTATGTTTCATATCATTAATAATGTATTAGAGCCGGAGTTCTCTTCATGGCGTCTGACTTTAAAATCCTGTTTAGGGAAACGCCTTAAACACACCCCGGGGCACGCGCGCGCACACACACAGACACACACACACACACACAGACAGAGTTATGATATTCTAGTGCGCCAGTTTCGCTTTCTGTCCGCTGGAACACACACACACACATATACACACACACACACACACACACCCCTTCTGACTGCGTTTCGGTGAGTTCAAGTCTCAATTCTACCTGGAAACGAAATACTGCGACGTGTTCATGTAAATATGGTGTGTGTGTGTGTGTGTGTGAGAGAGAGAGAGGAGTGTCTGTGCTGTAATAAACGCTCAGCTGTTTAACGGACGGTCCTGTAGACTCCAAAACAAAGCTGCGTTCAACTCACAAAATAACTTTACTGACTCGTGTGTGTGTGTGTGTATATATATATATATATATGTGTGTGTGTGTGTGTGTGTGTGTGTTTCCTGTTTTAACAATCGAGTTAGACCCTTTTACAATCCGGGTTTGGTTCAGATTCTGCAATAATTGAACTACACAGTTCCGGTGTGTGTGTGTGTGTGTGTACACACGCCCAGTTCGTGTGTTTTTACCTGCACAGTGTAGTTAGTTGTGTTACTTGGTGTGTGGTGAGTGTGTTAGGCCCCGCCCCCCGGAAGTGACGCAGAGCTCTGAGTGTAAATCTCTGACAGTCACTCTACACTTCTATTACAGGTTTGTTTTTTTTTTACAATCTCTTCGGCACGAAGTTCAGAACCTTGATGTCATTTTTAAAACTCTGGACACAAAACTCACAACTGATGATCCAAATGCACATTTCTCACAACTTTACCACTTTTTCCAGCTGCTTGGATACAATACACACAGATCATTTATTCGCCGAGCTCAGGTCACGTGATCGGCGTGTCCAGCCTCAGAGCGTTACCTGATGCACATGATGAATAACTGTTGTGCTTCTCTTAATGCGATTCGATGGAAACTGATGAACAATGTTCCATGATTAGATCATGAACGTTTCAGCAGAAGGAGATCCACGGACACCAGTTACCGTGGAACATGAACCGGTTGGATTCCATTATCTCTGGATGTAATATTTCATCATCATTCTGTATCTGACCGTTTCTATGGTTCTATGTGTCCAGATTTGAGGTTACTGTATGGAGCAGGCTCTTGTGATTGCTTTTACGATAAGGCCAACTTGTTATCGGTGATGTCACATTGTGGTAGGAGTTTATAGTGAACTGAGTGTTCTCCACCTGCAACACCGCGATGAGCAGGTGATCCAGGTCACAGTAGAGGTGGCAGTAGGAGGAGAAAGAGCAGGAAGATGTTCTGGTCAGAGGATTGTCAGGGACCAAGCACCCCTTCCACCCTGTACTTTACCCCCACAATCTCCTTCCTTTAACACGCTTCAGGAGCTTTTCTCCACATGGAGGTGGAAGGTACATAATCAGTGTCCTCCAGGCCGTAGTTCTCTCACGCAGTGTTGTGTTTAACAACCTGTTAGAAGTGAAGACCACTTTAAAGGTGAGATTAAAAAAAAATAACATCAAGGTTCTGAAATTAATGCCAAAGTGATCAGAAAAACTATTAAAGAGATCATTACTGCTCCGTGTGTGTGTGTGTGTGGAGACACTCTGTGACCTGCTCCTTACACACACTAGTGATTAATACTCTGCTGAGCCTGTTCATCACACACTCACACACACACACACAATCAGCCTACCTGAACATACTGAAGTAACCGGAGATCAGGATCAAACCCTGGAGCTGTGAGGAGACAAAACTACACCCTGCACCACCACCTACTAACCCAACACTTCATATCACCTCTATTTGATGATAAATTTCAGCTCAGTGACACACACACATACACACACACACACACACACGTACGATTAAACCATGAGGGGACTCTTCTGCTTTTGAATATGAATTTGCCTCTGTGGGAGGAGCTTATTGCATGTCAGACACGCCCACAATGAGAGTCAGTCAGGTGTGTGTTTGAGCTACAATGTGCTGAAAAAAAACAGCATCTGCATGAAACTGTGTTTTGTTAGCAATAAGCTTGTGCGCGCGCTGTGTGTGTGTGTGTGTGTGTGTGTGTGTGTGTGTGTCTCAGAACTTGATTATAAAATTATCACACCATTTCCTGCATAAACATGTGACACAGTGTTGATGGTGTTTTATTCTTCCTCTGATTATAATGTAGATATAACTGTCTGTGTCTCTCTCTCTCTCTCTCTCTCTCTCTCTCTCTGTCTCCCTCTCTTTCCCTCTCTCTGTCTGTCTCTCCTTCTCCTTCTCTCTCTCTCTCTCTCTCTCTCTCTCTCTCTCTCTCTCCCCCCTGTCTCTCGGAGGATTGGGCGAGAGTGCAGGTGGCTAGAGCACGTCTCTGAGTGTTTGTAGTCTTTTTATCAAATACTTTTCTTTTTTCTTTTTTGATCTATTGTTCTAAAGTAAGAGGTTTAGTGAGTTAACAGTGAGTGAGTCGACTATTGTCCACACAACTCGCTCCTACATGGAGATTTCTCGCGTCTGACCCTGAGACACGGGTGTAAATGCACGCCGGATGACTCCACACCGATTGAAGAAGTTCTCGGTGCTTTCAGTAATCAGGTTGGTGAGTGAACATCAGATCAGCTTCTCGGATGAACAAAGCAGTGGTGGTTTTTCTCGCTGAAGTTGAAATGGTTGATGCACTAATTGAAAAGGGATTAGTGATAAACAATGAGTACGTTCATGTGTTTCCGCTCTCCGGGGTCTCTAAGAAAATCGTGCTGTCTAACGTGCCTCCTTTTATTCCCAATGAAACTTTAAAAAGTGTGCTCGAGCGCTACGGAAAGTTAACAGCACCGATCAGAATGATTCCTTTGGGTTTAAAAAACCCGGACATTAAACACGTCATATCTTTCCGCCGGTTCACCGACATGATCCTAAACACGCAGCACGAGCCGCTCTCCCTCTCTGTTAAACTAACGCTGGAGAATAAAGATTACACCGTCTTCATCAGCTCCGAACAGATGAGATGTTTTGTGTGTGGTGGACACGGCCATGTCAGACATGTCCGAGCAGACCGGTAGAGACACCGGCAGAGACACCGACAAACCCAGCGCGTGCCAAGCAACCGAGCGTGTCTACAGCTCGCGCGGTGACGGCGACGAGTCCTACCGAACAACCCGAGGGAGAAGCTCCCGCTGACCAACCCGAGACAGGTGTCACACCTAACACTGACAACACTGCTGACACCCCGACGGACCACAGCGCTGATCCGGCTTCACAATGTAACCCCAGCCTTAAAAGGAAAAAAACTGCAAAAAACGCAAGAACCTCCTCCTCCACAGTCTCGGTCCCTGTCTCAGACACGCCCTGCCGGGAGTGAGGAGCTCTCACAGTCTGTTCATCCAGGGGCTGATCGTAACATTTTATCAGAGCTGGAGGAGGACATGCAGCAAAACTTGTTCTGAGTTGGTTTTAGAAAACTCACAACGCAACAATGAGTCAGAAAATAAATGTGAAGATGTACAGAGTTGCTCTGATGAGGACGCTGATTCCTTAGAGATGATCATAACTTTCAGTAGTTCTCAGCTTTATACCACATCACAGATAAGCACTTTTTTAAATCTGATACAAACCCTAAATTGATGCCTCCTTTCCTAATCTCACATTTTTATCTGTCATGTCACGTAGCAATGCAAAATGCCACTCTTTAAGAACCGACCAAAACACTACCGTCTAAAAAAAAAATGAACGGCAAAAGTGAAAAGTATGAAACAATACAATTCCAAAAAGAAGAGGCAATGTTCATTTAAATAAATAAAAACATGGCCTTTCTGCACACTTGCTCACTCGCGGTCACTACCACATCAAGCACTTTCCGGCAGCATCACTGGCATTTGAACAACAGGATCACCGCTTTATTCACACTTTTACACTTTTCTGGACGTCGTGGAGAGAGAGAAAGTTTCAGTGTGAATCAGTAAACCTGTGGTGGGACATCGGTAAAGTTCACATTCAGATCTTCTGCCATCTATACATAAAAAACAGCACCAGAGAAATCAAGGAAAAGATCAACTTTCCTGAAAAAGAAATCTCGAAACTGAGCAGTTCAATAAGTGAAGAAGAAGAAATAAGAAGAAAAGAAATACTGGAGAAGAATAAAATTCTTCTGAAGAACTTGAGAGAGTATGAAGAGAGAGATCAAGGTGCCATGGTGCGAGCCAAGTTTACACAATATGATCAAATGGACTCCTCCACATCTTTCTTCTTCACACTGGAGAGAGAGAGAGACCGGAGAGAAGAGGTCTATCAGACACTCGGGACTGCCCAGTGGACAGGAGGCTGCCGACAAAGATGACAAAATTCTACGGATGTTGTCTTTTTATGAGGAACTGTGCAGTGGTCGGTCATGTGATCCTGAGGCCACTGGAGGGCTTCGGAATGGACTGCCACGGCTGGGCGGGTGTAGGAGAGGTGAACTTGGCGATCCGCTCTCGTTCGGGGGATCAGTGCAGCTGCTCGACGGCTGTGGAGCGGAGGGTCGCCGGGGCTGGATGTTCTGACCTCTCAGTTATATAAAACATTCTGGTCTTTGATTGGCTCAGACCTGCACTTGGTTTCACTCGGATGTATAGAGTCGGAAGTCTTGCCCCTCAGCTGGAGAGGAGCTGGGGTCACTCTGTTGCCGTTTAAAGAACTGACGTCCTGTGTCTCTCCTTGGTTCAGATTATAAAATCTTTTTAAAGGCATTAACAAACCGTCTTAAAAGAATTTTCGTGCCGGTGGTCTATGAGGAGCGGTCACGCTCTACCCCAGAACACTCTGGGGGCGAGACATGGAGACATGGGGGCGAAGAGCGGCCTGGGCGAACTGGGGCGAACATGGGGCGCATGGGCGAAATTAGGTTTTATTTTTTTGATAACGGATGATGGAGAAATAGTTTTTCACTGCTGTTTGTTTTATTAATCACATTAATTAATTAATTTTATTAATTGTTTTATTTATTACACTTTTCATGTTGAAAGGTGTAGATTTATTTTTTTTCTTTTTGAATGAGTGATTGTTTTTTCCTAAATAATTGGTAAAGAGTTTTAAAAGTCAAAAAGTCTCTCTCTCTCTTTCTGTCTCTCTCTGTCTGTCTCTCTGTCTCTCTGTCTGCAGGACGAGTGTGTGAGAGATGGAGGATCGAGCTCTGCTGCAGAATATTAGACGGACTCCTAAACTGAGTCTCCCAGTTCTGAGTGCGTCTCCTTTCGTCTTTACGTCTGCGCTCTACACCTGTCGCATACCACCTGTCTCGCGCTCTACACCAGTCTCGCTCTGCCGCTTCACCTGTCTCGCGCTCACTTTAGCGCTCTACACCTTCTCGCTCTACCTGTCTCGCGCTCTACACCTGTCTCGCGCTCTACACCTGTCTCGCGCTCTACACCTGTCTCGCGCTCTACACCTGTCTCGCTCTCTACACCTGGCTTCTTTCCCCCGCCTCTTTCTCACTATTTAGGTCACATTGAAATAAATCAGTTTTCACACATGGTTGAAACATCAGTAAGAAGCAAGACCCCACTAGAGGGGCAGGGCCATAAGATGGGTGGAGCCATTCATTAAGTACCATTTGTGTGAGTAAAATGTGTAGAAATTATTCTTCACAGTTTCACTTTAATGAAGTAAAATTTTTTATTTTTTCCAAAGCCTGATTTTATTAATGGTTTATTTTTCCAGTTATTAGACCATTATGTAAAAGTAAATGCACCCACTGCGAGTCATGTGACACGTGAACACCGGGTGGTGCTGTGTGTTTCTACTCGGTCTCGGGTCAGAGGCGTGATTGTGGTCTTGGATGTTAATCGATATGACTGTTTCACCATTCAGTATTACACACAGTTTAGTTCCGCCCACATGTGCTTTCTTGGCTCACATGGTACCCGGGTTAAGAAAAGGAACTAACAGTCACATGCTGAGCTGCACTGTTTAGTACACACACACACTGTTCAGTACACACACACACACTGTTCAGTACACACACACACTGTTCAGTACACACACACACACTGTTCAGTACACACGCACTGTTTAGTACACATGCTGTTCAGTACACACACACACACACACACACACACACAGACTCACTCCTCTCTCTGTTCTGTTTGCAGTCATCTCCAAACTGGTGGCCATTGCATTACCTGTTGCTGAGCTTGTCATTGGTGCGTACATTTATTTCCTAATTTAATTTCCTCCTTTTCAGGTGTGTTCATGAACTGAATCTCTCTCTCACTCACTCAGGTGTGCTGTACCTGGATGCGTGTCCTCGTCAGCCCCTGATCCCGATCTACCTGTTGGTCTCAGGTGTGTTTGCTCTCGTGCTGGTTGTGTTGTCGTGTCTCCCCTGTGTTCAGGATGAGGAGAATGGGGGCGGAGCCATCAGCACCTTATGCACCACCTGGAACTCCCTTATTACACTCTTCCTGTTCTGCTGGTTTATTGCAGGTAAACACACACACACACACACACACACACACACACACTAGTGATACATGAGGTGTGGATACATGGTGTACATGAGGTGTGGATACATGGT
>CM022774.1:22624798-22968069 GCA_012411365.1 Ameiurus melas | reverse complement strand
TACATCAAAGAGAAAGCTGTGTTGGAGATGCTGAAGGGAGAGGAGCTGTTGTGGTAAGTGAAGAAGAGGAGTCCAGAGAAGAAGCCAGGGAGATGCTTTTGCAGCAGTGACACCAGCCAAGAAAACAAAGCGTCTCTGGCTAGCTTTTTTTCCAAACAGGTCCACCAGTACCAACACAGAAGGCTTGAGTGAACAGCAGGCAGTTGAGAGGGAGAGCTCAGCAACTACCTTCTGTCTCCAGATGCTGACAATGACTCAAATCCTCTGGATTGTTGGAAAGTCTTTCATAAGAACTTCCCCAGAGTAAGCCAACTGGCAAACCATTACTTGTGTATTCAAGCCACAAGCTCCCCCTCTGAGAGGGTTTTTAGTACAGGTGGCAACATTGTCACAAGTAAAAGGGCATCTATAAGCCAGATAATGTAGACCAGCTTGTATTTCTTTCCAGAAACCTCTAGGACCTGTCATAGGGTGTCATCAACCCCAACAACATCATCCTGCCCCCAGCAACATGTGTAGTTGGTTTATTGCTCACACCTTGTTTTTCTTCAGCACTCTGAGTGGGCATTTCTTTTTTTTTTTTTATCCCTGGCTGAAGCACTTTAATTTCAGTCTATGTTGTAGTAACATTCAACATTGTAACATTCAGCCTATGTTGTAGTTTAAAGTGAAAGATATTAATATTGACTAAGGTGAGAGTTTTATGTTTATTTTATGGGTGATTTCACAATTTCTTCTTTGTATGAAGGTTAAATTCAAATAAAAGGTGAACGTTCATTTATTTATGCCATTTTAATTTCTAAATTATTATATAGTTTTATAGGAGGAGAAGTTTACAGAAGTTTGAAGGTACAGACTACAGACATCTGTTGTGGGTGTCGGCAGTTTTTCTGAGGATTTATATTGTTCATATCGATATCGGAATTATCATAACGACGAATTAAGAAATATAGCGTGATATACATTTTGGACATACCGTCCAGCCCTATCAGATCGTCATCAAACCTGCAGATAAGGGAAGTTCCATAGTAATCATGGACCCGGGAAACAATATTTATGGGAAGGTTATAAACAACTAAATGACCCCAAATACTACAGGAAATTGGAAAGCCAATATACATGGACACGAAACCTATGGTGAACAAAATAACCCAAAAACTTATGTCAAAAAATACATCAACGCAAACAAAAATCCTACCTACTAGGGGATGCGGAAAAGGACCGGCGAAATGGAGCAGGCCCTATGAAATTCCTCCAGGGAGACCTATAGTGCCGGTTGTGGCAGCGAAACTTACTACATGGCCAAATTCTTAGATCATTATCTAAATCCCCTTATCTATCGCCACCCCAGCTACATCAAAGACACATGCTATTTCGTACACAAGGTGAAAGGATTAAAAATCCCACCAAAAGCCATCCTCTTCACCATGGATATAGACAGCCTATACACAAACATTGACATCCAAAGAGGGTATACAGGCTATAAAAACATATATTAAAAAAAACACCCGGAGGTGGCTCCAGCCCAGGAACTCATCCAAAATTAGACATTAACTTAAACAGAAATGACTGTACGGGACCTTTTTTTTGGAAATAAAAGCGACGGGATGGGCAAGAAATTCACCCCTGGCTACGCCAATATTTTTATGGCAGAGTGGGAGGCTTCGCCTTAGCCCGATGCCACAAAAGGCCTCTCCACTACTTCAGATATCTGGATGATGTCTGGGGGGGTGTGGACCCACTCAAAAGAGGAGTTAAGGGAATTCGAGGCCTCGCTAAACAACCACAATCCTTCCATAACACTAAAATCCACCGTCAGTCACGAGTCGGTAGACTTCCTCGACACCACCACGGTACAAGGGTCCAGCTTTCGATTCGTCACACAAGCTGGACATCAAAGTATTCTTCAAAGAGACTGACACGCACGTCCCAAACACACTTATTCCGGTCTGGTGAAGTCGCAACTCCTGAGGTTCAGCCGCATATGCACCCAGGAGCGGGAATTCCGAAAGAAGCGCATAGATCCTCTTCAAAGCACTCAGGCCGAGAGGATACAACAGGTCCTTCCTTAGAAAAATCCTTAAATCGTACCTGACTAAGGGGACCCAGATGGAGGGCAGCGTCGTGCCTTTCGTCCTGACGTATTCATCGGCCTCGGTGAAACTGACCAGGGAGGTCAGATCCGACTTCCGGAATCTGTTGGGACAGATACAGATTTTCAAAGACCATAAAGTCATCGTGGTGTTCCGGAAGAACAAGAAACCCAAACATCAAGGGAAATATTTTCACAAAAAGAATATGTCCAAAATAGGACCACGAAGGAAGTGTTCCGCACTCACCGATCGGGCACCGTACACAGCAAAAATGCAGTTTACCTCATCACCCGAAAAAGTGGCGCCCCCCAATATGTGGGTGAGACAGGGAACACCATACTTGTCAGAATGACCCAACATAAACACAACATTCTGAAAGGAAAAGAGAAAAATACCCACCTGGTCTGACACTTTCTGGAGCACGGATGGGACTCATTCAGGGTCACGGTCCTGCAGGCCAATCCGCTGTGGTCTGTACCCCAGAGGAAAAGAGCAGAAAAGATCTGGATTAACAAACTAGGCACTATACATCCACTAGGCCTGAATGAGAAGTGAACCTAATTGAGTGAACGACATTGATGGCCTGCGTGCATGCGGGTTAGCGCCCGCCTCCTAAACACCCCACCCTAAAACTAATCTTTCCCAAACCCTTAACCTAATCTTAAAAACTTCCTAACCTCCAAACCCCTAAACCTATAAACCCTTCATTAACCCCTAAACCTAACCTTAAACCCTTCCTAAACCCCCACACCTAACCTTAAACCCTTCCTAAACCTACCCCAACCTTAAACCCTTCCTAAACCCCTAAACCTAACCTTAAACCCTTCCTAAACCTCTAACCCTAACCTTAAACACTTAGAATTCATTAGATCTGTTGCTTATACTGCTGCTTACAGACACAACGGTAACTTTTCACTGAATTTCTAATCACAGTATTGCAGACAGCTCCTTGGGGGCTGACAGTTGTGCTGCAAGTCTGGCCCAGGTGTTTTTGCCAGTTTTCTCAAGGTGTAAATCCATATTTTCCTCATCCTCCTCCTGAAAATGATCTTCTTCCTCCAGGATGTCATCAGTGGACTGACAAAGGTTGCGTAGTATGTAGCATGCAGCATGCGGCAACCACCTTTAGGGCAAACAGGGGCAGATCTTCAGGGCCCACAAAAAGATAGCCCTCCAGTGGGTTTTTTAATGATGCATCTAGCCTTGATGTGGTGCTTGTTAAAGCAATCTTCAACACGACTTGGTGGAAGGTAATATTGCCAGTGACAGTAGGTCAATTTAGGTCAAGCTGTCTTAGTGATAATGTAGTAACACTAAATAAGTCACAGATGTACTGCTATATTTCTAATAATTTAAAAATAATTAAAACTTTAAAAATAATGATATAACTAAGCAGACATTCTTGCCTACCACAGACTGTCTGTATGAATTTGATTATGGTCACAGGATGCAGCAGACATGGATGGCCCCCATCTCCAAGAAGAAAGTAGCCTTTTGGAGGGAAAAGGGATTCCTGGTACATCAGGTATCTTCATAGGACCAGAGAATCATGCACAGATTCTGGGTTGCCTACTTAGAGGTCAACGAATTTCCTGTCACTGTCACATATGGCTGCAGAATTTATATAACTTTGTTTCTATTATCCAGCAGGCGGGCGAATCTGGACATGGCATCCGTCAATTGCACCAGCAACTTTGTTAGGCATTTATTTGTTATTCACCATACGTTTTTCCCCACTTAATGTTTTCAAATTCAGATGACCAGAACATTGTTGAACACGGCATGTAATTCTTCTTTCATATATTTCTAATATATCTATTGCTGTATTTATCCTTTTCAATGTTAATATCACCAATAAATATTGTATCAATACAAGTGGGAGGTTGCTGGTCTACAGAGGAATATTCAGAATTTCATAGCAATGAAACGAATACTAGGGATTATATCCAAGATAAATGCATAATCTGTTGGTTTCACAGGAATGTTAATTTAGTTTTTTTTAACAATTCTGAGTATTGTAAAAGCTGATCTCGTTTATTAAGTAACTGACCAACAGTGAGTATTCCATAGTTGTACCATGTCTGATCGAAGATAGACATTTTTTCATCCAAGATATGCCTATTATTCCATATAAAGTACAGATTTGGTGCCTGCTTATGGAAGTTTGCCAGTTTAAAGAAAAGAGAAGTAATTATTAAGTCTACGGCTGCTTCTAAGGCCAAAGAGACTTCATATGAATCCATAATGAACTTTTTCACACTATCTGTTGTTACCCAGATGAGGATAGGTTCCCTACTGATTCTGGTTCCTCTCAAGGTTTGTTCCTCTTAACATCTAGGGGTGTTTTTCCTTGCCACCGTCACCACTTAGTGGCTTGCTCAGTTGGGATAAATTCACACCTTATATATCTATATACTGTAAGTACTTATAGTGGTCATCCTCAGGTCACTGGTTCGAATCCGGCTTGAAGGACGGCTTTCTCTGTGTGACATGCCTCCTTTTTAAATGTTAATTTGCCCAGAGGTGGATAAAACACGATTCCCTGACCCGGAATCAAACCCGGGCCGCAGCGGTGAGAGCGCCGAATCCTTACCATTACAGAGCACATAGCATTACAGAGCACGGCCCAGACCCGTTATGAGGAGGATATGAAGGTGGCGGTAGCAGCGAGGAAAACAATGTTCCGAGGATTCAAGACTAAAAGAAATTATGATTCTGTCCTTCGATTGGAAGGAAATGGAAATACAGGGAACAGTGTGTGAGATTAAGAGAACCAGCTCAGGCCTGAGTAAAGAAACCTGAGATGCAGGAAGTGGTGTTAAAAGTCTCTGACATTTCCCACCACTGAGCTGACAAACTCTTGTTGGATTCATAATCTTTACTGATCGTTTGTAGTGGTAACAATATGCAGATATACAGGGGATTAAAAAATATCAACATGAGCATGCTGCTATATGCAGAAAGATGATCAATCAATGTCAGGATGGTGTAATGAGACGCACCACGAAGCTAAACACTAGCTTTTATTTTCCTTAATCGAAACCTTGAGTATCAGCTGCTACCCGATATCTGACATTGTTTTCTTTAAGATCTACAACGCTCATTATTTTAACTGAAGCACTCGGTTTAACATTAAACTTTCATACAAAAAACCATGCAAAAAGTATGACTATAATCAATCCAGTCCTAGTGATAGAACAGTCACGTCTCTTTCACATGCACCAGTTATATGATTTGATTTCCGTTATCTCTGATAGCTGATCCACCATTTTTTTTGCTGCTATCAGGTCCTGGATCAGTGCATCTATATTATTTACCCATAGTAATGTAGGTTTTTTTCTTCTACCCCACTTTTTATTTATTTAAATCAAAGTCCTTCCAATCATATATTTCATATCATATTCAAGCAGTTATCTAATCAGCCATTCGTGTGCCAGCAGCACAGTGCATAAAGTCATTCAAGTGCAAGTCAAGAGCTTCAGTTAATGTGTACATCAAACAACCGTGGCGTGGTTACTGGTACCAAATGGGCTGGTATTTCAGAAATAAGGCGTTAACATCCACACAACTGTTGCTCACTCAGTGTTTTTTGCACCATTCTTAGTAAACTCTACAGACTGTTCTGTGTGAAAAGCCCAGGAGATCAGCAATTTCTGAAATACTCAAACCAGCCCATCTGATATAAACAACCATGCCACAGTAAAGGTCACAGATCACAATTTTCACCCATTGTGATGCTTGACGTGAACGTTAACTCAGGTTCTTTTTATGCATCGTGCTGCTGCCCCATGACTGAATAACTACATGAATGTGAGGGTGTTTCTAATAAAAGGGACAGCGAGTGCATTACTTATTCATTCAAATAATGAATATAATGGTTTTTACGTTACTATTCACATGTACGGTTTTTCTAAGCAATACAATACATTTTCTATACCGTAATTCTCGGACTATTGAGCACACCTGAATATAAGCCGCACCCGCTAATTTTAAAAAGAAAAAAAATTTGTACATACATAGGCCGCACTTGTCTATAATCCGCAGGTGTCCACGTTGTAACTGTCACGATTCGTGATGTAAACAAAGCAGGACGGATGCAAAGACACATGGCATGAACAAAGACTCTAACTATATTCACTATCTAATTCTAACTCTATATCTAATTACCCATGTTGTGTGTGTGATGGCTCACGGTATATATACACACCAGCCAAACTGCTAACAGCTGCGGGCAATACCAAAACACACGTGACTCGACAACACATGACAAGACGGGGCGGAGACATGACGTCACCAATCTGCATGTCTTCGTGTGTTTTCCCTGATGAGGGGGTGTGCATGAAGCGTAAAACGACTGATCTGAAGAATGTAGTGTGAGCGCGTTAGATTTAATTTGAACAGTTTCATTGGTCCACTGTGACCTGTTGGGTCATTTCATTGGTCCGATGTGACGAGGTTAAATGTTTTGGCGGCATGAAACTCATTAGCCCGTAAAAATCCATAAATTAGCCGCGTCATTGTTTAAGCCTCAGTGTACAAAGCGTGTGAAAAAAGGAGGGGCTTATAGTCCAGAAATTACGGTACATAACCCCTAAACAGTACGGATTCTAACCTGAACATTTTCAGCATAGTAATATACTTTAATATTTGAATCCTAAACAAACTACATGGTCACACTTGATTCTACCCAGTGTGTGAGACCCACCATCTGAACCTGCTGCCCCACGTTCTGCTGCAGAGCTCTCAGCAGAGCCTCCTGTCGATCATCGTACTCGATCCTGCACACAAAAAAAATGAAGTGGGGGATAAAAAGTGTTAATGCTGCAATTCAGACATGATCCTTGTTCAACGGGGCTCTGGTTCAAATAAAACACTACGCACAGTAACCACTGCCTCCGATACGAAGGAAAGAAAAGCTGTCGAGAAGCTCTTCATTTTAGCATGTGCGGTTTGGAAAACGTTTATTTGCAGAGACCATTGAAACATTTGTGCCTGATGGACTGCAGCTGAATACAGTCAATATTAGAGAAAGGTCTGCACTACCGAACTGACGAGGAACGCTTTAATAATTTGAAATTAACAGTGCTACACACTAGTGTCCCTTTCATGAAGCTCACGAGGAGTGAGTTTTAAAAAGGAGCCCAGGACGCAGTGATGACACAGGCTACAATTTCTTTCTAAACACTGGACAAGTGTGTTGTCTCACATTCCCGGCCTCTGAAGGCCTCTATGTTGTAAAAAGCGCTATACAAATAAAATTGAATTAAATGCGGATGCCCACGGGGCGCTGACACTTTGTTGAGGGTCTGCAGCAGTGAGTGAGCGATGTCAGCGTTACCGTGCGTATAGAACAGCAGCCAGTTCTGCACACACACACACACACACACACGAACACACACACACATAAACTCGACTCAGCAAGAGTGAGATACGTGTCGTGTACAATTCTGTTTTCTCTGTGTTCTGTGGTCCCCCTTACTGCTCTCGCTCCCTGTAGGATCCTCTCAGCAGGAAGAACTCTTCCAGTCAGATACAGCAGCTTGTTCTCAAAGCTTAGACCCCAGGTGCTGAGCGTAGTCTGAACACTGGCATTCCTGGACTCTTCCAGGAATGCCAGCGTCTCTATAAAGCGGTGTAAATTGGTATAACGTTCATTTCAAACATTTAATTGTATACCTTCAGATCAAAAGGCTTTTAAGATCATGAAAAACCTTCCTGTCGGGTGTTCTGATCGGCAGTGTATATTACTATTAAACTTGGTTTTTCTGATTATATCATTCTTAAGTTTAATAAACATCACGCTATACTACATGTTCAGCCTTGTGTTGCCCGGGATAGTCTCTAAAGTAAATCCACATCCCTTATATGCATGCTACAAATGTTTTATTTTGTAAAAGTTGTCTCTGGCTTACACGTTAAGGATACATTTCTAAATGTAAAAAATTTACATCTAAATGTAAAAAAGTTTCTGTAAAGCTGTTCTGTGACAGCGTCTGCTGTTAAACACACTATACAGACAAAAGCAGAATTGAATTAATAACACAGTCGTTTTTATCCAGTACCTGCTCATGTTGTTGATGAATCTGTTGAGGCGGTTCTCCCGCTGTTCTGGGGTCAGTCTGGTGTGAGTGGAAAGATCCCTCATAATGTTAAAGTCGTGTGCATCCTATCAATAAGACCTGAGCAAGTTACAACAATTAGTGCGATAAGAAGCAGACAATGATTAAGCACTGTTTCTCCTGCTCTGTGAGGGAGACCTGCGAGGTAGCAGAACTCCGGGATGAGTGAGACAGGTCCTGTTGGAGCAGCTCCTGCAGGACCCAACCTCCTAACATGTAAGATAAATAAAGAATGAAAGTGTCTAAATGCTTGACTGGTAGTGTATGTTTTCAATGAAAGTGCTAGAGTATAGGTGTGCTGGATTATATCTTATATAGGACAATACGGTTAAACAGGTGTCTATATGCAGTGGTTGTCAGTAAGTATACAAGAACTGGACTCTGCACACACTGCAGTACACAAACACATTCTGTTAGACTGCAAAAGGTATGAGGAAGAAAGAACTGAGCCAGAGATGCAGATTGGAAAACAAAACATGACACTAGAGAACTTGCTGGGGAAAACATCTGGGAAAATGCACCGCCCCAATAAACTATATAAAAATACTGGGAGAAGTGAGAGACTTTAGTAATCCAGTAGGAATATCTAGTATATAATTATTTATCTCTTTATTTTCTTTTATTTATGTAGTATTGTTTTGGTATTTTTTTTTCCATTTTGTTTTGTTTTTTCTGCCAATCTACTCCCCACACTCCAGTCCAGTAGGTGGCGGTAATGCACCTTTAGCTGGTTTTACCAACCGCCATTAAATCAAAAAGAGAACCATAGCGCCTAAACCCACAGTGCGCATGCGCGAAGTCGGATGACTCGGCCATTCTTCTTTTAGTAAAAGAGCTCTAAATTAGCCAGTGAAGCTACACGTCGTTCTGCCACGTGCACTTATAAAAGTAAATCATGCAATATTCTCAGACGGGGCAGTTATTGACGGAGTGAATTCATCGTTTTAAATAGAATCAAAAATAACATGGACAGATTGCTAATCTTATTTCGATTAGCTTGCTCATTAATGACAGTGCGCATGCGCGGACTGGACTGTCCCCTCTAAAGCTAGCACCGCTAGCATGTTTGTATAATGTTCACATTAATATTGAACCCGAGAAATGAATAAAAAGTTCTAAAATGTTATTTCCCACTTCTCCTCCTCTTGTTGTTCTTCTCCGTGCGGGTGTGAATTCTCTTCGCTCGGTTCCTCGGTGATTCGGTCATTAGTGAACCGAGCTCCGAGAGCGAATCAGTGAATCACCGCCTGCTTCATACTGATCCACCTGAAACACCGGTGTTAACACCGTTAACTATACACACACACACACACACACACACACCAATACAGCACAGAACACGACGGGTTCGGGTACACAACCGAATAAACTCACTTTATTCTGGGTCCAAACGGGCCAGAACTAACACTAACACCACTTTCTGCTCCTCGCGCTCGGGGTGACGTCACCAACGGAACGGACGCTGACGTACATTTGAATCTGTGAGGAGAAAAGAAAAGAAACCCAAATATTATTTCATAAAAAGCTTCATTATTTCTTCATTATATTATTACTTCATTATTCTCTTCTTCTTAAACACGATGGAGGAAAAGATCTACAAATACATGAGATCAGCTTTATTATCATTATTTTAAATAAAATCCACTTTAAAAGTGCTCCTTTCAAATTACATTTTAATAAAAAATATTCTTTATCTTGTTCAATTTCATTTTTTAAAAATTAATATTTAATTCATCAATGATTGTAGATGAGTTGAAGTTTCACGTTCTTTGTGCCTTATTATCATAAATATACACTTTGTTTAAACTTTTGAGTCTGGATACAAAATGTAAACATTCATGTGTTTATTATTTAGAAAGTCATCATTAAACAGCTGAATAAAATGATCAGATTAATCACTTGAAACATTTAGGATATGAATCTCTGGTATTAAGTGAGATTTTTAATTATACACAGATATAAATATATTTTATTTATTTGTAGTTTTCATATTTGACTCAGTACATTACATGATTTATTTCATCAACTATTTATCAAGTTGTTTAAAATATTGAACTGAATGATTCTGTCCAAGATCAATAAAAATCTTCAGAAAATCCATCAGAATCCTTTAATAAATCTTCTGATTTCTAATGAGAATTCAATGACAATACAGAATTAAAGAATGTCCTTATTTATTTAAATTCAAAATCAGGAATAAAATTATTAAAAAATATTGACTACATGTCATTTCTACAAGTGTTCATACAGACAGAAAGACCAGAGATGAAACAGATTGAACAGATACAGGACCATTAGGACAAGGAAAGTGAGAAAGAACAGAATGATCATTTATTTATTTGCCTTTTTTAAATAAAATTACAGCCTTCCTGGTGAAAGCAAACCGGATCAGAGCCTTACATTAGATTGGTTTCTATATTTTTATTTTCAATTAGTTCTGTTGTTCTTTCTGTACTTGATCGAGGAGAAAGAGAAACTGAAAGAGAACTGCATTCAGATCAAACGGATACGAGAGGTTACGACTCTCACTCACTCACACACATCTATACACACACTTCTTGACACAGATCCCTAACTATCATTTCTGGTGTTTTTTTGTGTGTGTTTGTTTTTTTTTGTGTGTGTGTGGGGGGCAGGCGAATTGTTTGAGGATCTGAAAATGAGTGTCACAATTCAACACACACATCAGTGAAACTTCATCTCCCTCTGACTACACCAGCGCGCACACGCAGAAATTCATAGTGCAGGTAACACACACACACACACACACACACCGAGTAGGATTTTACAGGTGTAGTTTAGAATATGTGTATAAGAGACTTTTTCTTCAGGTCAAAATATATACAGTATATATAAATATTAGTCATAATTCACAGCCTCGAAGCATCCAAAGTAAAATTGGCCATGCAGAGTTTAAAATTGTCACCATAGACGAAAAAAAAAAAAAATAACTTACTCCTGCAGAAAATAAAAATAAATAAAATTATTATTAAGTATCAGTGATGTTTCCGTTGTTCAGGTGGCGATTGCAGGCGCATTTTATCCAAACTATACTCCTCCAGGGAACTGTGGACGGAGCAGCTCGCCTCAAAAGAACGTATGGAACAACCCCAGGACCACCACCAAAGTGATATTCCATTTAACTACGGATTAATAATAATAATAATAATAATAATTAATCTCCTCTATAGTCTTGCACAAAACTCCAGTCTCTGTTCAGTTGTATATTGGTAGGTAAATCCATCTCCTTTGACAGCTCCAGGTGTGTGTGACACCACCGTCTGTGTTTAATTGTGATTTTCTATAAATATGTATTGTTGGTCTGTGTGGATCAGGGCCTATGTAGGGTGTCTACCCTGTAGAGTCTATCAGAGGTTCTGGCGTTCTCCCATAGGTCTATTTTATCGATTCGTATTTGTCGAGTCTCATGCATAATCTGGCTCGCCCCGCCTTGATGGACTGCATGAACTGAGGCACTTCGGCACTACGCTCAGCAGTATTAATTACAGGACAGAGTTTATAATTGTGACCAGGTCAAATGTGACTTCTGTATGTTAGCAATATTTTCAGGCTAGCCTGCTCTGATTTAATGAACAGACACACCATATAAAAAATCAAGAATTCACGACTTTTCACCCAGTAATGAATTTGTATTCTAGCACAAACTAGCTAGAGATTTTGTCTGTTGTCCATTACAAAATATAGAATCCTAGTAGGGTGTGCCCTTTGGGTCGGGCCACAGGCCCGTTCTGACATACTGTGGCTTATCTAGGAGGTGTCAAAGACAGAAAATAATCTCTAAAAACCAGTTAATAACAGGGCATTTTAGATTTGTAAGGTCAGAATGTATCAACGTATGTGCTGCACCGTTGCTGACCTGAAATTTTCAGACCTCATTGGCGTATGTGCTGGAGATAAGTCAACAATATGAAAAAGATTTAAATAAAATCTCAAGCACATCCGCTCTGATCACATACGCGGCACCGGTGGACTCGGGACACCCTCTTATGCCTGTCAGGCAAACGGCACTTGCAACAGTGGAACTCACAATAGTGCCAGGCGATAGACCCCGCACACAGGGCAGTCCCATAGACATGCCCGGCGGTCCTGCGGACTCTAGATTTATCGTGGTGGGGGTACCAACGTGTTAAGGCCATCGGAAACCAAAGGACCGAGCCGCAGAAACTGCTTCACACATACTACTTCGGGGCCTCCAAGAAGCAATATTCCATCATATGTGCTGTAATATTTTTTCAATATTTTCCATACAACATTTTTTTGCCATCTGGACGGCTCTGAGAGTTATGAATTTGTGTCTCTAAATTGGAAAAATTCACTCCTCCCACCGAAAGACTGTTGAGCTTTTCACACACCATCCATCCATCTTTAACTGCTTACTCCTTTTCAGGGTCACGGGGAAATCTGGAGCCCAGGAGGCATTGGGCACAGGGCAGGGTACACCCTGGACAGGGGGCCAATTCATTTCAAGGCACACAAACACACACATTCACACACTACGGACACTTTAGACATGCCAATCAACCTACCATGCATGGCTTTGGACTTGGGGGGGCCCGAAGTACCCTGGAGGAAACCCCCACAGCACGGGGAGAACATGCAAACTAATAATATTATAATATAACGATGTCTAAAAAGTAGTTAAAATGACAAAGAAATTAAATAAAATGTACTAACACAATTCATGAAATATATAAATATCGATCATTTCTCTTCTATGGATGAAGTAAAGAAGATTGGTGCTCACTGTTATTGCTTTGTCTTTTTGTAATGCATTATGGGATCTTTGTCTGCAGTATATCATTCAGGTTTCTTTGACACACTGCAAATATTCATATTGTTTACAAACTGTATACTACACATTACATTTCCTGGTTCCCCTCACTGCTATCCTTACCATTCCCATATCACTTATGTTGTAAACTGAGATGCAATTTGGTCTCATTTACACCCAACAGGATACCTGTATAGGTATCTACAGTACACCTGCCATGTGTAACGAGGTATGATTCTAATCCTCTAATCCTAAATGTTATGGCTTGTAGTTTCTATTCCCAGAGTTCTTCCTCTTTAGCATATATAGCAGAATATGTATTATTAATATAACAGTGATATGAAAATTAGTCTTACGGTTGGAAGAACAAGAAGTACAATCTAATTGAACTCTAGTTTTGCCAAGTAAACTTTTCTGACATGGCCTGAGAAGACAACTCTGAGCACTTGTGTGCTGTAGAGGGCGAGAGAGAAAGATGGCCTTCACAAAAGCACTCTCCACAAAGGTGCTTTAACCGATAAGAGTATACAGAGAAATGAAGAGAATACATTAAACGGAAATCAAAGTGACAGAACAAAGAAAGGTTAGGGCAAGAAAGATGGAGAGAAGTGTAGTACAAACAGGTTGAGAGTGAGAGAAGAAGACATGACGAAAGATTAAACAAGAGCTATAGAGGTGTGAAGAAAAAGAGGGAAGACGAATAAAAGACCTGGGTACTGTTTAATAAAAAATATAAAGAATTAACAAAAAGAGACGTGTTCAGAAATTCAAAGGCAGGTACACAGTCATGATATTGTTGCTTTACAGCCATGTTACTCCTAGTAGGCATTTATATCCTAGTCCACATTTTGTTTCTAACAGGCATTTTGCTCCTAGTTGGCATTATACTTGAGAGGGTTAACACAATCATATCACAAGGTGTTTTTCTGTTGTTAGTATTGATACTGGGTGTTCAGGGAAATGTGTAACCCAGTGAAGGAAATATATTTACTTTTATTGGTTTCTGTGTTCTTTAATGTAATCTATGGGATTTCCTATGTCCTCTTATGTGTATATCCCATAAACATATTATTGAGGAAACTCCTGGTCCTGATAGTTATTTAAATTCTAGCAGGAGCCTTTATTTCTAACACAGGAAGTATTTATTGCTAGCAGGCACTTTACATCTGTCAGGCATTTATTCCTAGTAGGCATTTAACACTGTGTCTGACAGGCATTTTATGCCTAGTAGACATTCAAATCCTAGCAGACACTTTATTTCTAACTGGTGGTAGTAGTAGTAGTGGTGGTAGTAGTAGTAGTGGTGGTGGTAGTGGTGGTAGTAGTATTAGTAGCAGTAGTGGTGGTTGTGGTAGTAGTAGTAGTATTAGTAGCAGTAGTAGTAGTAGTAATGATGGTGGTGGTATTAGTAGTAGTAGTAGTGGTGGTGGTAGTCGTAGTGGTGGTGGTGGTAGTTGGAGTGGTATTAGTAGTATTGGTGGTAGTAGTAGTAGTGGTGGTGGTGGTAGTATTAGTAGTAATAGTAGTGGTGGTAGTAATAGTAGTAGTAGTAGTAGTAGTGGTGGTAGTAATAGTAGTAGTAGTAGCAGCAGCGCCAGCAGCAGCAGGCGGCAGCAGGCCACTGCAGCAGGAAAGACCATGTCAAGAGCCACAGCAGCAGCAGCAGCGGCGGCAAGGCAGCTGTTGCTCAATCAGCAGCTGAGCAGCGGATCATGTTGTTGTTAATCAGCCACAGCAGCACCAACCCACACCGAGTGTTGTTATATGGCAAGCAAACCATTTGCCATGGCCAAGAAACGAACCCAGCCAGCAATCGAATCCATGGCTGTTGTTCAAACACCACAAACTGTTGTTGCCAACTGTTGTTGTTCACACAGCAATGCCCAGCTACCAGTTCAGTTAACTGAAATGTCGAGCCAGCAGCGAATAAAATTCAACAGCCACAACGACGGCCATGCACAACTGAAGAGCCATGAAATCCAGTTTAAGAAATGATTTTACACCAGCAAGACCATGTTGTTGTGGTGGCAGCACCACTGACAACAGCGGCGGCAGCAACAGCAGCAGCAGCAGCAGCCACAGCAGAGCGGTGGCAGCAGCATGGCGGCAGCAGCAATCATAGCAACAGCATGGCAGCAGCACCAGCAGCAGCACAGCAGCAGTGCATCCGCACAGGCACCAGCCAGCAGCTACCACACAATCAGTTGCCACACCAGCAGCATGGGCACAGCAATCGAACCATGTTGCCCACAGCCACACCCAGCTGTTGTTGTTGTTGTTTGCCACAGTGAACAGCGGCACAGCACCAGCCAGCTGTTTGCATGGCCAATCAGCCATGGGCCACAGACCAGCAGCAAATTAATCACAGAAAGAAGAAAGCAATACCATACAATCAGGCGAGCACCAGCAGCAAGTGCGCATACAGCACCACCACCACTGAAGATGCCAGCACCAGCTGTTGCTGACCCAGCTGTTGTTGTTGCTGGCGGCGGCCATGTTGCTTGGCCACAGCCAACGTGCTGTTGCCAATCAGCTGTCAGTTGCTTCGCTGTTGTTGTTGCTGCCATGCCATGCATGTCAACCCAGCAGCGTTGTTGTTGCTGTTACACCAGCGTCAGTTGTCACAACCATCTGCCAGCTGTTGCCTGTTCAACAAGAACCCAGCTACCAAGAAACGATACAACCAGCCAACCCACAAACAACCCAAACAACTGTTGTTCAGCAGCAGGCATGTCAATCAGCTGTCTGCTGGCCAAGCAGCTGTTGTCTGTTGTTGTTGTTGTTGTTGTTAAGCAAACGACGGCAAGAAATGATACAATTAGCAGCATCAGCAGCAGCAGCAGGCAGCATCACACCATGTTAACCTGTTTGTTGTTGTTGCTGTTGTTGTTGTTTGCACAGTTGTTGCCATGGCCACAGCCACAACGTTGTTTGCCATGGCTACACAGCCAACCCAGCCATCCAGCACCATGTCAACTGTTGCTGTTAACTGAGCCACAAGAATCCAGCTGTTGCCAATCACTGCTGTTGCCCAACTGCCAGCAATCAAGACCAGCTGTTTGTTGAACCCACAAGACCAGCCACAGCCACACCAGCCAAGTTTAACTGTTGACCAGCAGCGGCCACAATCCAGCCAGTTTACACAACACCATGACAACAGTTGTGTTAGTTGTGGTAGTAGTAGTGGTGGTGGTAGTAGTATTAGTATAGTAATTAAGTAATGGGTGGTGGTGGTAGTAAGTATTAGTAGTAGTGGTGGTGGTGTGGTAGTAGTATTAGTAGTAGTTGGTAGTAGTGGTTAGTAGTATTATTAGTAGTAGTGTGGTGGTAGTATTAGTAGTAGTGGTGGTGGTAGTATATGTGTAATTGTTGGTTGGTGGTAGTAGTATTAGTAGTATGTAGTAGTAGGGTTGTGGTAGAGTATTAGTAGTGTTGTGGTGGTGGTAGTGTAGTAGTAGTATAGTAGTAGTAGTAGTGTAGTAGGGTAGTAGTAGTAGTGTGGTTGTTAGTAGTAGTAGTGTTGGTGGTGGTAGTATTAGTAGTGTTTGGTGGGTGGTAGTAGTAGTGGTGGTGGTGGTGGTGGTAGTAGTATTAGTAGTAGTGGTAGTAGTAGTGGTTGTGGTAGTAGTATTAGTAGTAGTGGTGGTGGTGGTGGTAGTATTAGTAGTAGTGGTGGTAGTAGTAGTAGTAGTAGTGGTGGTAGTAGTAGTAGTGGTGGTGGTAGTAGTAATAGTGGTAGGAGTATTAGTAGTAGTGGTGGTGGTAGTAGTAGTAGTAGTAGTGGTGGTAGTAATAGTAGTGGTGGTGGTAGTGGTAGTATTATTATTATTAGTAGTAGTGGTGGTAGTAGTATTAGTAGTAGTATTATTAGTAGTAGTAGTAGTAGTGGTGATGGTGGTAGTAGTAGTATTATTATTATTATTAGTAGTAGTAGTAATAATAGTAGTATTAGTTATCTAATTGTTTACATAACAGGCAACATGTTTATATAAAAACTAGCAGTAAGTGTGTAGGGTATGATTAACCATTACAATCATAAGATATCATAAGATAAATGATCTTTAGCAAATCTTTGGATATTTGTAGCTTTTCCCGGTCAGAACGGTTTGAAGCCTTCTTTGGAAGCTAAGAAACCTTAATTATCCAGTGAAGCGGTCACAAATTTCCTGATCTATCTGCCTTTTGTTTACTTTGCCATGTGCTTTTGTTTCTTTTCTAGCCTGGTCTCCATCCTGTCCTGCTACTGGTTGGTTACCCTAAAGCAGGGGTTCGGGAACCTTTTTGGCTGAGAGAGCCATGAACGCCACATATTTTAAAATGTAATTCCGTGAGAGCCATACAATATGTTTAAAACTAAATACAAGTAAATGTGTGCATTTTATGTAAGCCCAACACTTTTAAAGTACAACAAGTCTCTGAATTCTTTTTAATAACGTTGTTATGCTGTTGCTAACCAATGATGAATAAAGTACTTTTTACCAAGAATGGTGCTGCATTTAAGCCCTTCACTTGTGTTGCCTCAATTTGATTTGCCATCATGATGGTACGATCGTGAACAGTTCTTACCGACAGAGGCATGTCTTTTATTCGTTTGATTTTCTTGTCTTTATCCGAAAAGTCGTCAAAAAGTTCATTGGCAACATCAAGCATGAATGTTTTGGCTTACTCCCCATCAGTGAATGACTTTCCGTTTCTCACAATTGCTAAAGCACCAGCAAAGCTAGCCGAATCCCAGTCACCTTGTTGGGTCCAAACACGGAGTTGCTGCTGACTAGCTTGCCCTCTGCACAGTAGCTCTTGACATGCTTTCTTCCTGCTGTCCCCCGCAGGATATTTCGATGCAAATGTAGTATGGCGTGTGTCGAAGTGCCGCTTTAAATTTGACCGTTTCATTGATGCAATTTGATCATTGCATATTAAACACACTGCAGAACCTGCTCTCTCCACAAAGGCGAATTCCTCTATCCATTCCTGCTGAAAAGTACGATACTCCTCATCTTTTTTTCTTTTAGTCGTCTTCTTCGATAAAAGGCTTTCTGCAATTAGCTGGCTGACTACTTGATTAAAAGGAGGGAAGTTTACTTCCAGACCTCACAACGACTCGTGTACGTTACGCATTATCCAATCAAAATTTGGTGTTGTCCCGGAGGACAGCTGTGATTGGCTCCTGTCACCAATCGTGACGTAGCGGATAAGAGACGGATGCAATCGCAGTTAAGAACGAGAGTTTTATTTAAGAGAGGAGAGCAGACAAATCCAAAACATGATCCAGAAACATAATCCAAAAACAGGCGAAGGTCAGGCGACCAGCAAACAGGCATATATAGAGCAAGGCAGAGATCAAGGTCGTGGTACGGAAAAACAGGGTCGATAAACGAACATGAACATGTACATGAACTAGGCCGTGGAACTGGGAGCGGATAACCCAGCGTGAACTAAACCTAAACGTGAAACTAAGTTTAATTAACCGCACCGTGTGTAGCACGGCTCACGGTATATATGCCCGCATGAATCAGCCTCGTAATCGAAACCAGCTGAGGACGATACAGATACACATGAGAATACAACCAATGACAGGACGGGGAGGAGACATGACAGATACATAAACAAAACCCACATGTCCAGCTGTCACTAGGGAAAAGCACGTGCTCTCGCATTTGTGCAGTAGAGCATGTTGCCACAAGGGGGAACCGTGACAGCTCCAGCCACCCGCAACCATGAACATGAGCGGTAGGAAATGAATGGATTGAAATACATGAGAATGTTTTATATTTTTAACGTTATTATTATTTTTTATTAAAGATTTGTCTGCGAGCCAGATGAAGCCATCAAAGACTGTCATCAAAGACTTAGACTGTCCATCATAACACATCGGACATGGCAGTGTTTAAAATATGGTAAAGGAAATGTTATTATAAAGAATAATATTTTCAGTATTATCAGCATTAAGACATTATTGGAGACTAAACCTGGGGAATTTTGACCATCCTGGAATGCTGCACTGAGACACCTTCTGCATTTGTGGTTGGGGGAAAAACACAAAAGCACAAACAGCTCCATCAGGTAGGAGTTTAACTCTGAAAAGAGCAAACAAATCTGTTTTCTCTTTTTTTTTTCTTTTCTGTAGAGCTTCACAGTGTTATGAGCACACAGGCAACATGAAGAGACTTCGCGTTTTAATAAACCTTCTCATGTTTTTATCATCTGCAGGTACATTCTCTTTCAACTGGATTGAAATGTTTTTATTTCTTTGTAGTTTTTAATACTTAGTATTTATTTAATACTGTGTTTGTGTGACTTTTAGAGTCTCAGACTTTTCTGTGAAACTCCATCTGGCACTGAATTGGTGTATATTTATATTTAGCATTTTATATATTTACTGTTTAATTTTTTCTATCTTAAAATGATATCACATGATATAATGCAACGAAATGAAAATACAAAATATTCACATTCTTTTATATAAATAAATAAAGAAATGTTTCTACTGGAACCTCAGTACAGTATACTGTAGACAGAATTGTTAACTAGTTATTGTCTTAACTATAACAAACAGACTCATTTCAATACATTCTGGGTCAATTCAACTTATCATTGACCCAATCTTACAGGACTCTCCTCTATCTAAGTACAGGCACATACAGGGGATAAGAAGTCATCAATAAGTGCATGTCAGGAGCATTATTTGAACGCAGTCCTGATCTCTGATCTCTGGTTCTCACAGGTTCCCACTCGTTATACTCGGTGTCGACGTTCATCATAGGAGAGACGCCTTTCCCAGTGTTCACCCTCCTGATAATGCTGGATGATATAACAATCTCAAGCTACGTTTCAGATACGCAAAAGGCAGTTACGAGAGTGAACAGAACGATAAATGATGAAGAGCAAGATTTTTGCTCTTTACAAAATGATTTTGGAACACTGCACAAGGATATGTGGGAACCAGCACATCTTCTTAAGCAGCACTTTAACTGCTCTAAAGGTAGGCGAGATACGTATAGAGTAGAGTCAGTTCATTTGATCTGTTTTGTGCATCTGTATTCTGATATAAATCAGTTTTTAGCTTAATCATGAAACTCTTGTAATGTCACTTAGGAAAAATATGGCACTGTTACATGATTTTTTCATAGGCGTCCATGTGGAACAAATGCTGGACTGTTGTGAATCACTGCGCAATAACGTGCAAGGGCAAATGAAGATGACTGATTCTTTTAATGGCTTGAGCAGATTTGTGATGGACTATAATATACATCAGCATCGCTCCACACCGATATAAAATGGCCAATAAGCTTTGACACGTTGCAGTATGAACATCACAAGGCAATATTTTCTGCAACCTTTATGCTCAACATCTTTACAAACATTACTAATAGATTTGAGGAATTATGCACTGAGGAAATGTAAATTCACATTCAGGAATTCTGTTTGTTTAATCTGTGCTTTTTTCCCCCTATCCACCTTTATGAGTTTCATTACTCACTACCTTTAAAAATGACATGTTATTATCAGGATTTCTTTTTCTCTTACCTACAAGTGAAGCCCAGAGTGAGACTTATGAAGCAGCAACTCAGCTCGCACTCCGGAGGGGCTCGTCTGACCTGCCTGGCCACTGGATTTTACCCACGACACATTAATATGACGCTGCTGAAGGACGGCCAGGGCATGCCCGAGCACCTCTTCACTGTGGATGATCTTTTGCCCAATGCAGATGGAACTTATCAAATGAGGAAGACTGTTGAGATCAGCGAGGAAGAGCTCCAGCAGAAACATAACTACACCTGCACGGCTACACACCTCAGCCGGGAGAACAAGATGGATGTTTACTGGGGTACGGCAACATCACTCTGTTCAGTGGCCGTCATTTCCTCATTAACTAGATCAGTCTATGCTGTAAAAGGTAGTTATTTTTTTGCAGAAATGCTGCTCACAGATGACCAACCCGGTCCAAACATTACTGTCATCATCACCAGTATACTATTTCTGTGTGTGCGATCGCACCAACGGCTGCCTTCCTCTTATGTAAGAGAAGGCATGCAGGTAAGAACGCTGACATCACGAATACGATCAGTTCACAGAATTACTATGAAGTGGCTTCTGAAATGGACATTTTCCTGCATTTTATCTTCTAGTTTCTCAAACGTCCTCTCAGACAGACTACTCTGTGAGTGAGTGTTGAATTTGTGTTTACCAACATCACAAACACTAATATTGTAAATCTTGGCACATGATGACAGTGGTTTTCAAAGTGGGGGCCGCCAGGGGGGGCCTCAACAATTTGGTGTGCAAATCCCAACCAACTAGTATGTTTTCTCTTTCTCACTCTCTCACACACACACACACACACACACACAATCAATTCCTAATGTAATGTAAAGATGCAAGATGTTATTATTAATTATTAATAAAAAGGGGGATATATTCAGAAGACTGTACTTTTAATGTGTTTTATTATTAAAGTTTCATTTTTATTGAACATTTCTACATTTCTACTGAACGTTTCATTTTTATTGAATATTTTTGCTGACCTTCTGATGAACCATTTCTGCTAACATTTCTTATAACCTTTCTGCTAAACATTTCTGCTAAGCCTCTCTAAATTGCCTTTTCTGTTCTGTCCTCCCCACACTTCGCGTAAATTAAAAACAAATTGAGCAACAGCAGTAAATATTCACAGGTTTTTTTCTTTTTATACAAAGGAAAACAAAATTGAACCCACAACCCACCCCTCCGGCTCATCATGGCTACCCATTAACGGTCGCTGGTTATAAAGATATTACAAAATTCAACAAAAGGCACTAACCTTTAAGTGGGTAGTGTCTGTAACTCCATAAAGTATGCAAGAAAGGGATGCCATTTATCCACTGGGAGATAGATGGGTATTTAGCAGACTTCCAATGTAACAGTAGGGAACATCTTGCTATTAGGCAGGCATGTCCAAAGTCCGGCCCGTGGGCTAATTGCGGCCCGTTTTCAAATTTCCACCAGCCCGCAGCCTCTGTCACAAAATTAGTAATATGTGGCCCGCCAAAACTGTTAACTACAGTATAAAATACACGTGTACAAAAACGCTATTTTGTATTTCGCCAGAAGATGCAGTAGACACGTGACCGCACTCTCGCTACGTGACCCTTGTGTGACGCTTTAATTAATTTTTAAAATGGCGACTGTAACTAAAAAAAGAAAAGTTGACAGCGAGGGCCGTCGCTTCCAGGACAAGTGGAAATTAGGCAGACACAGTTGTTTCGTATTTCAGTGAAAAAATACTCTAATTTGCCAAGAGACTGTGGCTGTTTTCAAAGAATTCAATATCAAGAGGCACTACCAGACGAAACATGCTCACTACGAAGAGCTAGCTGGGAATGAACGCAAAGAAAAATTGAAGCAAATGGACGCTGTTTTAACGGCACAGCAGCACTTTTTCACAAGAGCCCGTGAGTCAAATGAAAATGCCACAAAGGCGAGCTACGAGGTGGCAACGCTGATTGCCAAGCACTGCACACCTTTTACTGAGGGGGAAATTATTAAAGACTGCGTGATGAAAATGGTGGAGAAAATTTGTCCTGAGAAGAAGCAAGAGTTTGCCAATGTTCGCCTAACTCGTAACACTGTGGTACGGAGAATTGAAGACATTTCATCTGATATTAAGAGACAGTTGGAGGCAAAAGGAGTGGAGTTTGACTTTTTTTTCCGTTAGCATGCGACGAAAGCACGGATGCATCTGACACCGCTCAGTTGCTGATTTTTTTGAGAGGAGTGGACAGTGAAATGATCATGAGTGAAGAGTTACTTGACCTCCAGAGCCTTAAGGACCAAACAAGAGGAACAGATTTATTTGTTTCTCTTTGTTCCGCCGTAGATGACTTGAAACTACCATAGAATAAATTTACTGGGATTACTACAGATGGCGCACCTGCCATGGCTGGCGAGCGAAGTGGATTATCAACCCTAATCTGTAACAAAGTCAGCGAAGAAGGAGGAAAAGCTATAAAACTCCACTGTATTATTCACCAACAAGTTCTCTGTGCCAAATATTTGAACTGTGATCACGTCATGAAACCGGTGATAAAGACTATTAATTACATTCGCTCCAAAGCCCTGTGCCACCGTCAGTTTCAACAGTTTCCACTCAACATCCAGGTGGAATACAGAGATGTTGTGTATCACAATTATGTAAGATGGCTCAGTCGGGGGTCTGCACTGCAGCGCTTTTACTCTCTTAAGGAGGAAATCGGACAATTCTTGGCAAAAAAGGGACAACCAATGCCAGAACTATCTAATCCTGTTTGGCTGGCTGATTTGGGATTTTTAGTTGACATAACACGACATCTGAACATGCTGAACACGAGCCTTCATCGGCAAAATGCACTGGTAAGCCAACTATATTCACACATCAAAGCCTTTGGGACCAAACTGCTACTTTTCCAAAGGCATCTGTCTATCTAGTGACCTTCTCCTGGCTGTCTCCGCGCTGCTGCTGTTGCTGCTGCGCCCCGGCCGCGTCTCCCCCGGAGCTCTCCGGCTGCGCCGCTCTGCGTTGGCAGCTCAGCCGTTTGTGTCCGACCTCCCCACACCCAAAGCACCTCAGGCGCTCGGTGGTGGCGTAGACGGTGTAGCTTTTGCCGCCGTGTTTGACTTTAAAGTTAACATCCAGCGTTTGTTCCCGGTTATTTAGAAACATATATACTTGCCTCCGAAACGACAGGACGTGTTTCACCGCGTGGTCTCTACAACCGAGCGGGAGATCGGACATGGGGCCGACGAATTTGCCGAATCGGATCAGCTCGTCCACTATTGGCCCGTCTCCCACGAAGGGGGGCACGTTGGAAATCACTACCCTCGTCGCCGGAGTAGAAAAGGGGGTAATGTCTAGCAGGTCATCATTTAGCACTACCACACTTTTACACAGCGTGTCGACATATTTTTTTTCAGGAAGATCACCACAGCTTTGTCCATTCGGGAGGCGGAGTGGATGTTCTCACACCCGATCCGCTCTCCCACCGCTAGTAGAATCTCCTCCACCTGTTCTCCATTAGCCGGCACACACCTGACGCCATGGCGGAGAGATAGCTTCTCCCCGGAGGCCACGGCGTCCCGCTCACCCTCACCGACTCACAAGTTTCCACCAACCACTTATAAAGCATTTTCAAACAATTAAAGAAACTCGCACAAAACGATTGTCAAAACTCCGAAGCACTCTCGCGTCCTACACCACACTCACTCTTCCGCCGCGCATGCGCAGAGAGAGAGAGAGAGAGAGAGAGAGATCTCTATCTATCTATCTATCTATCTATATATATATATATACACACACACACACACAGTGCCTTGCGAAAGTATTCAGCCCCCTTGAACTTTTCAATCTGCTGCCACATTTCCGGCTTCAAACATAAAGCTTTAAAATTTTTATTTTTTGTGAAGAATCACCAACAAGTGGGACACAATTGTGAAGTGGAACGAAATCTATTGGATATTTTAAACTTTTTTAGCAAATAAAAAACTGAAAAGTGGTGGGTGCAAAATTATTCGGCTCCTTTACTTTCAGTGCAGCAAACTCACTCCAGAAGTTCAGCGAGGAAGAGTGGCAAGAAGAAAGCCATTTCTCAACGTTTGGTGTGACGTTTGGTGTGTCTCCCAGGTGGCTTGTGGCAAACTTTAGACAAGACTTTTTATGGATATCTTTGAGAAATGGCTTTCTTGTTGCCACTCTTCCATAAAGGCCAGATTTGTGCAGTGTACGACTGATTGTTGTCCTATGGACAGACTCTCCCACCTCAGCTGTAGTTCTCTGCAGTTCATCCAGAGTGATCCAGATATATATATATATATATATATCCCTATCTATCTCTCTCTCTCTATATATCTATATATATACATATCTATATCCCTATAGCTATCCCTCTCTCTCTATATATATATATATACATTATATATCTCTCTATATCTATCTCTCTCTATATATATATATGTATATATACATATCTCTCTCTCTCTCTCTCTCTATATATATATATATATATATATTATATATATATACCCTGAAGCAGGAATAAGCGGTTGAAGATGAAGATATCTCTATATCTCTCTCTCTATATCTATATATCTATATATATATCCCCCTATCTATCTATCTATCTATCTCTCTATATCTATATATCTATATATATATCCCTATATCTATCTCTGTCTCTCTCTCTCTCTATATATATATATATAAATTTTTTTTTCTTTTTTATATATATATATATATCCCCTATATATATCTCTCTCTCTCTCTCTCTCTCTCTCTCTCTCTCTATATATATATATATATATATATATAGAGATATATAGAGATATATAGAGATCTCTATATATCTATATCTATATTTTTTCCCCTTTTCTTTTTTACTGTGTATTTAGTTACCTCTGTTTCTAAATAAATAAGCATTTTCATCAAATCACAAGTCTGTTTTAATTTAATGGTCAGAAGCTGTACTAAATGACAAATAACCTAAAATCACAAACATGATACTTGTAAATAAAATCATTTTATATATGCAATTTATTAGATTCTCCAAATAAAAAGTCAGCTAAACAGTGAAAAACAATTGTTGGATTTATACAAATGAATGACAATAACTTGCTAATATTCCATCACCTCAATTTTTCTAATTGGCATGGGCTCCAGTCAGTGTTGTTCATGCAGAATTTATTCCACAACTTCTACAGGTGTAGTGAACTTGTACAGTGAAAAAAACCCGCTCCTTTAAAAAACAGTTAATGGAGCCGAGTCCCGAAGGCGGGCCGCTGGCATAGAAAGCCTGCTGTTACCGCTGCAAGTACCAGAAGTCACTGACTGGAAAACTGTGTTTACAAGAAGAGTCACTGCAGTCATCAGAGTCGATGGGATAGAGATCTGCCGGGCTAGCGGTGTGGAGGAAAGGGATCTTGCTTCATTTTGTGCTTATTTTGTCTTCAATTGGACATTTCGATCTCATTTGAAGAACACTTTGAAGATTTTTCTTCAGCGATATGTTTTGAAACTTACGGTGGATGGTGAAAAGCCTCTACCTACTCCAGTTACCATAGTAATCAACCTCTTACAGTAATATCTGCCCAAAATGCCTCACCAATTCTGTTATCCTAAATGCTCTCTGAGAACATTCACGATTGTCAAATTAATCCAGCACATTGGTCTCATTCATGAGGCAAATTTTTCAATAACTTGTGGTCTTAATGACTGTCAGAGGACATTTGTCATATTTACCGAAAGCATACACACTGTTACAATGGACCATGGCTGATGATCCTCAGCATCTACTTGAGGAAGAATGTTACAATGACCATGGTGCTTTTAAAGTTTGTAATCCCCTCGGGTCTAAACATAACAAGCAAAAATTGTGTGCAATTTACTATACCATTGGAAATATAGGTACAAAGTTTTGCTTTCACTAAAAACATTGATTTAGCTTTACTTCCTTTTATCATCATTATTATTCATACTGTGTGAAATGTGAGGATAAGTGGACGGTCCTCACGCCAGGTGAGGAGGTTGATTACCAGGCACTAGATATATACAGTCTTGACAAATTATTTATTAGCACTAGGTATTCTTGCTGAAGACAAAACAGTCCTTCTGTAAACCCCAGAATGTGCACTACCGAGTATTGATGTAGACTGTTTAATAAGGTTTATAAATAAAATTGCATATCTGTTAGCCAAAGTCTTTTAAGGCATTTTTTGGCACCCAAAGATTCAAAATGGCTTGGTCACTGGGATAGTAGCCTAAGGATCCAAAATGGTACCGTTTTACTCTGCCTTCATTGCAGTGTGCACAATTAGTCCTTGGGGTACAAAATTGTTTATTAAGTGGTACAAAGTTATGAAGGTACCTTTTTGTATCTCTAGTTAGAGGAACAAAACTGTACCACCCCAGTGATGGCCACTTGTACCTTAAAAGGTACAGTTGGTACTTTCTTTTCCTGAGAGTGTACCATGGTCTATATAAGGGGTGATCCACAGCTTTGTGTCAGGTGGGTTTTTGTGGCCATGCGCTAAAAGTGTAATACACAACTAGCCATTTTCATAACATATTTTTCCCCAAATAATGATGCTTACATACACCAATGAGCAAGCCAAATGTGACAATGGCAAAGAAAAGCCTTGTAGATGTTTAACTTTATGAGGAAGAAGTCTTTGGAGGAAACAGACTATATAAAATGTTCATTTGATTCATATGGCCTCACTGCATTAATGATACTAACTTTTCAATTTATGAAACAAGATGTTCAAATTTTATGTCCAAACTACAGCACAGCTGTGATGTCATGCAGTGACATGATGAGCTGGTGATCAAGTCCTTGGATTGATTGGGACACTTCCCCTGGTTTCACAAGCAAGGCTTAAGCCTAGTCCCAGAATAAAATGTATGTTTGAGCTGTTTTAACTGAAAGCTACTTGCACGGACGCATATTACGAAGTGTCAGTGCCATGGTTTTGTCTCAGGATGCACACCATTAATATTTTTTTTCTAAGACACATTTTTAAAAGCTACTGAAATGCCCTAATTGATCGAAGACCTAATCCTGGCTTAATGTAAGCCCTGTCGGTGAAACCGGGCCTTTATCTTCTAGTGAAGGAGAAGAACATTCAATGAGCCTGTAATAAACTTTAAAACAATCTTTAAATAGTAAAAAAAAAATGAAGGACACTAATGTAGTAACCGCTAAAATCATCACGATGAATATAGTCACAAATAAGGTCAAATATTTCATAAAACCTTGAGTGAACACAACACCAACAACAATTAACTAAACCTGTTCTGAGACCAGGAGCTATGCTGAAAGAAGCGAGATCAGCACCTTGCACAGGAAGAACCTCTCCTTCCACTCGTAAACCCCATCATACTTACACTTCTTGCAGCATAACTGGACTCACCTCTGTGTAGCACAATCCAAACCACTGAATAGGAACAGGTTGGTGGGTGGACTACAAGACACAGTCATACATTATTTATAATAATATGAGTGTTTATTCGGGGTCTTACTGGTTGGAGTGGTTATGGAGAACAAGCACCATGGCCAGAAACCCTTTTGACCTAAAAAAGAAAAACATGTTTGGTAAATCATGAGGCTGTCTACCAGAAATTTAATCAATACATAAAAACATGACAAGCATTCTGGCTAGGTCAGCTGATGGAGGACAACATATCCCAGCCCACTTACATGACAGCAAGGAAGTCTCTCTTGGTGGCTTCCAACACAGCCAAGCACTGTATGTGGAAAACAGCACCTCGGTAAGAATCTCAGAGGGTGGAAATGATGCTTATGTAGAAGGTTTAAAAGCAACTCAACATCCAGGTCATAAACACACACTCAGTAGGAATATAGATTTATAATCTGCGGCTTTAAACAACTTTTGGGGGAAGGTGCACTTCCTAAACATGACCGAATGATGGCAGTCAAGATCCATCCAGAATAGCACACAGCAATGCCTAAAACACACTTTATATTTATTTTATTCATCACCCTTTCTTCTTTATGATTATTGTAGTATTCATATTAGCATAGGATTAGGAAATGATTTCTAAAAACTATCAGTCACACCTTCATGCTAACTCTCTACATGATGTCAATGGTTCACTGCTCCTCTCTCTCCATAGATATTTACAGGGACCCTTGACTTTAAATCTTTCTATTGAAAAAGCAGCTGCTAAAATAATAATGTGCAGATTAAAAAAAAGTATTAGGCTAAGCAAATGTTATAAGTTTTTTTCTAGCAGTTTTTGACATGTACGTATATGTATTTCATCAGCGCTGCTATGAGCTTATTTTTCCCCCCCATAACACTAATATAGCCTTACTCTGTTTACTCAGTAACACTCTAACTTTATTCTCAGTGCCTCTCCTTAATTTCAGTCACTTCCTCACTGAAACCTATAAGCAGAATAATTCCAAAGCTCAGGACTCAAGTCTCTACTCTAAATCATGTGTCTAGAACACAGACTCTGAACTCTTACACATTTGGTTGTTTTATCTGCTCTAATGCACCCACCTCAGCTCGTGCAGGTCGCTTCATTAGCTGATGACTTGAATCAGGTGAGTTTGGTGCAGGTTCTAATTGAACATCCTCAGGAGTGTAAGGAAGCCTCTCTCTAATATCTTTCTTACCGGTTCAACTCCAACTTCATCACCAGCCCAAGAAAGCACTGCATGTTAGTAGTGTTCAGGGTCAGTATCTAAACTGATAGTCTATTCACACGCACTAGCACTACTACACTTCACATTCAGAATTTCCTTCTCTAATGTAGTGGGTTCATAATAAAACTGCCATATTTAATCATGAGCACCAAAAGTCATGTTGATTCTCATCACTGCTCCTGTGTAACTTAATATGTTCCACAGGAGGCCTCGACTATTTCACTCGAGAATATCCACAAATAGGGTAGAAGATTAGAGAGATAAATGGAATGTGTACATTATTACATTAAAACAACAGTTATCAAGGGAGGAGAGAAAGAAAGTGAGTTCTAGACCTCTGACCTGTACATGACGTCATCAAAGATCTTATGGTTCACTGCTCCAATTTAATTACTTATATTATGAACTGCTCTCAAATATATGATGAATTTAGTTACCTCTTTGAATAAGCTGATCAACTGCTATCCTTGATTATATTATGATGTACTTCTGTGTCAACATGACATGGGACTTATTTTGTATCATAACTATGTGCTGTGTGTTTTGTCGAAATCTGTCTGAGACTTGGACCAGTAGAAACCGTCCACGTACTGCTGTTATCAATGTGTACAATGTGTATAAACTCTTCTGCTTTGAATGAATAAACCGGAAGTCTCTTTTGAACACACTCATATCTGTCAGTGTGTTTGTGTTCATTTCAGTGTCTACAGGCGCCTGACTCTGCAACAAACCACACTTTCTAGATCAAAAAGGCAACATAGATTAAAAGTAACTAAATCTTTCTAGACGTTAATGGTAAAACAGGCTGAAAAGACATGACGGAGATTTCAAAGGCGTAAACGGTAGATTTCTGTTAGGGTGAAATCTAACACAGAGTAACGAGGCCGCATTGCTGATCACGCGCGATGTAGACGCGCTGATACAGAGTGTAGCGCGAGTAAGATCTGTAATGTCTAATTCAAACATTATGATCAAAAATAAAATAATATTCTTAAAGACAGCGAGGAACAGAAACCACAAGGTTCAGTGAAGTGAGTTTTTATTATTCATTTAGGACGAGTTTAATTCTGTGCTTTTTGTGCATCCATAAAAAAATAATGCTATCTATCTAACTCTATTTATACATTTTATATATCTTATTTAGTTAGTTTACATTTATATTATATAAGTATTTATTTATATATATATATATATATATATATATATATATATATATATATATATATTTTTTTATTTTTTTTTTATGGATTCACAAAAAGCAAAGAATTAAACTACAGTCCTAAACTAATAATGTGTGTGTTGGGTTCTTTTCTGTTTTGGACAAACATTTGTGTAAAGTTTTAGTCTGAATTTATATTTGTAACACTCAGTTTGTGGATTTTATTTTAAATAAACACAAAAGGCACTGAAAGTTTGCCCCGCCCCCATCAGATTAATCGAAAAAATTATCGACCAATTAATCGCTTGTGAAAATAATCGTTAGTTGCAGCTCCAATAATAATCTGTATCATAATTTTTTTTTTAACAAAAAAAAGAGTATTTTCAAAATAAAATTCTATTTCATTTCTATTTGCAAGTTTTTGAAAACGATGCCGTTATCATCTCCGGTAAATGATGTAAATTATTATCCAGAAAAACCACAGCTTCTCCGTTTACTTCTATTTGTTTACAGCGCGGTCTTTCCCTCATCAATATGCCGGACATGTTGGCGTGAATGCTTACGTGCGCGTGCGCGCATAAAGTGACCTCACCAACTACACACACATTTAGTCCCTTTTGGGTTTATTTCTTGAGAAATAGAAGAGAGAAGCTCGAATGTGAAGTGAATGTTCAATATAAACCCAATTTTACCTCGGTTTAGCAGTTTATACATTAAAACTTTACAGACATATAAAGTTATTTTAGCTGCTAAATGACTTGGGCACTTTTACACTCACTGTTGTTTATTTTATTTGCTATAAGCAGGGAGTAAACAGTGGGTTTTAGGATAAAATAAGGTTATAGTTAAATAGTGCCGCTAAAACAGAATAACAAATCTCTCGTCATGAGTTAAATAGTGCACTACATAGGGAGTAGACCATCATTATTTCATCCCTAATGTAGTGCATTAAACCGGAAATGACATCAGTTTGGGATTCGGCCATACAGCTTCCGTTTAACTGGCCTCGGGTTTAAAAACAGAACGGAGATTTAATTCCTCAAACACAGACAAAATAACCAGCTTTTATTTTTAAACTGGATCAAATCTAACTGTAAAACTGTCAGAAATCATTTAATTTGGAGATGATTAGTTCGGTGTAATAACTCAACTGCTCAGGAGAGACCCGCTGCAGCTTTTTCTTCTTTTGTGATTTCTCTTGGTCGGAGACGTAGCTGTTAGGCGCGTTACCCCCACCGCGTGGACTGGATGATATAGTTCCAGGTTGGAGAAAGCCTATCCTAACAAATTTACACCAGTATTTTCCACTCATGGTTTTATTAGATCCTATTTATTATTCCAGTGGAGTTTATGACTTCTTCATGAATGCCAGCAGTGAGTCGTTCACTGTGTCTTAACCAGATATACTGAGTGAAATACTGAGTCACCACAACCTCAATCTCTAAATGTCTAACAGCAAAAAGGGAGTATTTATTTATTTATATGATCATATAATGTAACAAACATGAACATATGCATGTGCTGCACAACATTTCATTAGTTTAATTTTACATTTTAATTTACTGTAAAGCACTTTGCTAAATTTTGTTACGTAAACCTTTTTAGGTATTAAAACTGGTTAGTGTTTGGTTGATGACAAACTCCATATTTTTATACCTTGGAGCTCTGTGTTACCATGGTAATTTATAAACAATTACTAACAACATTAACTTCATCAATGCAAGTTTACATTTTATTTGATACTTAACCATTGTTATGTCCTCAGTTGTATTTCTGTTTGTACTATGTGTCATTCATGTGTCTGTGTCGAGGGGGTGGGTGTCTTGTCTCCTCTTTTAAGCCCAGTCCACTGCATTGAGTCATGTTCCGTCTTGCCATTGGTTGATCACATCTCGTACACGCCTGCTCCTGCCTCGTGGTTTGAGATGAGTTGGCTGTACATTTCCGGATGTGTACTTAAGCCTCATCAGTCTCCATCTCTGGGGCAGATCGTTGCGGTTGCTTTTTACAGAAGATATTTGGTTACGTGTGTTAATTTCTCCACCAAAACTGCTTTATGCTGGAGAAGAGGGTTGAGGTGAGACTCCTGTCATATGCCGTCCTGGTGAGTGTATTACAGTTAATGCTGTAAGACAGAGAAGAACATCAGCATACACACACACACACACACACACACACACACATTATTTAGTATGATACAGTCGAGTAAAGAGACAGTAAGTCAGTAACTCACTGTAGTGCCTCCAGGTTACAGTGTGGATCCTTCAGTAGATCTGAGAGCAGATTCAGTTCTCTCCGGTGTAATGAGGAGTTTGACCTCAGAGCAGAAGCCAGAGCAGCACAACCTTCATCTGTAATACTGCAGTTACACATCCTGCAAGAAAGAAAACCTTCTCACATATACACACTCAGTTTTAGCTCTGAAAACATCAACTAAACCACATCAGCATTATTATTACAATATTATTATTATTTATTATTATTATTATTATTATTATTGAAATGAAAACAGAAGGATTTGTTTACAGAATAAATGCTTTATTATGGAAACCATTTCTAAAGGAAGTTCATGTGGAAAAACGTCTGAGTGTGTGAGCGTATATGAATGTGTGTGTGTGTGAGTGAGTCTGTGTACCTCAGTATCTCCAGTGTACAGTGTGTGTGTGTGTGTGTGCGCGAGTGTGTGCGTGTGTGTGTGTGCATGAGAGTATGTGAGTGTGTGTGTGAGAGTGTGTACCTCAGTATTTCCAGTGTACAGTGTGTGTTTGCGAGCGTGAGTGTGTGTATGAGTCTGTGAGTGTGTGAGCGCGAGTGTGTGTGCGAGTGAGTGCATGAGTGTGTGTGCGAGTGAGTGTGTGAGAATGTGTGTGAGTGTGTGTGTGTGTGAGAGTGAGTGTGAGAGTGTGTGTGTGAGTGAGTGTGAGAGTGTGTGTGTGTGTGAGTGTGGAGTAAGTTGATGAGTCAGTTTGCTAACTGGAAATCTGTCTTACACAGTGCAATGGCAATGCTTTATTTATTTATTTGTTTGTTTCTTTGTTTGTTTGTTTGTGTATTTATTTATTTATTCATGTTAAACGTTCACACATTTTTTGTTAGGGATTAAAGTTATAAACAGGACGTATCCCTTTATCTGCACAGAGAGATTATTATGATGTTTTTGCTAACTGGAAATCCGTCCACGAGGACAATCATCTTTCATCCTGTAAACTAATCCCACACCAGATCCAATCTAAAGAGAAAGTCTGATCAGTCCAAACCAAACAAGGTCTGTGTGAAAGTGAAAAAGCACAGAAGAGTTTTTAATTAAGATTTTTTGTAAGTGTGTAATGATCTAGAAGACGTCTATGTGTTACTGAACATCAGGTGTTTTTCTGTATCTCTGTATGTCCTGTAAACTGAGTTAGAAGAACTGTGTGTTTTGTACAAAGCAGCTTTACTCTGGCAATAAATTAGCAATTAGACATTCACCAGAACTGTGTTTCCAATCAAAGCCCTTTAAGCTTCACTACCAGTGTCACAATAACAGATCAGACTTCCAGGATGAAGTGTACCAGGCTGGGATTAAAGCCAGAAAGTCAGTAAGGTATAAGGGGGAATTTTGGGACAGGGTAAAAATCCTGTCCTGATGAAACCTTTCAGAAAATTCAACGCAAGGTGCATGTGCTGCAAAAAATGACCTTGTCCCAATAAAACCTTTAAGAAAATCCAACTGACAAACGGATGCACCACAAATGTAAGGTATCATATAGATATGAATAATCCAATAAGGTGATGGAGAATGGTTTGTTTTTAGAAAGAAGGGGTTAATGCCCTGCCTAGTGATAATTTTACTGCTTCAGAAAAGTATATAAAGACATGTTTGTGTGTGTATAATCCAGTCTTTCTGCAGATTGTCTCACTTGTCTCACAGACTGTTGTTTCAATAAAGTTTGATGACCTTTGGCATCTACAAACCCTCTGTCTCTGAAGTGTTTAACTTGGGTTGGAAAGATTGTTTTCCACAACACTCTCACTTGTGTCCCTCAGTGCAGATTGGGCGGTGTGATACACTGATACATATCATAGCACCAGAAGATAGAATAATCAATCATGTCTATTGATAGATTATTTCCTATAGCCTCTATATTGCCATTGTCACATGTTGTATTTATATTGTTCCCATGGTCCCATAAAAGTAGAAAAGAAAAAGTGCCTTTCACTGGTGTTTAGTTCCCAAAATGATCAAATATATTGGTGATAATAAAAGTGAAACTCTTCTGGAACTGAAGTACCAGAGGTTTGTTTAAAGATGATTAGAGTAATTATTAACCAGCATTTATCCCAACAGTGCAGTTCAGTGTTACATTAAAATAATAAACCATGCAATAATACACTTATAAATTAAAATACTCAGCTTTTCTGGAGGCTTTTACCACTGGCAGCAGCTTCAGAAGACATTCCTCCGATGGGTCATATTTCCTCAAATCAAACTCGTCCAGCTCCTGATCTGAGTTCAGTAACACAAACACCAGGGCTGACCACTGAGCAGGAGAGAGTCTGGTTCCCCTGAGACAACTGTAACCTCCTCTGTTCATTTAAGTTTGTATTCTGTGCACTAGAGAATGATCATTCAGTTCATTCAGACAGTGGAACAGATTGATGGATTCTCTGGAGATGGATTCTCCCTGATCTTCTCTTTGATGTACTTGACTGTTTCCTGTTTGCTGTGAGAGCTGCTTCCTGTCTGTGGTATTTACCTTTGTAAGAGAGTCTGATTGGACTCCAGTGAGAGACCCAGAAGGAAGCGGAGGAACAGGTCCAGGTGTCCCTTCTCCCTCTGTAAGGCCTTGTCCACTGCATTCATGAGGAGAACAGACATGTTTGATATGTTGAGAAGATCAGACAGATTAGTGGTTGGTTGTTCTGTTATATTTGTGCTGATGAAGAAGAGAAATGTGTATAAAGCAGCCAGAAACTCCTGAACACTGTACAAAGCTGAACACCTTTCCTCAGGTGAAGCCCAAACTCCTCTCTGAAGATTTGGGTACACACTCCTGAGTACACGACACTTCTCTGACATCAATGCCACACTCTCTCAGATCTTCCTCATAGAAGATCAGGTTTCCTTCTCCAGCTGTTGGAAAGACAGTTTTCCCAGTGCCAGGATACTCTCTCTGGTCTGCTGAGGATCAGGGTCACATTTCTGATGCTACTTTTGGTCCTTGTGTTTGATCTGAAAGATCAGGAAGTGTGTGAACATTTGAGTCAGAGTCTTGGGGATCTCTCCACTCTCTGTTTCACACAGCATTCTCTCTAGAACAGTGGCTGAGATCCAGCAGAAGACTGGGATGTGGCACATGATGTAGATGCTTCTTGAAGACTTCATGTGTGAGATTTTATTGCCAGGCTCTGATCACTGATCCTCTTCCTGAAGTACTCCTCTTTCTGAGGATCACCGAACCCTCATACCTCTGTTACCTGGTCTACACACTCAGGAGGGATCTGATCAGGCTGCTCCTGGTCGAGAGGTGATCAAGAGGAAAGCAGAGGGAAGCAGATTCCCCTTGATGACGTTTGTCAGCAGCACAACCACTGAGGCTGACTCTGTCACATCACACAATCTCTCATTCTTCTGGAAATTTAGAGGAACACTCATCCAGACCATCAAAGATCAACACCACTTTGTAGGAGTCTATTAATTCGAGTTTTCTAATTTCAGGGAAGTAGTGATTAAGAAGATCCATCAGACCGAGATTTTTCTGCTTCATGAGATTCAGCTCTCTAAAGGGAAGTGGAAACATGAAGGTGACATCCTGATTTGCTTTTCCTTCAGTCCAGAATGAACTTCTGCACAGAGACTGTTTTCCAATTCCAGCAACTCCTTTAGTCAGCACTCTTCTGATGGACTTGTCTTTAAAGAGATCATTACATCTGATGGGTGTCTCCTCTGCTGCTGGTCTTCTGGACGCTGTCTCAATCTGTCTCACCTCATGTTCATTATTGTCGTCTCCACTCCAACCCTCTGTGATGTAGAGATCTGTAGATCTCATTCAGAAGTGCTGAGCTTTCATGCTGTGAAATTCCTTCATCAATTCTTTTAAACTTCTCTCTCAGGTTGGATTTCTACTTTGTCTAATACACAGAGGCCACAGACTCTAATAAACAAAGTAATAAGATGTTTTAATGCAAAATCACTGAACACAGGATTAGATGTCAAATTCAAATGCTGCTGTTCATTCCTGATTCATGTACTAAATATTCCTGAAGGAACAGGACCATTGTCTAGAATAACCACAAGCTGGACCACGAACAGAACAGAAAAGCACCAGATGTACATGATACTAAACTCAAACTTCAAACTAAAAGTGTTCATATCTAAAACTATTTCCTCTCTCTAAAGAGAACCTGATGGAATAAAGCCATGACTCCCAGCTCTTACTGTTGTGCAGTGTGTTAGCGAGATCTGTGTGGTTCATGTTCTTCAGGACGTGCTGTGTGATCTTCAGCGCTCCCTCTCTGACACTGTGCAGATCCTCTTCATCCTCCACCTCCCTATTAGTGCATGCTGGGTAATCTGGAATGAGGAGCTTCCTAAACCTCTTCAGCTCATTCTTTATCAGAGTGATGACTTTGTGTTCCAGCTCCTGGTTAGAAACACACAGGAACACATCTAAATATTATAATGTTGCACACTGAGAGAGGCTTTTATTTTATAAAAAGAATAAAAGTCTTTCTATTCCCACAGTTACAGCTGAAATTCTGTCTGATTACCCATAATGCTGCTGCACATTATTCAATCTGTAAATCGTCAGGATCTTAAATAAAAAACCTGCAACCTGCTCACACATAAGTTACACACATTAAAAAGACACACACCTTGAATATGGAGTCCAACTGATTTCTGCTGAGGTTTGATTTCTTCTGTTGTAGTCTGTGAAGAAATAAAACACATGATGTAATGTAGACTATATGTACTCATATCTGCACAATACACACTAATAAAAACAGAGATAGATATACAGTGGTGTGAAAAAGTGTTTGCCCCCTTCCTCATTTCCTGTTCCTTTGCATGTTTGTCACACTTAAGTGTTTCGGAACATCAAACCAATTTAAGCAATATTCAAGGACAACACAAGTAAACACAAAATGCAATTTGTAAATGAAGGTGTTTATTATTAAAGGTGAAAAAAAATCCAAACCATCATGGCCCTGTGTGAAAAAGTGATTGCCCCCTAAACCTAATAACTGGTTGGGCCACCCTTAGCAGCAACAACTGCAACCAAACGTTTGCGATAACGTGCAATGAGGCTTTTACAGCATCCTGGAGGAATTTTGGCCCACTCATCTTTGCAGAATTGTCCTAATTCAGTTACATTAGAGGGTTTTCGAGCATGAACGGCCTTTTTAAGGTCATACCACAACATCTCAATAGGATTCAGGTCAGGACTTTGGCTAGGCCACTCCAAAGTCTTCATTTTGTTTTTCTTCAGCCATTCGGTGGTGGACTTGCTGGTGTGTTTAGGATCATTGTCCTGCTGCAGAACCCAAGTTCGTTTCAGCTTGAGTACACGAACAGATGGTCGGACATTCTCCTTCAGGATCTCTTGGTAGACAGCAGAATTCATAGTTCCTTTTATCACGGCAAGTCTTCCAGGTCCTGAAGCAGCAAAACAGCCCCAGACCATCACACTACCACCACCATATTTTACTGTTGGTATAATGTTCTTTTTATGAAATGCAGTGTTCCTTCTACGCCAGATATACTTGGACACACACCTTCCAAAGAGTTCCACTTTTGTCTCATCGGTCCACAGAATGTTGTCCCAAAAGTCTTGGGGATCATCAAGATGTGTTGTGGAGAAATTGAGACAAGCTTTGATGTTCTTTTTGCTCAGCAGTGGTTTTCTCCTTGGAACTCTGCCATGCAGGCCATTTTTGCCCAGTCTTTTCCTGATGGTGGAGGCATGAACGCTGACCTTAACTGAGGCAAGTGAGGCCTGCAGTTCTTTGGACGTTGTTGTGGGGTCTTTTGTGACCTCTTGGATGAGTCGTCGCTGCGCTCTTGGGGTAATTTTGGGCGGCCGGCCACTCCTGGGAAGGTTCACCACTGTTCCATGTCTTCGCCATTTGTGGATAATGGCTCTCACTGTGGTTCGCTGGATTCCCAAAACTTTGGAAATGGCTTTATAACCCTTTCCAGACTGATAGATCTCAATTACTTTCTTTCTCAATTGTTCCTGAATTTCTTTGGGTCTCGGCATGATGTGTAGCTTTTAAGGATCTTCTGGTGGACCTTACTGTGTCAAGCAGCTCCTATTTAAGTGATGCCTTGATTGTGAACAGGTGTGGCAATAATCAGGCCTGGGTGTGGCTAGAGAAATTGAACTCAGGTGTGGACAACCACAGTTATAGTATGTTTTAACAAGGGGGGCAATCACTTTTTCACACAGGGCCATGATGGTTTGGATTTTTTTTCACCTTTAATAATAAACACCTTCATTTACAAATTGCATTTTGTGTTTACTTGTGTTGTCCTTGACTATTGTTTAAATTGGTTTGATGTTCCGAAACACTTAAGTGTGACAAACATGCAAAGGAACAGGAAATGAGGAAGGGGGCAAACACTTTTTCACACCACTGTATAACACTCTTAACACTATACACTGATTTCAGGATTTCCACACTGACACTAACATGTTTATGAATAAAATAGTGATATAGTCATTAATGTCCCAGGTGTAAATGTTGTTGTGTAGCACCACAGACCCTCCAGCTCAGGGACTGCAGACTGAACTGAACTGAACTCTTAAAGCAGTTTTCCTCACTGCCAGTCCGAGAGCTGCAGCACTGCACACTTTAGTGTTTTACTGCTACAACACCTGATAAAGATCATGAAGGGCTTCAGAATGAGACCAGTGAGTTTGATCAGGTGGAACACTGCTGTAAAACACCTCACTGTACTGACCTCACATCAGGAGATCTGGCTCCATCTCTGAAGTTAAATGGACGTCCCATTGACTCCTCACTCTTCATGGACACACAGCTGGGTTCTGGTGGGTCTGATCTCTTTCCCTCCATCATTCTAGTATTAAACAGAAATATCAGCAATAATTAATACTCTGCTGTCTCAGAACTGCTACCCAATGTGTTCATCATTAAACACCAATAAATCCATCTTTTTAATTCAGCTCCAGTCTGCACACTTATTAAACAGGAGATACGCCCCATACCTCAGGAGACACGCCCCATATGATTGTCAATGTTTATTGAATAGAAAACTCATTGCTAATACTAGTATGGCTATGAAATGCTAATTGCAGCTCCACATAGACTACACAGAGAACTACAGCTGAGGTGGGAGAGTCTGTCCATAGGACAACAATCAGTCGTACACTGCACAAATCTGGGATTTATGGAAGAGTGGCAAGAAGAAAGCCATTTCTCAAAGATATCCATAAAAAGTCTCATCTAAAGTGTGCCACAAGCCACCTGGGAGACACACCAAACATGTGGAAGAAGGTGCTCTGGTCAGATGAAACCAAAATCTAACTTTTTGCCCACAATGCAAAACGATATGTTTGGCGTAAAAGCAACACAGCTCATCACCCTCAACACACCATCCCCACTGTCAAACATGGTGGTGGCAGCATCATGGTTTGGGCCTGCTTTTCTTCAGCAGGGACAGGGAAGATGGTTAAAATTGAGGGGAAGATGGATGCAGCCAAATACAGGACCATTCTGGATGAAAACCTGTTGGAGTCTGCAAAAGACCTGAAACTGGGACGGAGATTTATCTTCCAACAAGACAATGATCCCAAACATACAGCAAAATCTACAAAGGAATGGTTCACAAATATCCAGGTGATAGAATGGCCAAGTCAAAGTCCAGACCTGAATCCAATCGAGAATCTGTGGAAAGAGCTGAAACCTGCTGTTCACAAACGCTCTCCATCCAACCTCACTGAGCTCGAGCTGTTTTGCAAGGAAGAATGGGCAAGAATTTCAGTCTCTCGATGTGCAAAACTGATAGAGACATACCCCAAGCGACTTGCAGCTGTAATCGCAGCAAAAGGTGGCTCTACAAAGTATTAACGCAAGGGGGCCGAATAATTTTGCATGCCCCTACATTTCATTTTTTTATTAGTTAAAAAAGTTTTAAAAATCCCATAGATTTCGTTCCACTTCACAATTGTGTCCCACTTGTTGGTGATTCTTCACAAAAAATTTAAATTTTATATCTTTATGTTTGAAGCCTGAAATGTGGCAAAAGGTTGAAAAGTTCAAGGGGGCCGAATACTTTCGCAAGGTACTGTATACCGTGTGCTGTGCTTTACACGGCGCGGGTGAATGCTTGAATGCTTGGACTTCCGTGCGTTTATGTATGTCTGCCATTCATAGCGCGAGTGCGACTTCCGCGAGCTTTGGGTTCATGTCCATTCCGTGCCATGGCCTTAGTGTTACCGTTTAGCCAAAGTTATAATCCAGTTCAGTTTAGTTGTAGAGATAACTTTGTTTCTGTTTTTGTTTGTTTTTGTTTCATCACCTGTAAATAAACCTCACCGTTCTAACTGCACATGTATCCCGCCTGCTTCCTGCTATATAAAGATAGTATCTCATTAAAGCATTTAATGAGATTATTTCATTCATCCAGATCTAGGATTTTATTTAAGTTATTTAAGTTCCCTTCATTTTTAATTTTTTTTCTCCAGATATATATATATATATCCTGCAAAAAAAATAAAGAATCCAATCAGTCTCTCGTGTATAACACAGCGTGTTGGCATATATATACATATGTGCCAACATGCTGTGTTATACACTAGAGACTGATTGGATTGTTTAAATTTAATTTCACAAATTCAAGTTTGTTCTAGGCCACACACCCTTGGTTTACTACTTCTGCTTGGAGAAGTCGTCTCAGCTTTTCTGGAAGTCGGGTTTGATGGCGTTTGCACTTAAGTCTGGGTTTGAAGACAGATAGTGGCTTGTCAGTATTAAGTGTTTTTAAGTTTTCAAAGGTAATTATTTGCGTCAAAGACGACGCGCAGCGCTGAGGGACTGCCCGAGAACCCCGAGGCTTCTTCCGGGATTCCCCCGACACGCCCCCGCGAGCGTCACGGCGCCAGCCCGGCCCCTGGACCTACACACACGCCCCCCTGGACCTACACTCTACCCAACCAAGAATAAAGCCTGAGTTTTTTTTGCTCTACTTCCGCCTCCGTGTCTCTGTGCATCGCCCATCCCGCTACAATATATATATATATATATACATCCATCTTCAACCGCTTATTCCTTCTTCAGGGTCACGGGGAACCTGGAGAATATCCCAGGGGGCACAAGGCGGGGTACACCCTGGACAGGGTACCAGTCCATCGCAGGGCACAATCACATACACACTCACATTCATACACTATGGACAATTTAGACACGCCAATCAACCTACCATGCATGTCTTTGGACTGGGGGAGGAAACCAGAGTACCCGGAGGAAACCCCCGCAGCACGGGGAGAACATGCAAACTCCGCACACACATGGCCCCGGCGGGAACCGAACCCCGGACCCTGGAGGTGTGAGGCGAAGGTGTGTGTATATACACACACACGCGCATATATACACATACATACACATAATATCTCAAAGTGAGTACACCCCTCACATTTGTGTAAATATTTGATTATACCTTTCCATGTGACAACACTGAAGAAATGACACTTTGCTACAATGTAAAGTAGTGAGTGTACAGCTTGTGTAACAGTGTACATTTGTTGTCTCCTCAAAATAACTCAACACACAGCCATTAATGTCTAAACTGCTGGCAACAAAAGTGAGTACACCCCTAAGTGAAAATGTCCACATTAGGCCCAAAGTGTCAATATTTTGTGTGGCCACCATTATTTTCCAGCACTGCCTTAACCCTCTTGGGCATGGAGTTCACCAGAGCTTCACAGGTTGCCACTGGAGTCCTCTTCCACTCTTCCATGATGACATCACAGAGCTGGTGGATGTTAGAGTCCTTGTGCTCCTCCACCTTCCGTTTGAGGATGCCCCACAGATGCTCAATAGTGTTTAGGTCTGGAGAAATGCTTGGCCAGTCCATCACCAGTCCATTACTAAAAAAAATTTCAATAAATAATAATAATAATAATAATAATAATAATAATAATAATAATAATAATGTGTAATTTATATAGCTCCTTAATCATAACCAATGTCTCTTTACAATTACAATGTTTCAAAAAAAAAAAACATGGAACGTGCGGTAGACGAGATTTGAGAAAAAATATTATTTATAGTTTACAAAGAAATATTACATTTCTCATCAAAACACAATTTCACTGCTTATGCTAAGCTTAATTTACACAAGTTTCTAATTAAAAGATTGAATTATATTATAAGTGATCAATTCATGTAGTATTAATGTAAACCCATTACATTATGAAATCTTGTGCCGTTGTTGGCACTGACAGGTACTATAACTATAGTATTTAAATTAACATAATTCAAATGTGTGTGATAGAATAGCACAGTGTTTTAATAAATTCAATGATAATGAATATTATTAGCACATGAATTTTATGTGCTATTATTAATGAATATTATCCTGGTGTCTAATATTATTTTTTTGAGAACATTTTCATATTAAAATACAATGAATCTGCACATTTTAACAGTTCAAATGGAGAAGTTATTAATGTTTTGTCACATTAATGATTCTGTGTCTGTCATGATTCCCCCATGTAGCAGCGCGCTTTGAGCGCTGGTGCGCAGGCACACAGGTCTTCGTCCCGTCTCGTCATGTGTCATGTGTGTTATTGTATTGCCCGCAGCTGTTAGCAGTTGCGGGGGCTAATGACACCGATGTGGGTGTGTGTATATATACCGTGAGCCGTGCTGCACACGACGCGGGTAATTAGATGTTGAAGTCAATCTATCAGAGAAGATAGACTAGATAGACTAGAGGTCTATTCTAGAATGAGCATGGGGTTATAATGAGTCTTTGTTCCATGCCATGTTTGATAGCTGGTTAATGTCCATGTGTAATAGACTTAGCCTTAGCTTTAGCCTTAGCTTATAGCCTGAGCCTAGCGGAGTCCTTTGAGTTTATTATGTTCTTGTTTCACTTTTGTTTTCCTGTTTTGGATCACATTGGCATTGGTCTGCTCATCTTTGTAAATAAAAGCACCGTTCGAACTGCAAATGCCTCCGTCCCGCTTTCCTGACGTCACGACACGTGACAGAATTACCCACCAACTAATGGATGCAGCACACGAACGGAGAGGACGCTGAACCCGGGAATCCATGTCAAGTATCCCTGCCTTGGATTCTATGCAGTTTCCACAAAAGCCTTTTGAGGAAATGCCTGATCGGTATGATGGATTTTTCGACTATCCGGACTATTTTGTGGTGGATTGTCAATGGTACTTCACCAGCCTGAGTGAACCGAAGCCAACTGAAACACAGTTCATTCTGTTCATCATGTCTTGTTTTTTTGGCTCTGCTCGCACATGGGCCCAGCGAGTAGCAGATACGAGACCCTGGGTGCTGGAGGATAGCAGGCAGCTTGTAGACTTGTTTCTGAAGGAGTTCGACAGCAAAGTTACAACCTGGATAAATTGCTGGAGGAAGGCAATGTGGCTACTAGGGCGGAGCTCCCATTCCACATGGACTATGAGCAGGTGAGACACCGAGGGGAGAGTAACACAGACCTCCAGTCCAAGCTAAGTCTCCAGTCCAAGCTAAGTCTCACACCACAGCCACGCTTTCCATCCAAGCCACAGCCACGCCTCCCGTCCAAGCCTCAGCCACTGCTCACATCACAGCTCACGTCCAAGCTCCCTCCACAGCTCATGCCACAGCTCACGTCCAAACTCCAACCAAGGTCAAGACTCAAGTTCTCATCCTGGCCAAGCCTCAAGTTCCAACCCAAGCCATGCCTCCAATCCAAGCTGAGGCTGAATCCCAAGTCCAAGCCCAGTCTCAAGTCCACGATGTCCAAGTCCAAGCCCAGTCTCAAGTCCACGACGACCAAGTCCTAGCCCAGTCTCAAGTCCACAACGTCCAAGTCCAAGCCCAGTCTCAAGTCCACAATGTCCAAGTCTAAATCCAGTCTCAAGTCTCGGACGCCCAAGTCCAAGTCAAGTCTCAGGTGCCTGACATCCAAACCGAGTCTCAGGTGCCTGACATCCAAGCCAAGTTTCAAGTCCCTGACATTCAAGCCAAGTCTCAGGTTCCTGACATCCAAGCCACGTCTCTAGTCCAAGCCATGTCTCTAGTCCAAGCCATGTCTCAAGTCTTAGCAGTCTAAGCCTAAATCCTGTCCCGAGTTCCTGACATCTCATCCAAGCCAGCTGTTCCGAAAAATCCAGTTCAGTTCATGCCAGAGTCTGCTAAGGCTAACTCAGAATCTTTTTTGGGTCAGTCAAATGTTTGCTTACACTATTTAAACAGGCCCCATTTAGTGACAGCTGTCGCTTACAGCCATACCACTCCGACAAAGCCCGATCTCATCTGACCTTGGAAGCAAAGCAAAGTTGGGGCTGGTTAGTACTTGGATGGGAGACTGAATGGGAATACTAGGTGCTGTAAGTTTTTGATTAGGATCACTGATTTCATGATCACTGCACAACATCCTCTTTTGGGTTGAAGATTGGCTACAGGTTTGCAAGGGACCCATTCATTCATTCATTCATAGTCAGTCAAATGTTTGCTTACACTATTTAAACAGGCCCCTTTTGGTGACCGCTGTCGCTTACGGCCATACCACTCTGACAAAGCCCGATCTCATCTGCCCTTGGAAGCAAAGCAAAGTTGGGGCTGGTTAGTACTTGGATGGGAGACTGAAAGGGTATACTAGATGATGTAAGCGTTTGATTTGGGTAACTGTTTTCATGATCACTGCACAACATCCTCTTTTGGGATGAAGATTGGCTACAGGTTTGCAGGGGACCCGTTCATCCGTTCATTCATTCATTCAGTCAGTCATTCAGTCAGTCGGTCAGAAAAAAAAAAGCCAGATCTCATCTGACCGCGGAAGCAAAGCAAAGTTGGGCCTAGTTAGTACTTGGATGGGAGACTGAATGGGAATACTAGGTGCTGTAAGCTTTTGATTTGGATAACTGTTTTCATGATCACTGCACAACATCCTCTTTTGGGATGAAGATTGGCTGCAGGTTTGCAAAAGAGTCAGTCAATCAGTCAGTCAGTCAGTCGTTTGCTTACACTATTTAAACAGGCCCCATTTGGTGGCCGCTGCGGCTTACGGCCATACCACTCCGACAAAGCCCAATCTCATCTGATCTTGGAAGCAAAGCAAAGTTGGGCCTAGTTAGTACTTGGATGGGAGACTGAATGGGAATACTAGGTGCTGTAAGCTTTTGATTTGGATTAGTGTTTTAAGCACTTTACTTTCGAAGTTCGAATTCGGTGTTCGATGGAGTAAGACGTGAAGTTTGAGTCTCCTGCTGATTTCAATCAATAATTGTAATTAATTAGCACTTTATTTGGTAATATAATATATTTATATATAATTTATATATAAAATATTATATATAGTATATTTTGACTTATTCCATTTCGTTTCCTTATTTGTACTTTTAACTCGGTGGTTCGTTAAAGATGTTGGGGTAGAACTCGAAAACCAGTGGTAGCATTCAGACAAAACTGAGGTCTAGAGAGCACACTGCGAGCGCTTCTCCTTCTCGTGAATCCGTAGCCGCGTCTCCCTCTCTCCATGAACCTGCAGCCGCGTCTCCTTCTCACCATGAACCCGCACCCGCGCCTGCGTCTCCTCATAAATCCGTAGCCGCGCTCCCTTCCCCCTGTGAACCCGCAGTCGCACCCATGTCCCCGAGTGGTGGCTCTGACTTCGCCACATTCAGGCTTGAGTTGCTGGCTGTACTGAGGAAGGACATCGCCAATTTTAGGAAGGAGTTCCAGGAGTTTCAGGAGCATCAGAAGCACCAGGAGAATCAACAGAAGACTCTCAGGGATGCGCTATCTACTATCCAGCATGACCTGCATGGAGTGGAAGGTCCCACTTCGGCTCTCATTGGCTATTTACATAACTATGGTTTACTTTATTTAAATGGTTAGTAGTAACATGGATCCCAACATAGCCGGGACAGGCACACCTTTAATATTTATTAGTTGGAATGTCAGAGGTATGGGTAATCCTGTTAAGAGATCTAAGGGTTTTACACATTTGAAATGTTTAAACTCCAATATAGTATTTCTACAGGAGACGCACCTATGTATTAAAGATCATCAAAGGTTACACTGCCCCTGGGTGAGTCAAGTCTTTCACTCGAATTTTAATTCGAAAGCAAGAGGGGTCGCTATTTTACTTGACAAAAGGTTACAGTTTTCGTCCACTAATGTTATTACTGATGTGAACGATAGTGTCACAAGTCGTGACAGAGAGGAAGAAGGAAGGAGGTACGCGCACTTAAGAACGAGTGATGTTTATTTACAAGTGAGGAGAGCAGACAAATCCCAAAACATGATCCAGAAACATAATCCAAAAACAGGCGAAGGTCAGGCGAATGGCAAACAGGCATATAAAGGGCAAGGCAGAGATCAAGGTCGTGGTACGGAAAACAGGGTCGATAAACAAACATGAACATAATCATAAACACGAACGAGAGCTATGATAATGATCTGGGAGCGGATAACCCAGCGTGGGCTATAACTTAAAAGGAACTACGTTTAGTGAGTTTACTAAGTTTAATCTATTTAATTAACCGTGCCGTGTCTAGTATGGCGCATAGTATGTATACACCGGCATGAATCAACTTAAACCAAATTCAGCTGGGAGTAATTCACGCACACATGGGGATACAACCTATGAGAGACACGGGGCGGGGTCATGACGAACATAAACAAAACACACGTGTCCTCCCAGCCATTGACAGAAACGAAAACAAAGAGCTCATGTTCAGAAGTCGCAGCACTCATGCGCAACAGCGCGATAGCATGCTGCTTCAAGGGGGAACCGTGACAGAGTCCCCCCCAAGGGCACTTCGGGAAACATCCCATATCACCGGCGGCCCCGGGCCCCTGGGCTGAATGTCCCAAGCAGAGCCAGGAAACCGCATGATGTTTCTGGCGAAGTAGGGAGGCTCAAGGGGAAAGCGAGGTTCTCCGCGAGGCTCCAGGGGGGAGCGAGGATCCCCCCGAGGCTCCAGGGGGGAGCGAGGTTCTCGGCGAGGCTCCAGGGGGGAGCGAGGATCTCCGCGAGGCCAGGGGAAGGAGCGAAGTTCTCCGTGAGGCTCAAGGGAGGAACGATGCCCTCCGCTGAGCCCAGGGGTGGAGCGATGTCCTCCGTGGAGCAGGAAGGGGGAGCGACACAAGGAGCGACGTCTTCCGCGGAGCATGGAGGCAGAGTGACGTCCCCAGCGAAGCAGGATGGCGGAGCGACGACCTCAGCCGAACAGGAAGGCGGAGCGACGACCTCAGCTGAGCAGGAAGGCCGAGCGACGTCCACAGCAAAGCAGGAAGGCCGAGAGACGTCCACAGCTGAGCAGGAAGGCCGAGCGACGTCCACAGCCGAGCAGGAAGGCCTAGCGATGTCCTCAGCCGGACGTGGAGGCTGAGCGGCGCCCTCAGCAGAGCAGGAAGGCTGAGCGGCGTCCTCAGCAGAGCAGGAAGGCCGAGCGGCGTCCTCAGCGGAGCAGGAAGGCCGAGCGGCGTCCTCAGCGGAGCAGGAAAACCGAGCGGCGTCCCCAGCAGGACGTGGAGGCTGAGCAGGCATCGAAAACGGGGAGGGAGGGTGGGAGCCGGTCTCAGTCCCGACCCCAGATTCCCCCTCCAGTCGACGTGACTCCTTTTTACTCTGAACGATTACCAACGGGACGTGAGGCTTGGCTGTGACTGGGATGTCATGAGCTTGAGACTGAGTCTGGACCTGGATGCTGTGAGCTTGAGACTGTGTCTGGATTTGGGCGTCGTGAGCTTGAGACTGAGTCTGGACCTGGACGCTGTGAGCTTGAGGCTGTGTCTGGACTTGGGCATGGTGAGCTTGAGACTGAGTCTGGACCTGGACGCTGTGAGCTTGAGACTGAGTCTGGACCTGGACGCTGTGAGCTTGAGACTGAGTCTGGATTTGGTGAAGCTGGGTCTCTGTAATTTTCCTTTTATCCTTCTCCTCCTCCAGAAGCTGCTTTAGTTGGTTTCGTTCGTCCTCTAGTCGACAGAGCCGAATGCTCAGAACCCGTTTCCGGAGTATCTCCTCTTGCAGCAAAACTTGTGTTTTCTGTAGTTGCAACTCCACGGATGAGCATTCTTTAGTAGCTTTGATGCATTTCTTCTCCATTTCAGACAGAGTGCTCCTCACACTATCCAACTGTATTCTGCTAATTTTTTCCACCATTTCCTTCTTACTCTGAGTGATCGCGACTGGAACGTGAGGCTTGGCTGTGACTGTAGCTTGAACTGGAAGTGTGACTTGGGCTTGAACTTGGAACTTGGCTGTGAGTGGAACTTTGTGAATTGGGTCAGCAGACTTGGAGATGAATGAATTCTGCTTAGCAGGATGCACGGTAACTTGGACTTGAGGCTTGGTCTGGACCGTGACATGGACCTGAGGGATGGCAGGGGCTGGAGACTTAGCTTGGTCTGGAAACTTGGAGATGAGCGGAACTCGCTTCCCTGGATGAGCGGTGGAGGTCTTGTCCGTCTCCTCTGGAGTTCTCACCTGCCCATAATACCTGGGGAATGGGCGCTCCGCCACATTCATGTCCTCCAGCAACTGATCCTAGTTCTGTCCTGGTTCTCCAAACTCCTCCAAAAACACTTCCAAAAACTGCCAAATATCCTCCAGCACCCGGGATTCCTTGTCTGCCACTCGCTGTGCCCATGCGCAAGCTGCGCCAACGAGGTGAGACATGATAAACAGAATAAATCGTCCTTCAGTCGGTTACGGGTCACGTAAGCTAGAAAAATAATACTGACAGACAATTTTAAAAGCTCCATGACTGTAGCCAAGACTCTCCGCTGCTTTAGAATCGCTGTATAGCGTTTTCAGTGCCTGAAGAGCACCGGTGTACATGGACACACAGGATGAATGTAAACAAGTTTAGTTAGAGCACATCCATCCATCCATCCATCTTCAACCGCTTATCCGTAATCGGGTCGCGGGGGTAGCAGCTCCAGCAAGAGACCCCAAACTTCCCTTTCCTGAGCCACATTTACCAGCTCTGACTGGGGGATCCCGAGGCGTTCCCAGGCCAGTGTGGAAATATAATCTCTCCACCTAGTCCTGGGTCTTCCCCGAGGTCTCCTCCCAGCTGGACGTGCCTGGAACACCTCCCTAGGGAGACGCCCCGGGGGCATCCTTACCAGGTGCCCGAACCACCTCAACTGGCTCCTTTCAACGCAAAGGAGCAGCGGCTCTACTCTGAGTTCCTCTCGGATAGCCGAGCTTCTCACCCTATCTCTAAGGGAGAGGCCAGCCACCCTCCTGAGAAAACCCATTTCGGCCGCTTGCACCCGCGATCTTGTTCTTTCGGTCACTACCCAACCTTCATGACCATAGGTGAGTGTAGGAACGAAAATTGCCCGGTAGATCGAGAGTTTTGCCTTCCGACTCAACTCTCTTTTCGTCACAACGGTGCGATTAAGCGATTGCAACACCGCTCCCGCTGCTCCGATTCTCCGGCCAATCTCCCGCTCCAATGTCCCCTCACTCGTGAACAAGACCCCGAGGTACTTGAACTCCTTCACTTGGGTTATGTTCTCATTCCCTACCCGGAGTAGGCACTCCATCGGTTTCCTGCTGAGAACCATGGCCTCAGATTTGGAGGTGCTAATCCTCATCCCAGCCGCTTCGCACTCGGCTGCAAACCGATCCAGCAAGTGCTGGAGGTCACGGACCGATGATGTCATCAGGACTACATCATCCGCAAAAAGCAGCGATGAGATCCTGAGGTCACCAAACCGCAACCCCTCCCCACCACGACTGCGCCTCGATATCCTGTCCATGAATATCACAAACAGGATTGGTGATAAAGCACAGCCCTGGCGGAGACCAACCCCCACCTGGAACAAGTCTGACTTCTTACCGAGCATACGGACACAACTCTCGCTTTGGGTGTACAGTGATTGGATAGCCCTAAGAAGGGAACCCTTCACCCCATACTCCCTCAGCACCTCCCACAGTAGACCCCTGGGGACACGGTCATACGCCTTCTCCAGATCCACAAAACACATGTAGACTGGATGGGCATACTCCCAGGCCCCCTCCAAGATCCTTGCAAGAGTAAAGAGCTGGTCCGTTGTTCCACGACCAGGACGGAATCCGCATTGTTCCTCCTCAATCCGAGGTTCGATTATCGGCCGAACCCTCCGTTCCAGTACCTTAGAGTAGACTTTACCAGGGAGGCTGAGAAGTGTGATACCCCTATAATTGGCGCACACTCTCTGGTCCCCTTTTTTAAACAGGGGAACCACCACCCCGGTCTGCCACTCCTTGGGCACTGTCCCCGACTTCCACGCAATGTTAAAGAGGTGTGTCATCCAAGACATCCCCTCCACACCCAGAGCTTTCAGCATTTCTGGACGAATCTCATCAATCCCCGGGGCTTTGCCACTGTGTAGCTGATTGACCACCTCAGCAACCTCCACCACGGAAATTGGCGACGATCCCCCATCAGCGTCCACCTCTGCCTCTACCATAGAGGGTGTGTTAGTCGGATTCAGGAGTTCCTCAAAGTGTTCCTTCCACCGTGCTATTACTTCCTCAGTTAAGGTCAACAGTCTCCCTTCCTTACTGTATACAGCTTGGATGGTTCCCCGTTTCCCCTTCCTGAGGTGGCGGATGGTTTTCCAGAAACACCTTGGTGCCGACCGAAAATCCTTCTCCATGTCCTCTCCAAACTTCTCCCACACCCACTGCTTTGCTTCTTCCACGGCAGAAGCTGCAGCCCTTCTGGCCTGTCGGTACCTTGCAACTGCCTCCAGAGTCCCCTGGGATAACACATCCAGGAAGGCCTCCTTCTTCAGTCGGACGGCTTCCCTGACCATCGGTGTCCACCATGGTGTTCTAGGGTTACCGCCCCTTGAGGCACCTAAGACTTTGAGACCACAGCTCTCCGCCGCAGCTCCAGCAATGGAAGCTTTGAACATTGCCCACTCGGATTCAATGCCCCCAACCTCCACAGGGATGTCAGAAAAGTTCCGCTGGAGGTGTGAGTTGAAGATCTCACGGACAGGGGCCTCCTCCAGATGTTCCCAGTTCACCCGCACTACCCGTTTGGGCTTTCCAGGTCTGTCCAGAGTCTTCCCCCACCCCTTGATCCAACTCACCACCAGATGGTGATCAGTTGACAGCTCCGCCCCTCTCTTCACCCGAGTGTCCAGAACATGTGGCCTCAGATCAGATGATACGATTACAAAATCGATCATAGACCTGCGGCCTAGGGTGCTCTGGTACCAAGTACACTTATGAGCCTCCTTATGTTCGAACATGGTATTCGTTATAGACAATCCATGACTAGCACAGAAGTCCAATAACAAATACCCGCTGGGGTTTAGTCGGGTCAGGCCCCGTGGCTCCCAATCACGCCTCTCCAGGTATCTCCATCATTGCCCACGTGCGCGTTGAAGTCCCCCAGCAGAACTATGGAGTCCCTTACTGGTGCCCCATACAGGACTCTATTCAGGGTCTCCAAGAAGGCCGAGTACTCTGAACTGGTGTTCGGTGCATATGCACATACAACAGTCAGGGTTTTCCCCCCCACAACCCGCAGGCGTAAGGAGGCAACCCTCTTGTCCACCAGTGTAAACTCCAACGCAACTGCGCTCAGCCGGGGACTTGTGAGTATCCCCACACCCGCCCGGCGTCTCGCACCATGGTCAACTCCAGAGTAGAATAGAGTCCATCCCCTATCCAGGAGTAAAGTTCCAGATCCCGAGACTGTGCGTAGATGTAAGCCCCACCAGATCTAGCTGGTAGCGCTCCACCTCCCGCACAAGTTCCAGTTCCTTCCCCACAGAGAGGTGACGTTCCACGTCCCCAGAGCCAGCCTCTGCCGCCAAGTCTGGTCCGTCGAGGCCTCTGACCTTTACTGCCACCCATGTAACAGCGCACCCGAACCCCACGGTTCACCCCACGCAGTGGTGGGCTCATAGGATGGAGAGGGGGGGCCGTGCCGTTTTTCGGACTTTGCCCGGCTGGGCTCCGTGGCAAACCCAGCCACCAGGCGCTCGCAGTCGGGCCCTCCCTCTGGGCCTGGCTCCAGACGGGGGCCCCGGGCTTCCACCGGGCAGGGTAACTCCTCCTCTCTTTATTTTCTTCATGAGGGGTTTTTGAACCATTCTTAGTCTGGCCCCTCCCCTGAGACCACTTTGCCTTGGGAGGCCCTACCAGGAGCACAAGGCTCCAGACAACACAGCCCTCAGGTTCATAGGGACACACAAACCTCTCCACCCCGATAAGGTGATGGTTCCCGGAGAGGTAGTTAGAGCACATTTGAAAAAAAAGTGACTTTCTGCATGTCAAATGTCACTTTTTTCACCTTATCATACTCTATTGGGAACTTATACATTTAAATATAAACAATTATATTTCGTATCATTTCAGGTCAGATAGATGTCCTAGTATAATATTATAAATATTGTAACACAGAGACATTACATGGTTTAATTCGGACAATGGAGGACCTGAATCTACCACTGATACTTTGTTGGACTTATTAGTGTTCGATCAATGGTTCAAACAGAACCAATGCCTAATTCGTTGTTAGACAGCGATTCAAATTCACAGCAGGTGGGGCGGGGGTCAGACAGTCATTCATTTAATCCATCGGATGAATGTCTAGATCTGAACGTGTCTATACCTTGCGATAAACACGGCGGTGCTTCTCGAAAGATACGTGATTTAGCTCATAACGAGGTAATTTAATGACATCATACGGTTTGAACGGTTGTTACATGTTAAAATAGTGGTATTCCACAGAACATGTTCTGGTCTGTTGAAACACTTTACGAACAACGACGAGCCTCATAATAAGACAGTGTTCTTGTATCTACACCATAAAATTGGAACCACCTAGCGACAAATACATATACTACGATTTTGAGACACAACACACAGACGGTAAACACGTTGCAAATTTCATATGTGCGATTAAGTTTAAAGGGGAAGAGTTCACAGCAGCTGGTACAGATTGTATAGAACAACTTGTTAAAAAGTTTAGACAGCCTCATTATCAGAATTTCACATGGGTCGCTCACAACGCTTCAGGGTTTGACAATTTTATACTATTTGCAAAAGCAGGGCTAACACTCCAAATTACTATGCAAGGATGTCGGATCATTTTAATGTATGAATAGACATTCAAGCAACGTTTCATCGAGTTACTCGTTCATCCCTATGCGTCTGTCCAGGACATCCGCGGCATTAAATCTAAACTGTGCCGAGAAAGGTCATTTTCCACATCTGTTCAATAGAATAGAAAATGAAGACTACGTAGGCCCATACCCTGACAAGCATTTCTACGGCTATGAGACAATGTCTGACAAAGAGAGGGCTCTGTTTGATGAGTGGTATGTCACAGTGTCGGGTAAGGTGTTTGATTATAAAAAAAAAAAAAAAAGAGCTCGCCATGTACGGCAAGAACGATGTCGTTTTGCTCCGTGAGGCGTGCATGAAGTACTGTGACGAATTCATACAGTGTACCAAACTCGACCCGTTCAGATACACAACATTAGCAGCGTGCTGTATGGCCGTGTATAAAACCCACTACCTACCAAAAGACACCCTAGCTCTGACCCATAACAATGCGTACACAAATCAGAACAAGACATACTCAACCGTCTCCATCGAATGTCTTGAATATGTCAAAACAACACGCGCCGTGAACATTCGGCATGCTTTAAATCATAGCAAGATGGTGATACCATCTCGACGGTTATTATGAAAAGGATGGTGTCAAATACGCTTTCGAATTCAACTGATGCATGTTTCACGGACATGAATGTCGTTATAACCCAAATCACTTACATCCGTTATCAAAAGTGCCCTATGAATTGCTCAGAAGACAGTTCGATGATGGGGTCGAAATTTTGGAAAAGGCGTACGGTCTCGATGTTGAGGTGATGCGGGAATGTACTTGGAATAACGCTAAACAAACCGATGTCGCTTTAATGGCGTTTATGTCCACTTACACACATCCTGAAAGACTTAAACCGCACAATGCCCTATTTGGCGGTCGTACTAACGCGTACAAACTGTATCACAAAGCCGACAATGGTGAAAAAATACGATATGTACACTTTACAAGTTTGTACCCCTGCTGCCAGGCCAAAAAATGTTACCCCATAGGACATCCACAAATAATTTTCAGGGATTTTGAACCTCTTGAAAATTATGGGTTTATCAAGGCTACGGTGCGGCTGCAACGAAAACTGCGTCACCTTTTTTTTTTTACCAGCATTTCCAATACCAGTTTAACAGCTCAGAACTCTACTGGTGATGATTGAAGCAAACACACAGCAGTGGTTTATTTTTGGGAAGACATGAACATTTTCAACTTATATAAAATTAATTAGTTTTATTCAAAACTGCAGGAAAAGCATGGTGTTTTGTAAAGTATTCTGTCCTATGTAAATACTGGGATTTTAAATGTAAAGATTAAAAAAATACTATCAAATAAAATGTCCAAAGTAAAATAAACAGTCATTTATTATTTTGGACATTTTATTTGATAGCAATTTTTTTGCCATGTGTCAAAATGTTTTCAACTAAATGTTTAATAGAATTCACTTTCTGCTTTTACTTTCAAAGAAAGAGGCATGGAAAACAAACTGAACATAAACCAAATTTAATAAGTACATGTACTTCACACTTGATAAACTTTATCTTAAATACAAGAGAGCAGCCACCGCCTCAAACGTTCCGCTTTATTCTATTTCTTCAGCCACTCTTCCATTTCTGTTTTTTCACGAATAACCTCCTTCAAGTAAGGCTCAAGGTATGGCATATCCTACAAGACAAACACACAAGCAGCAAATTTCAGTTATGGATTTCAGGATTGTTCCCATGACTAGTAAATATGTGATGAAAAAGCACTGGACAACATGGTCTACAGTCACTAACGAATAATTAACTAATCAGTAGAGATGCACCGATGTATCGGCTGATAAAGGCAATTTTTCATGTTTAAAAACATCCGGTGATCAGGGGCAATTTATATCCTGCCTCACCAAATGAGGGCGGGAAAACACTTCAATTTCGTGCAGTTTGTAAGTTCTGCACTGCTAAAAAGTTTACACCCCACGCTGCAGCAGTGAAGCGGGAAACGGGAGTTTTGCTGTCGAGTCAAATTTGTTGTTTTTGTTGCCGTGCTGCTCGAGCTGAATTAAAGCGCCAGTACACCTTTGAAAGATTTAAATGAAGATGAGTTGGCAAAAAAACAACAACTATATACTGCAAAGGAAAGTGTATTTGTAGAGTACTATATTTCATATCCAGTTATATATAAAAAGGTTTATATTACATATTACCAGTTTGATGTTAATGATTGAAGTTGAAATGCATGTTTGTGGAGAGTGAAGGTGAGACTAACAAGAGGTTTTAGAATTCAATGTTAATATGAATTAATAACATTCAGGAAGTTAATAATCTTACTTTAGCTAATTAGAGTAATGTTTTTTTCTGTTTATGAATTAAGTTTTTATTTGGATTTCCTTCAGAATTGTGGAATTAATTATCATTCATTTAAAAGAAGGCATAAAAGGCCGAAATCACTCTGAATAATCGGTTATTGTACTCGGCTGAGAAATTTTGTATCGGTGCATCTCAATATGTAGGAAGTCTAAAAGGTGCAATGCATTTGGTGGATCAACTAAATAAATACCGTTTCACGTTTTCCAAGATATTTTGTGTGACCACTTAATAGAAACCATCCCCGAGATTTCTCAGATGCAACGGTGTACTTCTTACCTCCTCAAATTTAGTCCACTGGTCCTTGGGAAGAATCTGTTGCTTCATGGAGAGATCAAGGGCCCTCTTTATGCGGAACATCCGATCGTTGTAGACTCGCTCTGGAAGCCGGCGAATGGCCTCCTTCACGTCTGAATTCTCATAGATGGTGTCATCTCGCATCAGGCCTGAACGACATAGAATGACAAGACAAGGGTCATGAACTGAATAGTTACAATGTGACCTGGGTGAATGAAACATTTGCACGTTTCGTGAGCTCACACACATTACTCACCGAGCTTGTTGAACCCGGCTGCATTGTAGTACCACTTCCTGAAGCCCAACAGCAGCTTGCCAATCGCTACAATCGAAATAATATTTGGTTAGAAATAAGTGCTTGATAATGTACAGACTTGCATTATTATGACTATAATAAATGAACAGACATCACTGTGAATAATTAGCACTCAGGGGGAGTGTAGTGCAGTAGATATAAACTACCACAATTCCTACAGCATAACCCTGAGAGATGCAACAGTCAGACATGTCAGCTCCCCTGCTGGGACCGCAGCAAGTCGGTTATTATCGCTATAAACATTTATGCCCGTAAACAACGGTTCACCTTAGACAAGTCAACTGTATTCAGCTAATAATCTACAATACGCATGCAGCCACTGTATACTGTAAAGACCAGACGAACCCGTTTCCTCGTCATACAGCTCTGAATGTTCTGATCCAAACCATCACACGGGACAGAAGGTCCGTCTCAGGACCGGGTCATGGCTTTAGTCCGTTAGCTAGTTAAGCTAAGGGACACTGAGGCTAGAGGACACTGAAGTACAACTACAGACGAGCAAAAAGCACGCGATAAACTACCGCACAAAAGAAAATAAAATGATTAGAGATTGTAAACGCATTTATGACAAAATTCCTAAAGCATTATTCCGACTGACATTCCTCAAACACGCTGTAGAGCGAACACATCATTACCTGGTGCCTTCGACGCCATTTTCGTTTTCAGGGACAGCAGCAAAGGACTGTGGGAACTGTGACGTCACAGCCAGCGACCGAGTTTATTGGATTTACGCAATCACGGCGCGACCAGTGAAAGAAACCTGAACGCTTTAATTCTGTAACCGAGGTTACCACACTGGAGGAGAAATGCAGAAATAGTTTTTTTTTTTTAATACGGCAGCCATTCATCATTAAAGTCAGAACTTATCCTCTGCCATTTAATTATGTTCTCAATAAAAATAAATAAATAAGCAAATAAAAACCGACTGCTTATAAAATACTGGTTACCCTGCTGATGATTTTTAACAAAATAAAAATGAAACCCTCATGGACATTTCGGAATAAATCTGACTATAACACTAGCTCAATTTTATATACAACATTACATACATATATATATGAATGAAAATAATACCTCCAGAAAGATGCCTTCTGTGTAATTATATTCTTATACATAGGGCGAATTCTGATATTTTGGAAGGTTTTCTAAGCTAATAGTTATAAAAAAAAAAAAAAAAAATATATATATATATATATATATATATATATATATATATATAAAAAAAAAAAAAAAAAAAAAAAAGCATGACATGCATTTTTGAAAACCCTTAAGGAGCTGACCATCTACATGAAATTGAAAGGTGTTTATTATTCTAAAGAAGCCTGGCTTACCCTTCGGTTAAGACTGGTCCATTTTAATGACATTTGGGGATTTTAATGACATTTATTTGGGGAATTTAAACTTCTATATTTAGTTTCGTGCAGAAACAGCAGCAGCAACAACAACTGAAAAATCTTCATGTGAAAGAGAGAGCGAGAGTGACTGGCCAAGAAATAATTATTTAATGGATGTAAAGTATAAATAGATCAAATATATGACGTGTCAGTCTTTAATAAATAAAAATAGTAATCCTTGACAAATTGCTATGGTACAATAGGAATAAAACACATGGGCTAGGTTGGTATTGGAAAATAATCACCTTGGGAGTATTAACCACCCTGTCTTGTTATTGTAATTAAAAATTATCTTCTAATTCAGTATATAGCTGCAGCATGCCACAAAAGCCTAGTTATGTTCTTTCCATTTAAAGCTACTCACCTCGGTCACAGCAAGAGCATAGCTGATGAAACAAAGTGAATTCATTCATATTCCATACTATCTTGCTGACTATTTTGAAATTAATTAAAAATGGGTGATTTACAAATGTACATTTCTTGTAAGCTTCAAACATGTTTCTACTTCATTATGGGAAAGTTTTTTTTAATATAAACAGTATATAAATATATACATGAACATTAATTAAATGTAAACAAAAAAACAAAAAAAAACACATTACCTTGAAGCTCACTTCAAGTCTTCGGGTACAAATTTCTCTCTTCATAAATTACATATTTAAATTTATGTAGCAAATTTATATGCACATAATCATCGAAATATGTCTAGCAGAGTCAAGTCAATAAGACAACTGGGCATGTTTTGACTCTCACCTGACTAAAACCCTGTTTCTTTGCAACTAAACTCTTGTTTTTTGGGGGGATTATTAATACTAGACATTCAAAATAATTGACACTCACATACACAATGATACTTTTACTATTACAGAGTTTTCTGAAATCTTTCAAAATCGTCTAGAGAGGCTAATGCCACTTCAGAGCAGAAAGTTTCATCAGGCAGGGCCACCAAGCGCTCCAGAGAGATGTAGTTGGGATGAGTGGGTTTATACTGAGCACGACCCAAGTACTCAAGAAAGATGTGCCGTTCTCTTATACGAAGGAATTTTGCATTCAGGATCTGATGAAAGGCAGAAAATATGTCATGAGAATATTGTCGCTTTAAGTAAAGACTTAAAAGCACTTTTAGAACAATTTTTTAAATAAATTAAATCAGTGGAACAAGGTTTGATAAGTAATTCTCCAAAAAAATAAAATAAAATTATATATATATACATTTGGAGGTAATAGTACTATTTCTCTTAATTTCTTCAAACTCTTCTCTATTACACAGTAATGTTCCTTTAATAAGGAAATACAGGAGTTATGTACCTGTGGGAACTTTGCAATGAGACTGTGAGGAACACCCATAGTGTTGTGGACAAAGTCAAATATTTGTGTCAATTTCCTTTTATTAGTTGTTAACACTTTTGGAACCAGAGTGACGATGTGCTGGATTTCATTTCTGTGAAACCCAAACTCCAGTTCACAAACCTGAGTAAAAAAAAATAAAAAAAATCAGAACAGAAAACGTCTAAATAAACATAAGAGTACACAAAAAACTGCCCAAATTGTTCAAGTTAAACTAACGGCTCATATATTTTCTATGAACAATGCACTGTACCCTTAGGTTTTCCTTTACTGGCTCTAAACTGCCACACAGTAACCTAGGCAGACGAGTCACAACGTCTCGGGTCTGAAAGTATAAAAGAAAAGTCAAAAATCAACAAATACAATCCAGATGTGTTCTTATAGGCCAGTATTTAACTGCAACAATATTGGCTTACACAAAATAAAATGACCTGCTAAAATGCACATGAATTGTGTTTTATGTGTACAGACTCTGAGCTAGTACTAGGGGAGATGTAGCATTTCACTCCCTGACTACAGCATCTACTTACAGTCCTCTCCAAAAGTATTGGAACAACAAGGCCAATTCCTTTTGAGATCAAACGATGAATACGAGAAGATTGATTAGAACTCGAGCTTTCATTTCCTGATATTTACATGTAGATGTGTTAAACAACTTAGAACATGACAACTTTTGTTTGAACAAACCCATTTTTTCAAGTAATCAAAAATATTGGAACATGTGACTGACAGGTGTTTCTTGCTGCCCAGGTGCGTGCCCTGATAAATTGATTGTTTAAAGAATTAATATTTCTGAACGTCTACTCTTGGTTGGAACCCTAGGTTTCACCTGTGAAGACTGTATTTGTTGTTTATGGGAGAAAATCAGGCAATTTTGAAGCTGAGAAAAGAGGGAAAATCTATCAGAGTCACTAAGCATTGGGCATAGCCAATAAAACAATTTGGCACGTCCTGAAAAAGAAAGAAACCGCTGTTGTACTAACAACCAGACATGGAACAGGTTAGCCAAAGAAAACAACAGCAGTTGATGAGCTGTGAAGAAAACCCCCAAATCAACAGTTAGTGACATCACAGGGCAAGGGTGAAGGTTTCACAATCCCAACCAAATATTAACTTGTTTAACTTGTTATTTACCAGTTCCTATACTTTTGCTCATCTAAAATCTGGTGGTCCACCAACAGTGCCATGTTTTAAGTTGGTTAATGCATCTAGATGTAAATATCAGGAAATGAAAGCTAAAATTCTTTCGTCTCTATATTCATCTTTTGATCTGAAACCCAAATGTATTCAGAGAATAGCGAAAATAAAACATGTAGCCTTTCTGTTCCAATACTTTCAGAAAGGATGGTATATTGCTATATCTATGATGTCTGGAAAACAAAAAGAATCCTCACCCTGTGAGCACTAAGGCCCAGCTGCTGCTGGAAAAATCCCAGACGGTTGTCCAGTCTCTTCACACTGAAGTTTAGTAAATATGGAGCTTTGCTCACCATCACAGCAATAGACTCTGAACTGAATTTCTTCGACTTCAAATATGAAACCCTTTTTACATAAGCAGTAAAGTCATTGATGGGTCACACAAAGAGACAAACATATAACAATACCATTCTACTAAGTTTAAAGTTCAGAAAAAGTAAGAACTACATAGTTTATGACTGGATGTAAATTAAAGTGTATCTAACACATGGTAGCATTACTGAGTGTTTTGGCTTAGGCCGGTCACTGGCATCAGCAAACACAAGTGCCATTCTGTATTTTGAATATTCTTGGTCAAAGGCTTTGATCTATTACAAAAAAATTCCCCTCACATTTGTGTAAATATTAGATGATATCTTTTCGTGTGACAACACTGAAGAAATGACACTTTGCTACAATGTAAAGTAGTGAGTGTACAGCTTGTGTAACAGTGTAAATTTACTGTCCCCTCAAAATAACTCAACACACAGACATTAATGTCTAAACCGCTGGCAACAAAAGTGAGTACACCCCTAAGTGAAAATGTCCAAATTGGGCCCAATTAGCCATTTTCCCTCCACGGTGTCAAGTGACTTGTTAGTGTTACAAGGTCTCAAGTATGAATGGCGAGCAGGTGTGTTAAATTTGGTGTCATCGCTCTCACACTCCCTCATACTGGTCTCTGGAAGTTCAACATTGCACCTCATGGCAAAGAACTCTCAACCATGAATGCCAACGTGTACTGTGATATACTGAAGCAGAGCATGATCCCAGCATGTATTCCAGCATGATAATGACCCCAAACACACCTCCAAGACGACCACTGCCTTGCTAAAGAAGCTGAGGGTGAAGGTGATGGACTGGCCAAGCATGTCTCCAGACCTAAAAATGGCACAATTATATAGCGCACTGTCTCATTCACCCATTCACACACACACTCACACGCCAATGGTAGCAGAGCTGCCATGCAAGGCGCTAGCTTGCCATCGGGAGCAACTTGGGGTTCAGTGCCTTGCCCAAGGACACTTCGGCATGTGGAGTCACCCGGGCCGGGAATCGAACCGCCAACCCTAAGATTAGACAATCTACCAACTGCGCCACAGCCGCCCCAAATTGAACCCTATTGAGCATCTGTGTGGCATCCACAAACGGAAGGTGGAGGAGCACAAGGTCTCTAACCAGCTCTGTGATGTCGTCATGGAAGAGTGGAAGAGGACTCCAGTGGCAACCTGTGAAGCTCTGGTGAACTCCATGCCCAAGAGGGTTAAAGCAGTGCTGGAAAATAATGGTGGCGACAACAAATATTGGCACAATTTGGACATTTTCACTTAGGGGTGTACTCACTTTTGTTGCCAGCGGTTTAGACATTAATGTCTGTGTGTTGAGTTATTTTGAGGGGACAGCTAATTTACACTGTTACACAAGCTGTACACTCTACTTTACATTTTAGCAAAGTGTCATTTCTTCAGTGTTGTCACATGAAAAGATATCATCACATATTTACAAAAATGGGAGGGGTGTACTCACTTTTGTGAGATACTTTATAGTGACATCAAAACTATTGCTAAAATCTACATGAATACAAAACAGTAAATGATTTATTTATATGTTTTCTGTTATAGTGCACTGTTTATTATCTATTACACCACAGCACTTTTGAATTGAGGAAGTAGGTGTTGATTAATTTCTATGACAGCAACTTTGACAGTGGTGTCGGCTGTAATGCAAATCATAGGTTTTTATTAATGTGGTTTTCCTGATATGTTATTGTTTCTATAATAACAACTTGAGTGCATGAACAAGCTATGTTTAAAAAAAAAAAAGATATTAACTTCAAAAGAGAAGGAACTGTTTCTAACTGCTATAGTTGATAAATCTAGTTGATAAATCTATAGTTGATAAATAGACTGCTGTAGTGATAAAAGGCACTAGCTTTTCTGGGAGACATTCCATCAAATTATATGTAACAGTTAAAAAAAATGAGTCAGTGATAAATTGAGAAACATTAAGTGTTAGCAAACTGATGGGGTATGAGAGGAATAAAACACTTTAGCAGATGCTAGTTATACAGTGATGGAAAGAAGTATTTGATCCCCTGCTGATTTTGTACGTTTGCCCACTGACAAAGAAATGATCAGTCTATAATTTTAATGGTAGATTTATTTGAACAGTGAGAGACAGAACAACAAAAAAAATCCAGAAAAACGCATGTCAAAAATGTTATTTCCCTCATTAAAACGCAAATCAATTTATAAGTATTTGACCCCCTCTCAATCAGAAAGATTTCTGGCTCCCAGGTGTCTTGTATACAGGTAACGAGCTGAGATTAGGAGCACACTCTTTCTGTGGACACCTGTCCACAGAAGCAATCAATCAATCAGATTCCAAACTCTCCACCATGGCCAAGACCAAAGAGCTCTCCAAGGATGTCAGGAACAAGATTGTAGACCTACACAAGTCTGGAATGGGCTACAAGGCCATTGTCAAGCAGCTTGGTGAGAAGGTGACAACAGTTGGTGCGATTATTCACAAATGGAAAAAACACAAAAGAACTGTCAGTCTCCCTCTGCCTGGGGCTCCATGCAAGATCTCACCTCGTGGAGCTGCAATGATCATGAGAACAGTGAGGAATCAGCCCAGAACTACACGGGAGGATCTTGTCAATGATCTCAAGGCAGCTGGGACCATAGTCACCAAGAAAACAATTGGTAACACACTACGCCGTGAAGGACTGAAATCCTGCTCAAGAAAGCACATATACATGACTGTCTGAAGTTTGCCAATGAACATCTGAATGATTCAGAGGACAACTGGGTGAAAGTGTTGTGGTCAGATGAGACCAAAATGGAGCTCTTTGCCATCAACTCAACTCGCCATGTTTGAAAGAGGAGGAATGCTGCCTATGACCCCAAGAACACCATCCCCACAGTCAAACATGGAGGTGGAAACATTATGCTTTGGGGGTGTTTTTCTGCTAAGGGGACAGGAAAACTTCACCGCATCAAAGGGACGATGGACGGGGCAATGTACCGTCAAATCTTGGGTGAGAACCTCCTTCCCTCAGCCAGGGCATTGAAAATGTGTCGTGGATGGGTATTCCAGCATGACAATGACCCAAAACACACGGCCAAGGCAACAAAGGAGTGGCTCAAGAAGAAGCACATTAAGGTCCTGGAGTGGCCTAGCCTTAATCCCATAGAAAATCTGTGGAGGGAGCTGAAGGTTCGAGTTGCCAAACGTCAGCCTCGAAACCTTAATGACTTGGAGAAGATCTGCAAAGAGGAGTGGGACAAAATCCCTCCTGAGATGTGTGCAAACCTGTTGGCCAACTACAAGAAACGTCTGACCTCTGTGATCGCCAACAAGGGTTTTGCCACCAAGTACTAAGTCATGTTTTGCAGAGGGGGTCAAATATTTATTTCCCTCATTAAAATACAAATCAATTTATAACATTTTTGACATGCGTTTTTCTGGATTTTTTTGTTGTTATTCTGTCTCTCACTGTTCAAATAAATCTACCATTAAAATTATAGACTGATCATTTCTTTATCAGTGGGCAAACATAGAAAATCAGCAGGGGATCAAATACTTTTTCCCCCTCACTGTAGAAGAATGAACAACTTCTGTGTGTTACTTCTGGGCTGTATCAGATCAACTCGTCAGTGATAATTTTCCTATAACAGCATGCCTGATCGTGTTTTATCTCCTACGTTCCTATGTTTATTTCAGCAATAGATTTTTTCAGTTATAAAAGACAAACTGAAATTTCATTGTTCAGTGTTGATAAACAGCCATGTATGTGCATTATTACACTACTACCATGCTTACAAGAGTGGCACAGAATCAACAGAATATACAAATAAATCATAAATGACAAAAATCAGTTGTGGCTAGCATAATTAAGACATGTAATTAGCTCTGACCTGGCTTGCAGATTTTCCAAGTTCTCAGTGAATAGAAAGGGGTTTTTAGTGAGCATCAGACCCAGCTGTACATCCTGAACTCCCAGATCTTTCAGGAAAAGGAGCAGTGGTACCACATCTTCTTGACAGTCCAGCCGCACCAGCATAGAGCCCACATTAGGCCTTTCCTCTAGTTTTGAAAGATTAACCCCTAAAAATTTTTTTAAAGGGGCATAGTCACATATGGGATCACATCTATCGAACAAGCATGAATAGCAGGAAAAACATACCTAAGTGAACCAGATTTGTTAGGGTCTCTGATTTGTCCACATAATCTCGGAGTGTTAGCGTGGTGGGTGGCAGGTTGGGAGGCACAAAGATCCGTATGGCATCTTCATCACTAATTTCTTCAAATGGAGACAGACTGGACAATGCATCCAAATCTGAGCAGCAGCCAAGATCAAGACACAGTACTAAGTCAGCAAAACATCATTTGATAAGTTATGCAACAATTTTTATTTAGAACAGTGATGTGGTGGAGCACATCCAGATATGTAACTGTATTAGATCATTTTCCTCAATGAATAAATGACCAAGTATATATATTTTTTGTAGCATTTGTTTAACTCGGTTCCCTTTGTCTACTTTCAGGACATCTTTTAGAAAATCTGATGATGTTTTAAGTCATCTTTATGCAGATATATAGAACATTCTAAAGGGTTCACAAACTTTCAAGCACCACTGCAGGACTGCCACCCCACAGCTCCAAGCTCCTGGGTTTGGGTTTTGAGAGATTAACCCCTAAATTTTTTTAGAGCATGTCCTCTGAAGGAGGTATCTGGCACCAAGACATTAACAGCAGTTCCTTTAAGTCCTGTAAGCTCTTCCCATAGCGCATCCGGCCGTCCACATGATGTAAAAGAAAACATGATTCATCAGACCAGGCCACCTTCTTCCATTGCTCCAAGGTCCACATCTGATGGATGTTCTCATTATAAGTGCTTTCAGCAGTGGACAAGGTTCTGACACCTGTCCATCATAGCCAACGTTAACTTTTTCAGCAATTTGTGCTACAGTAGCTCTTCTGTGGGATCGGACCAGACGGGCTAGCCTTCGCACATCAATGAGCCTTGGATGCCCATGACCCTTTGGACCACTTTTGGTAGGTACTACCCACTGCATACCAGGAACACCCCACAAGACCAGCTGTTTTGGAGATGCTCTGACCCGGTTGTCTAGCCATCATAATTTGGCCCTTGTCAAAGTCACTCAGATCTTTACGCCTGCCCATTTTTCCTGCTTCCAACACGTCATCTGATTCGCTTGCTCCCTAATATCTCCAACGCCTTGCCAGGTGCCATTGTAACGAGATGGATAATGTTATTCACTTCACCTGTTATGGATGATCGGTGAATGACTGTAAAGAAATGAAATAAAGCAAAATAAAGACAATGTGAAAGAGCTACTGTACATACCGTTGGAGGTCTGTTCTGCAGGAACTGGTCCTGGTGCACTGGGAACTTCATGAAGTTCGGAGTTGATTACTGCCACTAAACCGTGCTCCGGAGTCTGCTGCTCTGTAATCCTGCTGGCTGTGTGACTGAGTGGTGATGAGTCGGTTCTCTGATCGCTGAAGGACCGAATCTCGTATGATCTCCATTTGTCCTTCTGTGCGCGACTGCGAGAAAGCCCGGCTGTGGAGGTGGAGCTCTGGCACAGTTTAGCGACGTGAACATTCTGTGCTTTTATACACAACAGCCTCGACTGCAGATACACCACACATCTCCCACACAGATACATGACACTCACCGAACACCTGTCTGGAAAAATATAAACGAGTTACAGGCTAGTTAAACAAGTCGTGCTGCAATATAGCAGTTAGGATCACATGACGCATGGCACATGTACCCGTCATGATAATAAACACGTTCAAGAGTAACGTTCATTTCACAAGGGAGCTAATTTCGCTTTAAAAAGCATAAGTATACAATTTGTTCAAGGCTTTCCTGGCAATAACACTATAGTTTACAGTCTTCAAACCCTCCACCCACAGGGATGAACTCAATCCGTTTCTATTTCATTTCCCACAACACTTACCCCACTGCTAGCTAGTGAGCTACCTACACTTCTACTCCAGCTCCTGTGGTCTCGCGCTGACTTTTACTTTTCTTCTGCAGTGTTTCTAACACAGACCCCAATCACTAATCACTGCCCTCTAGCGGGCTGCTCTTAACACCTCCATCATTGCACACCAGGGATTCTCAAACGTTTTCCATCCATCCATCCATCTTCTACCGCTTACTCCTTTTCAGGGTCACGGGGAACCTGGAGTCTATCCCAGGGAGCATCGGGCACGAGGCGGGGTACACCCTGGACAGGGTGCCAGTCCATCGCAGGGTAGAGTCACATACGTGCAAAATTATTCGGCCCCCTTTACTTTCAGTGCAGCAACACTTTTCAGTTTTTTATTTGCTAAAAAAGTTTAAAATATCCAATAGATTTCGTTCCACTTCACAATTGTGTCCCACTTGTTGGTGATTCTTCACAAAATATTTTAATTTTATATCTTTATGTTTGAAGCCTGAAATGTGGCAAAAGGTTGAAAAGTTCAAGGGGGCCGAATACTTTTGCAAGGCACTGTACATACTCAAACACCCATTCATACACTATGGTGGAAACCGGAGGAAACAGGAGTACCCGGAGGAAACCCACGGGGAGAACAAACTCCGCACACACAGGGCCCAGGTGGGATTTGGACTCTGGAGGTGTGAGGCATCCTCAAACGTTTTCATTTATTCAAAATAAATCATTCTAATAAGTAATTTCGCTTATTAACACCACCACACAACACATGAAAGAAGAGCACAACTTTTGTGTATACTACATGGCCAAAAGTTTGTGCACACCTGACCATCACACCAACATGTGGTTCTTCCTCAAACTGTTGCCACAAAGTTGGAATTTCTCAACTGTCTACAATGTTGTATATGTTGTAGTATTATAATTTCCCTTCACTAGAACTAAGAGACCCAAACATGTTCCAGCATGACCATGCCCCTGTGCAAAAAGCAAGCTCCATGAACAGCAATAAACTGCAATGTCTGTAACGTAAAACGCCTAAGACAGTGCTACAGGGAGACAGGAAGAACAGCTGATCATCCTTGCAGTGGAACATTACATGTAACCATGTGTACTCCCAGACATGATCGAGAACTTGTAAATGCCTTGGTGGAAGAGTGGAGTAACATCTCACAACAAGAACTGACTAATCTGGTGCATTCCATGAAGATGAGATGCACTGTAGTACTTACAGCAGCTGGAGGCAACCAGATACTGACTGTTACTTTTAATATTGACCCCACCTTTGTTCAGGGACTCCATTTCTGTTCGTCAAATGTCCTTGAAACTTGTTCAGTGCATATAAAAAAGGAAATGTCCTCTCACATTCAACTGCTTTTATTTCCAGCAAATTTCTGAACGTGTAATATTTGTATTAACATTAAAAAATTAAACAACTGAGACATAAATGGAACAAGTTGCACAAACATCTGATAAAAGGGACGTTTCCTTTTTTTATTGCTGAGTATATATACCTACTGTGATCCTGACAAGGTGGTTACTGAACACGAGTGAAAATTGTTCTTATTTGTATTTGCTCCATCTGTGAATACTAGTCTTCATGAGCCCTATGTTTGTTTTAGCTTCTCTTTAACAACCCATGACCAATTAAATTGTTTCCAAGTTAGGTATCACAATATATACTATGATGGCCATTTAAAGATTCAAATTCTCTTTCCAACATTTTATTACAAAAATTAGATAACACATGTATCAGCTCGGGGCTACAGGCAATAATAACAATAACAAAGTGTGACTGTAATACTTAGTGTTTTCTACAGTTTCCATATAAACAAGCAGAATGGAAACTTACTAGCAAATACGCCCAAATAAAAGGCAAGTTTGAATAAAATATGTACTGTAACAGGACATGATTACCTACATCACATAAGGTAAATATAAAAACAAACAGTTGCCATTTCTGTAACATTTATGACCTACTAGCCTTTCATACACAAGGCTTGCAACCAAAGACAACAACAACAAATGCTGCACAATGGATGAGGGAAAACATGTTTCAAACAAATGGCACAATATCAACATACAATTGAATCTAATATATAATCACAGTTAATATCTATCAGTCTCATTTCAGCTTTGTCTACATGACAAATATAAAGCTGCCCTTTGTTTACATGTTCAGAACATTCATGCTCTGTGAGCACTGGGGCAAGGACCACTTCTGAAGGGAGAAAAACTTCCTCTCTTATAAAACCCATATAAAAACATGGGCATATAGATTTATATTGTTTCTACACTAGAAGCAAAATTTTCAGTACATAGTCAATTAATGTTATTATTTTGGTGTTAGAGCACTTGTTAGCTTATACAACGGTGAAATTAGTGGTCCAATAAAAACAGACCGTTTATATATCAGGTGACACTCCATATGAAGCATGCAAAATGAGTGGACCTAATTCATTCACAAATGTAAATCAGAAATTAGCTGACAAAACATGAGTAGTTAAGGACAGAGACTGAAAGCTCTTAAAAATGAATATCAGCTTTCATACGAGTGCTAAAATCCACAAACCATGTTTGCTCTGTAGTTACGCAATGCAACATGATTCTATATTAAACAGAAGATCCAAAACCTCATCAGAAGATCCATAAAAACTCATCTTCTACTTGAGACACAGATGTCACATTTACGTTACATAAAACACAGACAAATAAATGTAACATATCATTTACACACACACACACACACACACACACACACACACACACACACACACACACACACACACACACACAAAAGAACAAAACCTGCCAGTGCAATGTCACTTGACTGTATGGTGTGATAGTTTATATGATGTGAAATCTGGGACCAGGAGTGGCAATGATGTCGCTGTAAGGCTCGGTCTGTGTCAGGTCCACCGCCTGCTGCTTTTTCAGCACTAGGAAGCTATAGAACTTGGCTGCTGCCTGCTTCCTGTTGTTGTTCTTGCAAAGGTCTAGCAGGCTGACTGATTCTGCTCCTGTCTTGGCAAGCACCCTCTATACAGACAGAGTGAGAGAAGTCATTTTCATTATGAGGGAAACTTCTATGTAAATGAAGGAAAATAAACTAGTAATGAAAATGTGACCTTCCATGTTAAGTCACTTGACTAGATTTTGATACATTAGAAGGAACAATGTAGTGTCAAATGCACTGTGAATATGATAAATTGTCTTCAGTGATTCCCATTCATTCTGTCATTTCAACCATGTCTAAAATTTGGAACAAATTGATTAAAATTGAAACAAATCATTTTAAAATGGAAATTAAATCCATATCAACCACAGAAACCTATTAACCTAACAGTTATAACTTGTAACAAAAAGCAAAAAGATCATGTCCTGTTAACTAATTAATATGACCTGACAGTGCCATCATCTGTATTGTTCTTATATCACAGCTTTCTCATGGAAAAATGAATATAAAAAATTGAAAATAATTTTATAGTTCCAGGTTCCCCCGAAGAAGACCCTGAAGAAGGAGTAAACAGTAGAAGATGAATGGATAGATACTTTTATAGTGCCAGTTTTTATCCTGTACCATTATGACACTTAAAATCTTTAGTTTTTTCAGTTTGATCTTTCTACTGTTGCTGTTAATAATACAGTTAATTAAACATAGTCCTCATGACATACCTTGAAAGTGCTGTTAAACTTTGAAGGGCTACAACGGTTTCAGGAGTAGCCTGACTCACTCACTACCTCACAAACTTTTACGTTATCTCACATTGGATTGACTTCCTTTTCACTTGAGCTTGAAAGGGCAAGGAGTTCATCCCTGGTGTTGGTTTTGTGTGTTTTTAAATAATTTTATTTAACCATTATAACAGATAAAACCACACTCTTCTGCAGAATCCACTTTGTCTGCATACATCATCAGGGAAATTAAAATACTAAACTATACTCACTGTTTTGCTAACTTCCATATCTTTTTTTCTAGGAAACAGTGAAAAATAACATCTTTAGCTTTAACATCCTTGGTGCACTCCACAAGCATTCTTCTGTTATCAGGATGTTATTTTCTTCTGCAATCGTTACCACTGAAGTAAGCTCTGTACCAATAATTCTAAGTTGCTAGAATTGGGTGGAGATTTGTAATGACTATGATGTAGTTGCACAATACTTGCTATGCACTACAGTAGCAATACTCTAAATCACAAAAGTGAATTATGTGCTACAAAATACAACCTAACACGACTTAAGATATTAAATGCTAATTTATCTGAGAAGTTTCAAATATTCTAATAACACCTTTAGAATTGGGGTAATTTGACAGACAGAGAATGACACAGATTAGACAAACCTGAACCATACCTGCAGGCCATGTAGCATCTGCTGTGTCCTCTTATTCCATCTCCTCTCCTCCTGATCCAGGTCTCCACCTTGACCCTCCTCCTCCTAATAATAATGGGCATCAAGTCTTTCAGTCGAAAATTACGAAACACAAAATTACTTGAACACACGACTAACAGAGAAAGGAAAAAAACAACTTCCAATTGTACACAGTTAATCTTTGCCTGAGTTGCAGAATAAAATAGCAAATAGACATGTATAGAAATACACAGATATAATCTACAGTTTTGATTGTACTGGAATAATTTTTTTCTAGTGAAACTGGCAAAATTTTAATAAATCATGTTTCACAGCATGAAACACTCACCTCTTCTTCTTCATCATCATCCTTTTTCTCCTTGTTCTTCTCCCCTAGTAGGTCTAACTCAGGGATGAGCTGGGAAATATTAACTGGCTCTTCTGGAGGGAGCTCTACTTGCTGCACATTGAGCTGTGTGGACACGATAGAAGAGCGGTCATCCTCCAGCATCTATAAACAGATAGACAGACAGACACACACAAAAACCCAACCATCAGGGATCTTCCTAACACTTCCACTGCTGACAGTGTAACAACATCTACATAACAGTAAGTGAAAATTATAAAAAAATTTAAAATTCCAATCTGGAAATCAAATGGTCTTAACTCTATAATGGCTGCCAACAACTATTTCACTGAACATCTGAGAAGAAAAAAGTGTGATATTTTCTGAGTAATTAAATAAGGGCAGTCACAGTGGATTCTGAAGTCAGGGACACGCACAGGAAGAGTAGGTTCGGTGTCCTGGACCTTGCGCTTCTGGCCACGGTGGCTGGAGGGAGGAGGCATTACTGACTCGTCCAGTGTGGTGCGACTGCCCTCCATGGCAGAGGCCTGCAACACACTGGGCTCCTCAAGGATGGTCTGATCTGAAGTCACACATGTACAAACAGCACAAAATCAAACACTCTACAGAGCCTTAAAGGTGAATTGTATTTGCTTTTAACTATGAGCACGCAAGATGGCTGCCACACGTATCCTGAAGTAATTTGGAGCATCATTTTTGCACGCTATGCTTCTGTGTGGTGCAATACCAACATAAACAGTGTGGGCAGTTCTGCAAAATGTGACACTGTCTGCAACTGGCTAGATTTGCGACTTGACATGCAGCTCATGACAACCATCACGACGATGCTCTAAACATTACAGTTTGTTTTTGAAACCGGATGGACAGGAATGTTTTGCTTCCAACATGTCATCTAGTGGATGCTGCTTTTACTTCTTCAGATGTACATAAAGGACACAAGTGAGTGCGTGACAATGCTGCTCACACATACATATATATAATATCTGAGTACACTTCTGAGTGAGAAATACACTTGCGAGTGTCTTACCAATTATGTCTCTCTGAGACAGAACCTCCTCTCTAGGCACCTCTGGGTTCTCCAGATCTTTGAGAAACTCATCTAGGCTGTCAGCCTCTCCACCCTTCCTCCTCTTCCTCAGCTCCTCTGGCACGAGAGGAGTCAGGCACCGTGTGAACATCTACAGCAATAACAATAACATGCAGGTATCCATATCTCCATATCAGTGTTAAACATGAAATAGTGCTACAAAAAAAGGAAATTGACTACAATCCACTTCAAAAGCTTAGAGTCTGTGCTCTTAATATTCACAGCCACTGCAGCAATGACAGTTGTGTGTTCAGTCCAACTTCATCATAAATATTAGCACCGCTAAAACATTACATAATACCATATGGGACAAAGTAAAGTAATTAAACCCTATGAAAGAAATTGTGCCCACTGTCATTTTCATTATGCTGACTGCTGAATTAGTCCTAGCTTTAGCAGACCTAGAGCTTTCTTCAGGATCATCCTGACCTTAAGGAGCCTGCTATTCCACAGTGGCTGAGCAGGCAAGGAGAAGAGCTTCTCCACCCCTCCTGTCTCCTTCCACATCATCAGCTTCTTAGTTGGGGGAGCCAGGTCCAGAGTGGTGACAATGTCTGAGTAGTCACTCAGCTGAGCCCGGATGGTCTTACTGTCCAGTTCCTTTACACTGTCCACAATCAACTTCCTTTTTCTCTTAGCTTTGGTCTCCTTCACTGAGATATATAATATTGGGAAATAAATTGTGAGATGTTAAATGGTCAGTAATATACAAATGTGAATTATATAAAAAAAAAAGTGAAATATTCAAAATTAGTAACAAGTAATCACTACATTTCTAAAAATCAATAACCAGACATAAATATAAAAACTTGTTTTGATTGGTTGATAAATTAGTCATGGACGAAAGTATTGGCACCCCTGTAACTTTTCCAGAAAATGTATCATTTATCCCAGAAAAGTGTTGCAATGACAAATGTATATTGGTATACACATGTTTATTACCTTTAAGTGCATTGGAACAGCACAAAAAAGCAGAAGAAAAAAAGCAAATTTGACATCATTTTACACAAAACTCAAAAATTAGGTCGGACAAAACTTAATATTTGGTTGCACACCCTTTGGAGAAAATAACTGATACCAATCACTTCCTATAACCATCAACAAGCTTCCTACACCTCTCAACTGGAATTTTGGACCACTCTTCTTTTGAAAACTGCTCCAGGTCTCTCAGATTTGAAGGGTGAATTCTCGCCACAGCAATTTTGAGATCTCTCCATAGCTGTTCTATGGGATTTAGATCATTATTAGATCATATGGGATTTGGCCACTTCAGAATTCTCCAGCGCTTTGTCTCCAACCATTTCTGGGTGCTTTTTGAGGTATGTTTCGGGTCATTGTCCTGCTGAAACTTCCCTTGACCTCTGACGCAGACCCAGCTTTCTGACACTAGGCCCTACATTATGGGCCAAAATCTTTTGATAGTCTCCAGATTTCATGATTCCTTGCACACAGTTAATGCACCCAGTGCCAGAGGCAGCAAAACAACCCCAAAACATCCTTGAACCTCCACCATGTTTGACTGTAGGTACTGTGTTCTTTTCTTTGTAGGCCTCTTTCCGTTTTCTGTAAACAGTAGAATGACCTGCTTTGCCAAAAAGCTCTACCTTAGTCTCATCTGTCCACAAAACGTTCTCCCAGAAGGATTGAGGCTTACTCAGGTAAATTTTTGCAAACTGTAGTCTGGCTTTTTTATGCCACTGTGTCAGAAGTGGGGTTCTCCTCGGTCTCCCGCCATAGCGCTTCTTCTCATTCAGATGACGACGTATGGTTCGAGCCGACACTGATGCACCCTGAGTCTGCAGGACAGCCTGAATTTGCGTGGAAGTTGACTGAGGTTGTTTATCCACCATTCGAACTATCCTGCGTTGTATTCTTTCATCAATTTTTCTCCTCCGTCCATGTCCAGGGAGATTTGCCACAGTTCCATGGGTTATAAACTTCTTGATTATATTGCGCACAGTGGACAAAGGAACTTTAAGATCTCTGGAGATTGACTTGTAACCTTGAGATTGTTGATATTTTTCCACAATTTTGCTTCTTAAGTCCTCAGACAATTCTCGGCTCTTCTTTTTCTTCTCCATGCTTGGTGTGGCACAGGGGCGGCTGTGGCGCAGTTGGTAGAGCGGGTTGTCCACTTATCGTAGGGTTGGCGATTCGATTCCCGGGTGATTCCACATGCCGAAGTGTCCTTGGGCAAGGCACTGAACCCCAAGTTGTTCCCGATGGCAAGCTAGAGCCTTGCATGGCAGCTCTGCTACCACTGGTGTGTGAGTGTGTGTGTGAATGGGTGAATGAGACACAGTGTAAAGCGCTTTGGATAAAAGCGCTATATAAGTGCACATTTACCATTTACCACACACAGGCACACAACACAAAAGCCAACTTATACACTCTAACTGGCTTCAGTTTTGATTTCTATATTGCCAGCACCTGTTACTTGCCACAGGTGAGTTTCAGTGAACATCACATGCTTGAAATGAAATTATTTACCCACAGTTTTAATATGGTGCCAATGATTTTGTCCAGTCCATTTTGGGAGTTTTGTGTAAAATGATGTCAAATTTGCCTTTTTTCTTCTGCTTTTTTGTGCTGTTCCAATACACTTAAAGGTAATAAACATGTCTATACCAAAACATTTGTCATTGCAACACTTTTCTGGGAGAAATGGTGCATTTTCTGGAAAAGTTCCAGGGATGCCAATACTTTCGTCCATGACTGTAGGTGTGTGTGTGCTTTTAATATGTCTCTTTGTTCTGCATGAAAGATGCATGTGCGACCCCTGCTGAGCCTGCAGATCTGGGTCTGGTGATAAGAATGAAAAATATATAGAAGAATATGTCAATACTGATTTTAAGGCCTTTGAGGCCTGCTTTAATCAGGGCATGAAAGAAATACACACCATTTTTGTTTCACGTCACATTAAGTAGCTATTTGTTAAGTCTGATACTGCTTGAATGGTGAAAAACTGGTCACTCTTAAGTATAAAAAAATGGTTATGCTTACAGTGAGGGGAAAAAAGTATTTGATCCCCTGCTGATTTTGTACGTTTGCCCACTGACAAAGAAATGATCAGTCTATAATTTTAATGGTAGATTTATTTGAACAGTGAGAGACAGAATAACAACAAAAAAATCCAGAAAAACGCATGTGAAATATGTATTTGACCCCTCTGCAAAACATGACTTAGTACTTGGTAATGACTTAGTAATTACTTTTAATTTTCAATGCCCCGGCTGAGGGAAGGAGGTTCTCACCCAAGATTTGACGGTACATGGCCCCGTCCATTGTCCCTTTGATCCGGTGAAGTTGTCCTGTCCCCTTAGCAGAAAAACACCCCCAAAGCATAATGTTTCCACCTCCATGTTTGACGGTGGGGATGGTGTTCTTGGGGTCATAGGCAGCATTTCTCCTCCTCCAAACACGGCGAGTTGAGTTGATACCAAAGAGCTCCATTTTGGTCTCATCGGACCACAACACTTTCACCCAGTTGTCCTCTGGTGGTCAGATGAGACCAAAATGGAGCTCTTTGGACGGGGCCATGTACCGTCAAATCTTGGGTGAGAACCTCCTTCCCTCAGCCAGGGCATTGAAAATTAAAAGTAATTATTAAAAGTCATTACCAAGTACTAAGTCATGTTTTGCAGAGGGGTCAAATACTTATTTCCCTCATTAAAATGCAAATCAATTTATAACATTTTTGACGTGTTTTTCTGGATTTTTTTGTTGTTATTCTGTCACTCACTGTACAAATAAATCTACCATTAAAATTATAGACTGATCATTTCTTTGTTAGTGGGCAAACGTAGAAAATCAGCAGGGGATCAAATACTTTTTTCCCCTCACTGTAAGTATTGCTTAAGTATTGTCTATGCTTGGAGTCTTGGTTTTGGATATAAGTTTAACCCTCTTACCCCTTAGTTCCCACAGTATTATGTCCCACAACCCTATATTCCCCATAGAAACAACATGCCTACTGTGAGTTCCCGGGCCAAAATTGGCCCCAAAATCAACATTTTAATTATAACATTTTTAGGCCTTGAAACAACTTATGTATTTATGAAATATTACTTTGAAAATGCAGCAGTTCAATGTTTTTACTCCACTTAGAGCACAATTCTTAACTAGAAAAATTATGAAAAATGCTCGCTAAAATCCTTATACTCATTTAGAAGTACCATACGAGCATCAGTGTGGTCAATACCTTTGAATAAATGCATTTCACCGCCAAAACCAGTAATACCAGCCTTACAGGTATTTGGCATGGACAACCAAGCCGGTATATCATCCTTACGGGAACAGGTCAAAGACGGGCAAGCCAGTTTTTCGGCCTTACGGGGTAAGAGGGTTAATAGGCTAGCCTGTAGACTAAATCATTTTTTAAAAATCCAATGAAACGATAATCTGTCATTTATACAACACTATGGTCTTGACAAACTGACCTGTAATATCGATAGGCTCAAGGGCGAAGGCCTCCTCCTCGTTGTGCACCAGTGTGGTCTGCTCTGTCTGGTCTGTCATGGTGGGAAGCTGCTCCACAGGCCCAGAGTCTGGACTATCTGGACCTCCTGCTGCTGTACACAATTCACCCACATATAATTATTCTTACAACAGAATACCTTAAGCATACTTCTTCTGGAAATACAATTCATATCCCTTACGGGACAGGTTGTCGAAATCATCGTCATCATCTCCACCATGATCCTGTGGCATCATGACACTTTCGGCAATGGCAGGTGGGTCATCAAAAATGCCACCCCCATCCTCATTACTTAAAAGCTTGTCCACTGAAAGAAGAAGAAAAAGAAACAAAGCTCAGTTTTTATGCTTAATCACAGACTTATTATTATATAATCCAATGCGTAATAGCAGCTCACACATGGTCCACTTACCCAGCATGCCTCCCTCACTGCTCTCCATTGGGTTGTCTCCAAAGTCGTCTTTGTATTGGTCATACTCCAGGTGGTTGGATTTATCTGTCATCTGACCGCTGGTAGACTCTGGTTCCAGCAGCAGGTTGGAGGCAGAAGCTCCGTGGATGATGTCCACCTCAAATGCACTCTCCTCCCGCATCATCTCTCGATCGTCCATCCCAAAATCAGCTGAGGATTTAAAATGATAAATTCAGGGTTCAACACTTGAATGTTTTACTATTAGATTCTTCTTCTTTTTGAAATTTTATTTTACAGCTGTATAAGCTAAAAAAAACAAAAAAGAAAAAAAAGGAAGACTGCAGACTTTTATCTGCAGTAAAGGAACGGCTTTCAATTCAGTTCATTTTATTTATATATCGCCTTTAACAATAGACATAGTCACGAAGCAGTTTTACCGAAATCTAGATATGGATTTATATTTAGATCCCTCATGATTTACCTCAAAGCATTAATACTGAAGTCTGTTTTTTAATCAACATCTCCTGACAAAAACACTTCGGCAGAAAGTTTATATGATTTTTTTGTCATTAAATAGCAATTTCTAAATAAACCTGTTTACATTTAGGCTTCAATGTTGCTACTATAGAAAATGATCATGTTTAAAATGAGCAGATTAATATACACTCACTGAGCACTTTATTAGGAACACTATAGTAATTCTGGGTAGTGCCTCCATTTGCTCTCAAAACAGCCTCAATTCTACATGGCATGGATCCCACAAGATGTTGGAAAAATTTGTTTGAAGTTTTGGTCTGTGAATCTCCTGTTCTACCACATCCCAAAGGTGTTCTATTGGATTCAGATCTGGTGACTGGGAAGGCCACTTAAGAACATTGAACTCATCGTCATGTTCATGAAACCAGTTAGAGACTTTTGCTTTGTGACATTATGCATTATCATACTGGAAGTAGCAATCAGAAGATGGTCAATTGTGGCCAAGAAGGGATGCACATTATCAGCAACAATACTCAAATAGTCTGTGGCATTCAATTGATAACTAATTGGTATTAACGGGCCCAAAGTGTGCCAAGAAAACTTTCCCCACACCATTATACCACCTCCACCAGCCTGGATTGTTGACACAAGACAGCTTGAGTCCATCAATTCCTGCTGTTGGTGCCAAATTTTGACCCTACCATCTGTGTGCTTCAGCAGAAATCACGAAAAACATTTTTCCAGTCTTCAACTGTCCAGTTTCTGCGAGCCTGTGACCACTGCAGCTTCAGCTTTCTGTTCTGGGATGACAGAAGTGGAACCTAATGCTGTCTTCTGCTGTTGTAGCCCAATCAACGTGTTGTGCATTCTGAGACGCTTTTCTGCTCAACACAATTGTACAGAGTGGGTATGTGAGTTACTGTAGCCTTTCTGTCCGCTAGAAACAGTCTGGCACCAATAATCAGACCACTGTAAAAATTACTGAGATCACAATTTTATCCCCATTCTGATGGTTGATGAACATTACCGAAGCTGCTGGCCTGAATGTGCATGGATTTTATGCACTGCACTACTGCTACATGATTGGCTAATTAAATAATTGCATGAATGAAGGTGTGTAGAGTTGTTCCTAATGAAGTGCTTTGTGAGTACAAGGTTTGCCCTAAACTGTGTCTCTATTTTCACTAAGATTGAAGTAATTTGGGTGCTCTGAAGGGCAATACACTTGTTTTGTCTTGTGATCCCTTTTCAGAACTGCCAACATTGCTAACAAGAAAACCCAACCAAGCAGAAAGGGGGAACAAAATTACCACAAAAACCTTGAGTATGCTGGTGAAGTGATGATTATACTACTGATATTGATATTTAACTGAAATTTAACAACAATTTGCAGAAACGTATGGATTTATAAGCAAGCGCATAAGCTTACTTATATACTTCTATACTGCAGTTAGAATATTCAAGCATGTCCAGTCTACAATCTGAATCATGTCAGATGTTGCACATAATACAGTGATTAACTAGGATGTATTCAACATATTAAAAATTCTGTACGTGATAGCATACATAATGAAACAAATAAATAAATAAATGAAACTGACACACCACACAATCCACCTTGCATTTATTTCCCCCAATTTTTGTTTCCCACTCAGATCCAGACAGACTTTTTCAGTAGCAAGTAGACTAATTATGTGATACTGTCAAGTTGCACACATCAACAATATGTTAGTTCTGAATGGTGCTAGACCACTGTCACACTGGATCTTCACCATGCTATGTTCCTTGCTGGAGATGAAAATTTAGGTGACTACGGGCATCTTGATGGCATGTGATTTTTGTGATTTTTATGTGATTTTGGAATGCAGGATTAAAGTTAGCTAGCTTTTTCCGATGTGCGCAAAGCAACAGTGGGAAACAAATGTGGCAAAAGTCCAGTGTGGCCACTACTTAAAAAGGAGCTCCTCCATTTCCCCCATTTTTTCATAAATAGACCATTGTTGCAACTTATCTGCTGGACAGGTTTATTCAATTTTGGTTTGTAGGCTGCATTAGCTGAAAAAGCAGAAAAGCATAGCGCTTTCAGGTGACACCCATATTTCTGTAGTAATCTGTCAAAAATCACATATGCTACATTTAAACTGTCTGTTTGCTCCTATTAGGTAAACAAACATCAGCACCATGCACATTTTAAATTTAATAAAGTTATGTTGGTTTTAAAAATAATTATATGCCTGTTAATTTTATTTCAGAGAAAATAATTTTGTGAATTTTGTATGGTACTTTACTAATCCATTAGGTCAGTACAAAATGAGTAGGAATGAGAATTCCTAGTCAGGACATCACAAACTCCTACTTTCAAGGGTTCCAATTTGCAATGGGAAACAGACAAAGGTACTTGACCAGAACACAGATAGTTCTAGATTCAGACTTGCTGATAAAAAAAAAAAAAAAAAAAAAAAAAAAAGAGTGTGTTAAAAAAATTTTTTTTTTCACAAAAAAATTCCGCCCCCCTTTCTCCACCACACAAGGAAGTTTCCTCCACACGAGACTGATTCAGGGTAAACTGCTGGGCAACATCTATATCACTGTAATACATAAAACAGATCAGTTACTGTCACTATACGATAATATTAAACACTTATGGAAATACAGTATTAAAATAAATACAACTGAGATGTAGTAAAGAATTGAAAAAAGAGCTCACTCCAGGTCTGGAAGTGGCTGATCAAAGTCATGGAACTCCTCAGGTAAGGTGATGGCATTATAAGCAGCTTCACGGTTCTCCTCTGGCAGATCCACCACACCTATGTCAGACAAAAAGTCACGTATAAAATACCTGCATACTCATTTCATTTTTAAAGAAGAGGCAGGCAACATTTATGCTGTGTTTCTAAGTTAGTCAGATCTTTAGTTTTTTTTTCCCTAAAATAATTTACCTGGACGAAAGGCCATTTTGATCTTAATGAAAGCCTCATTGCAGTCAGCAAGCAGGTACTTGGCTTTTCTGTGGTAGATCCGCACAACACCCAGAAGTAAGTGACCAGATGTGCGCAGAGCCATTTTCACCTAACCCAACAAAGAAACATTATTAATAAACACTTTATTATTATCAACTTATTAAATTATTAAATAGAAATATTCTGTGAAATACATGGTTCATAAAGAACCGTGTATTTCACAGAATATTTCTAGTTAATAATTTGATTAATCTATGGTCACGTTTAAAGTGTCAATGAAACACTAAAATACATTTTCTGAGATTTTAACAGAGGTGTTCGTATTGCACAGCATAAAAGACTATCAGCATCTGTTGATTTTAATTGTATGAGAAAACTGGTTAATTTTTATCTTTTTTCCCCCGCTATTTTTGTCTTCCTAGTTTAGAATCTTGTCCTGTCACTGTACTATAGTACTTTGATGATGTGACTTCGAGGCCCTGCAGTGCTATTTTTGTGTCTCCATTTAGCTCTGGAGAATCAGGAGAGAATCAGGAGGACCCTCTGGCTCATCTGCAAACTTTGTCACTATCCATCTTTATTGTGTTGAGTGTTGTGAAGGCTTGCCCCCCTCTTCCTCTCCTGCCATGCCCACTCCCCCTTCCTTCTTCACACAGCCATCCAAGTCCATTTAAGCTGCATTTTTCAAAAACATTGAGAGGTACACTTGATCTGAAAGAAGTAGGTTTCATGACCTTTTAATTGATCTGCCTGATTATACTGTTATTACACTGTAATAATTTCAACATTACCTTTGGCGAGATGATGCTCTCCACACTACTCTCCAAGTTGCACTCAAACACATGTGCCTTGGTCAGCTTCTTGTCCCAATGGGCCGCCAGCCAGATTTTGGCCAGCGGCCCACGTTTGCTGAGGACAAAGTGGGCGTAAAACATCGTCCCAGCACCTTCTCACAAGTGAGGTGGTGGGGGACGCCAAACCTGCAAGTCAAAAACAGTGTGACATTTAGAGACTATGACTTGATTTCATTACCTTAAGAGGATAACAAATATTTATCACAGTATGTATTGAACCTCTGTCAAAAATGTTATCATGATCAATTATTCTATATTGCTTGATTGTGATACAGGGTTCGTACAGGTGCTTCACAATGAAATTACAGGACTTTCAAGGACATTTCAAGCACTATGATTTGTTTCCAAGGATTATACAAGAGGTGTCATTCAAACATATTCTTTATTTCCTCTTTTTTAATAATAAAATAATTATTAATAATATTTTTTTTTTAAACACAACCAATTTTATACAGAACCTTTTCCCAGGCATTGCTTCATCTTCACCATAATGTCAATATACTCCAGGTGAGTGCCAGGAGCAGTATGTTCAAATGTTGCTAGATTATGCCATGCGCTAATTAGCATATTCATTACATCATTGCATCGTATTTTCATTCTGCCTAGTGTCAGCCTTTTATAACATCTCCTACTCTCTGTGCTAACATGCTGTATTTTAATACACCCAAATTCCCAATGAAGCTGTTCTCATTTACGTATATTTTCTGTTTCTGTTGTCAGATAACGGAATGAGTATGTAATAGTGACTGAAACACGGTGCATTAAGAGACTACATGTTCACTAGCAGTCACTTCCAAGCCATATCCAAGCTGCTGCTCTGCACTGCTAAAATCCTGATTTTATAACCACAACGTCATCTGACAAAACCATAAGTTAAAGACAACGGGTGCACTGAGATTCAGCTATACTTACATGTAACATGAACACTCAGAGAGAAAGTTATAAGCGAATGAATGTGCTGCTCACTGAACAGAGTAGTGCAGAGAGAGGTGTGTCTCTGGGGGGAAAGCAGGACCACATGCTCTTCTACGGAAAGTAGGTAAAGTTTGCCCAAAAAGTAGCTAGATATGTTGCTAGGTGCTTTTTTGAAAAATAGTCGCTAAAGGGGTCTGAAAAGTGGCCCGGAGCTGTCTCTGTTCAAATGAGTGAGTGAATAGTGGTAGGACAGGGAGGGGCTGCAGCAGGGAGTCATACTGAGTGAAATTTGAGCAATTTTGGATTTATTGAGATTTTAAAGCACTTTTTAAGCACCACCAGATTTTTTTTTAAAAAGGGCCATTTTCAAGGTTTTCTAGTACTTCAAGTTCAAAAAGCCAAATTCAAGCACTTCAAGCACCTTGTACGAACCCTGTAGATAATTATCACTATAAAGACTTTCATAACTCTGTCGCAGTTAGTAATAATATAATTCTAAATAACACATACTGAGTAAACCAAATGTTCATTACTGTTTAAAAGCTTCACATTTAAATATTTAATATCAGAATATAATATACATCCACACAATATTAATTACTGTAAGGATTAATTATTGTATTATTTAAACAACATCTATAATCAAATCATGGTTATTTATTTATACTTTTAATAAATAAATAAGTAAATAAATAAATATATTCTGCAGTGTTTGTGTGCATTCGGGGGCATGTTTTATATCTTAGTGGGGACTAAATGTTCCCAAAGGATATGTAAAATAGTGTTGACATCGTGGGGACATTATTCACACAAAACCTGCAGCTTTTATATACAAAAAAAAACCTAAAAGAGATGAAAAGATACTGAAGGCTAGATTTAGCTTTAGAATAGCATTAATTTGCTCGTATATAATAATACGAACAGAAGGTCCTCACAAATATAGTAAGGGGTGTGTGTGTGTGTGTGTGGACCTGTCAAGCTCAGCACGGCCTGACACACACACACACACACACACACACACACACACACACACACACACACACACACACACACACACACACACACACACACACACACACAGTCGCAGAGAATTAGCAGATGATGCAGTGTTATAAGAAGGTTGCAGTTAATCTTCATCTCAATTTTGTTCAGCTTTCGTCGATAATTAACAGTCCTAAGTGCAGAACGCTCCTACACCACACTGCAGTGGTCGTCTGCACAGAGAGCTCTCCAGAGTCAAACAGCAATGTCTCAAACATTTTCAGTATACACCGCACTAGAGCCAGCGCTGTGTGTATTACTTCTGATGGAACCATATCAGGAATATTATAAGTGAAATGCCGGTACAACACAGACCGGGACAGCGCCTCTACCTAGCCAGCTAGCTGACGTCCAGCAGCCTCGCTAGCTCTTACTGGGAACACCGCGAGTTTGTTAGCATATAAAGCAAGCACGAAGGTGCAAGTACTAAACACATGCTGCTACAGCCAACTGTTGGTGATTACGCGACGTTACTTACAAAGAAACGCTCCTATCGTAGCTTTCCTTATTTGGCCACTGTACCCGGGTTTCCCCTCTCTCTCTCCTCCCCTCCGCCTACGATAGCCTTAGAGTTTCTCTAAAACAAACAAAATGGCGCCGCTGTCTCGCGCGCTATCTACCCGCCCTCTTTCCGCGCGTGCAGCATGTTTACAGTTAACAGTCTCCACTGCATCCACGGTAGGCGGAGTCATGGGCAGACAGATAGAGAGACACATAGAGAGACAGATAAGCAGAGAGATATCACGATCAGTCATAGCAATAAACCAATAAATAAACAATAAACCAGTTGCCTAATAATGTGTAGGTCCCCCTTGTGCCACTAAAACAGCTCTGACCTGTGGAGGCATGGACTCCACAAGACCTCTGAAGGTGTACTGTGGTATTTGGTGCCTAGACATTAACAGCAGATCCTTAAGTACTGTAAGATGCAAGATGGGGCTTCCATGGGTCTTGTTCATCACATCTCACAGATGCTGATTAGATTGAAATCTGGGGGATTTGAAGACCAAGCCAACACCTTGAACTTTTTGTCATGTTCTTCAAACCATTCCTGAACAAGGCCCATTATCCTGCTGAAAGAGGCCACTGCTATTAGTGAATACTGTTGATATAAAGGGGTGTATTGGTTTGCAACAATGTTAAGCTAGGTTACATGTGTCAAAGTAACATACACATGAATGGCGCTATATATACTGCTCAAAAAAATAAAGGGAACACTTGGAGTTACATTGTGTGTATATATATATAACACACACACACACACACACACACACACACACACACACACAGTGAGGGGAAAAAGTATTTGACAGAATAACAACAACAAAAAAAAATGCATGTCAAAAATTGATTTGTATTTTTATGAGGGAAATATGTATTTGACCCCTCTGCAAAACATGACTTAGTACTTGGTGGCAAAACCCTTGTTGGCAATCACAGAGGTCAGATGTTTCTTGTAGTTGGCCAACAGGTTTGCACACATCTCAGGAGGGATTTTTTCCCACACCTCTTTGCAGATCTTCTCCAAGTCATTAAGGTTTCTAGGCTGATGTTTGGCAACTTGAAACTTCAGATCCCTCCACAGATTTTCTATGGGATTAAGATCTGGAGACTGGCTAGGCCACTCCAGGACCTTAATGTGCTTCTTCTTGAGCCACTCCTTTGTTGCCTTGGCCGTGTGTTTTGGGTCATTGTCATGCTGGAATACCCATCCACGACACATTTTCAATGCCATGGATGAGGGAAGGAGGTTCTCACCCAAGATTTGACGGTACATGACCCCGTCCATCGTCCCTTTGATGCGGTGAAGTTGTCCTGTCCCCTTAGCAGAAAAACACCCCCAAAGCATAATGTTTCCACCTCCATGTTTGACAGTGGGGATGGTGTTCTTGGGGTCATAGGCAGCATTCCTCCTCCTCCAAACACGGCGAGTTGAGTTGATGCCAAAGAGTTCCATTTTGGTCTCATCTGACCAAAACACTTTCACCCAGTTGTCCTCTGAATCATTCAGATGTTCATTGGCAAACTTCAGACGGGCATCTATATGTGCTTTCTTGAGCAGGGGGACCTTGCGGATGCTGCAGGATTTCAGTCCTTCACGGCGTAGTGTGTTACCAATTGTTTTCTTGGTGACTATGGTCCCAGCTGCCTTGAGATCATTGAAAAGATCCTCCCGAGTAGTTTTGGGCTGATTCCTCACTGTTCTCATGATCATTGCAACTCCACGAGGTGAGATCTTTCATGGAGCCCCAGGCCGAGGGAGACTGACAGTTCTTTTGTGTTTCTTCCATTTGTGAATAATCGCACCAACTGTTGTCACCTTCTCACCAAGCTGCTTGGCGATGGTCTTGTAGCCCATTCCAGACTTGTGTAGGTCTACAATCTTGTCCCTGACATCCTTGGAGAGTTCTTTGGTCTTGGCCATGGTGGAGAGTTTGTAATCTGATTGATTGATTGCTTCTGGGGACAGGTGTCTTTTATACAGGTAACAAGCTGAGATTAGGAGCACTCCCTTTAAGAGTGTGTTTCAGCTCGTTACCTGTATAAAAGACACCTGGGAGCCAGTAATCTTTCTGATTGAGAGGGGGTCAAATACTTATTTTCCTCATTAAAATGCAAATCAATTTATAACATTTTTGACATGCGTTTTTCTGGATTTTTTTGTTGATATTCTGTCTCTCACTGTTCAAATAAATCTACCATTAAAATTATAGACTGATCATTTCTTTGTCAGTGTGCAAACGTACAAAATCAGCAGGGGATCAACTACTTTTTTCCCCTCACTCTATATATATAAATATAAATATATATATATATGTATATATATATATATATATATATATATATATATATATATATATATATATATATATATATATATATATATATATATATATATATATATATATATATATATATATATATATATATATATATATATATATGCAAAATACATACAAAAAAATACATATGCAAAACATGGCTCTACCAAGAAGAGTACTTGGGTAACATGGTTAGATGAGTTGCTCTGGATAAGTGAAATATAACGGTATGGTATAATTTGCCAAATGCAATAAACTGACACCTAAACCCCTGATATAAACTAGCTTATAACCAGCCAAATGTTAGGTAATCTATGTCTAAATAATAAAGTAAGGCAATAAAATATACTCGCTGTTGAAAATTATGTCATGACAGTCCCTGGTAATGCTAACTGTATCTGAACTATCTAGTGTCATATATCAAGGAAGTAACTCTGAACTTCAGTTCCCATCAGTCACTGCACTGCACTACAACATGTCACATGATCACCTGCACCTGAATCATGTTTCTGTTAATGAGCACACTTATATATATGCTTTTTTTTTGTTTTTTTTTTTTTTTGTTTTTTTTTTTTTTTTTGTTGTGTTTTTTTATATTTATATTTATTGTTTTTTTTTTGTTTGGGTTGGTTTTTTTTTATTAGATGTCAAAAGTAATAAACTTTATTGAAAACCAATAAAGTGTGACTATCTGCAGAGAGTCCAAATTGTACATACACAAACATGTCTTTATATACCTCCCTAAAGCAGTAAAATTATCCCTAAGTGTGGCATTCAGATTTTCTTTTTAGAACCGACCAATCTCCATTGCCTTAACTAATTATTCATATCCATATTATACCACACATTTGTGGCGCATGCGCAGCCAGTTGTATGTTCTTCAAAGGTCTTACCAGACCTGGGTTCTCCACCATGTCTCGTAATTCGTCCCATAGCCTCATCTTGGTACCCTTCCCTTGAACTCTTATCTCTTCTTGTGTTACTGATTTGCAAGCCCAAGGGGGGCCCATTTCAGAAACCCAGTTCTGGAATGTGTCTAATTTACTGCCACAGAGTGAATCTGCTTTAGACAAACCCAAAGCATCTAATTTACACACTTAGAAGTGAAGCTGAGTTTAGACAAACACAAGTTCTTACTTTACCCACTTAGAAGATCACATGGAAGTGTTTTATAGTTTTAAATTTGCCACAGAAACTGTTTACTAAGACACAGAATTCTCTAACTCAATCCACACTCAGAATATAACTTGATCAACCATTGATCTATGGATTTAGATTATGTTACCCAAATGAGGATGGGTTCCCTTCTTAGTTGGGTTTCTCTCAAGGTTTCTTCCTCTTAAAACATCTTAGGGAGTTTTTCCTTGCCACCGTCGCCACTCAGTGGCTTGCTCAGTTGGGATAAATTCACACCTTCATTATCTGTATACCATGTTTCTATTTCTGTAAAGCTGCTTTGAGACAATGTCTATTATAAAATGCGCTATACAAATAAAATTGAATTGAATTGAATATCCAGAAGTTAGTTATACATATTGATTACACGTCATAGATGTTTTCTATACATATTTTCGATATATTTTCTATACACGTTCTAGAGTCCACTGAATTCTGAACAGCAAAGTGAGTGCTTAAGTGTGTATCTGTGCTGGTTTGAATTTCTTTGCAGAGCAGGAATTTACAGCTTGCCTTTTAAATTTATTGCTGTTTCCTTTAATTAGCAGATTCTTGTCTGTGCCATATGCATTCGCATTCACTGATGTCACTGTTTTATTGAAAAATTGCCCCACATTTTTATTAAAATAATCATAATAGTCCAGTAGACCATATGGTATACCTTGATCTCACTGAAACACTGAATAGCAAAGGGGATGCTATTTTTTTTAATTTCCTGAGTTTGGTGTGTCTTAATGAACCTGCAAAAACCTGCACTTTTGAACGATTCTGCTATTTCTACAGGGTGGCAAAACATTCTGCACTAAATCAGGAAAGTTCCACATTCTTTACTCAATTCAATTCAATTCAATTTTATTTGTATAGCGCTTTTTACAATTGACATAATCTCAAAGCAGCTTTTTTTTATTTTATTTTTTTATCATAGAATTTTTATTGGAAATTTGCATTTTTAACATCATGACACATAACACCCCACCCAACAACCCCTACAAAACAACCACAGCCAAAACCAAAACAAAAGGTGGAGAGAAAAAATAAAAAATAAATAAAATAAAAATAAATAAAGATAAATAAATAAACAAACAAAAAAGGTTAAGATGGTTAATGTAGGAATAAGCGGTTGAAGATGGATGGATGGATGGTTAATGTTCACCGACTACCTCTCCTTAATCTACCTCTAGGGTGCGTGAATCATTGAAATAGGTAATAAATTGTTGCCATTTTCCCAAAAATGAGTCACCCCTACCTCTGATGTTGTACTTCATTTTTTCCAGCTTCAAAAAGAACATTAAATCTCTAAGCCAGACTGATATAGAGGGGGTTGCGGAGAGGTCCAAGACAACAATATTCTGTTTATATTCTGTTCACGTCAGGAACATTGGGATATATTTTAGACAATCTACTCCTAGAGAGGTGAGCTCTATGGCCCACTTTAAATTGTATAAAACTAAGTCTAGCACAGGACGTGGTGGTCTGTACATTATCTAACACTCTGCCCCAGTAATCATCCTCAAGCTCCAGGCCCAATTCCTCTTCCCAAGCTCTTACAGTTTTGATATTGTAAGAATCGTCCTGTGACCAGATCGTTGTACATATCGGTGAAATAATGCCACTTCTATGAGGAAAAATTCAGATTTTGGAAAAAAAAAATACCTCTTCCCATCAAACTAAAAAAAAAAAAAAAAAAAAAAAAGAAAAAAAAAAAAAAGAGAAAAAGTGAAGTAGGAGGAGGGGGGCAAGAGGGGGGGGAGTGAATGGGACGAGGATAATTCAGAAAAGTTTGCAAACACATTATAAATGAAAAGATCCTCAAAGTATTTCAGACCCTTCTTTTCCCAAAGAGAGAATGTGGAATCTATAAAGGAGGGGGGAAAGAGATGGTTATTACATATAGGTGCCATGGTGGAGGCCGAGATAGATTTAAAATGACGACGAAACTGATAGAAAATCTTTAGAGAGGTACATACTATTGGATTATCTGTGTATTGTGAAAGGGCTATGGGAAGGGAGGAGAACACCAGAGCAGGGAAGGAGGTTGAAATGCAAGACTGTGCTTCTAAGTAGCACCATGGAAGAGAGGGGGTCTGCACCCACAGCACCAGTTTCTGAATATTAGCCGCCCAATAATTATACATGAAATTGGGCTATGCGAGGCCACCACTCAGTCGACTCCGCTGAAGTGAAAATTTGGAAACCCTGGGAGTTTTTCCTGCCCATATGAAAGACGAGATTAATTTGTCTATATTCTTAAAGAAAGATTTGGGTAAAAACAAAGGGATGGACTGAAAGAAGTAGAGGAATTTTGGGAGAATGTTCATTTTTACTGTGTTTATTCTGCCAAGAGGGGATAATGGCAAAGCTGCCCATCTTTGAAAGGCTGACTTCATGTATGAGATTAAGGGTGTAAAATTTGCCGCCATTAATGCAGAATGGGAACGGGTGACATTAACTTAATTTGAATTTTGAATGTTCCAAATGATAAGGTATATCAGTCTGTTTTATCTTTAGGCCAGATTGGTTTATAGGTAAACATTCACTCTTTGGTAGGTTCAGTTTATACCCCGAGAATTTCCCAAAGTCACGTAATATGCGTATTATCTCCAGAATAGATGTAATTGGATCTGTAACATAAAGTAGTAAGTCGTCAGCATACAGTGCTAGTTTATGTTCAATTCCATTGCGAACTACACCCTGAAATACAGGAAGAGTTCTAAGCATCCGCGAGAGAGGCTCAATCGTTATGGCAAAAAGTAACAGAGACAGAGGACATCCCTGGCAAAGTAAAATAATCAGATTTAGCATCACTGGTACATATGGAAGCCTGTGGTTCCACATATAACAAACGGATCCATGATACCAAAAAGGATCAGGTGTCAGTCGTAAAGGTTTTTAATACAAAGTAGGGTTAGAAGAAGGAGGTGGAAAAAGAAAGTAGGGAAGAAAAAAAACAAAAAAAACAAAGTGTCATATGGTACTTTAGAGTACGAATATTAGAAAAGGAATGCCGTCCTTTTATAAATCTGGTTTGCTCCACTGAAATAATGCCAGGGAGAATCCCCTTTAGACGAGTGGCCAAAAGTTTGGCTAAAATCTTGACGCCAACATTGAGGAGGCTAATAGGTCTGTACAAATTACACAATGTTGGGTCCTTCCCATCTTTGAGCAATAGAGTTATAGATGCTTGTCTTAGTGTTTGTAGCAACGTCCATAGTTCTAAAGACTCCTTGAATACAACCAGGAGTAATGGGCCCAATGCAACATGGAATTTCTTATAAAATTCGGAAGGAAACCCGTCCGGGCCAGGTGTTTTCCTGGATTGTAAAGAATTGATTGAGCGAACAATCTCATCTAAGGTGATGGGACTGTCAAGTTCCAATGCCAGTAGAGGGTCAGCTCGGGGAAAATCAATATTTCTAAAAAAAAAGGTCCATGTTACCTGAATTGTCAGGAGCGCCAGCTGTGTATAAGGAGGAGTAAAAACTTTAAAAAGTTTAATTAATTTCTACAGGATCCGAGGTTAATACACCACTGGACTGCATAATCTGAGAAATAGAATGTGAAGCCGCTCGGCTACACATTTGGTGAGCCAACAACCGACCGACCTTATCCCCATATTCATAATAATTGCAACCTGTATGTAACAACAGCCTCTCCACCTCACCTGTCGATAACAAATCAAACTCCGCCTGCAAATTAAGTCTTTGTCTTTGCAGCTCAGGGGTCGGGTTGAGAGCATATTTGTCGTCAATGGCCTGAATATTATCAGATAACTCTTTTTTCTTATTCTTGCACTGCTTATTATCATAAGCAGAATAAGAGATTATCTGTCCCCTTAAGAAGGCCTTTAGAGTTTCCCCAAAGTAAAGAGTAAGAGAGAGAATCAGTTTGATTAGTAAGAAGAAAATCATCTATCGAAGTAGAGATATACTTGCAGAACGCGTAATCAGATAAAAGTAGAGAATTAGTTGATGAATAGCAATTGAGTGAGAGGGCAATGTAAGAGAAAAACAAAACCCATTTCCTCACTGTAGGTTTTAAATACGGATCAATGTAACCATTCTGAACCATATACTCAGAGAATACCTTAGCCATCGCAGAGGGAGCCCCTGCAACAGCGCTAGATTTGTCCAAAGCTGGGTCAATAACACAGTTCAAATCTCTCCCAAATATCAAGAGATGTGTGTTCAAAGCAGGAAGTTTTGACAACAAATTCTGAACAAAAGTAGCATTATCAATGTTTGGGGCATATACATTCACCAAAACTACTGGCGTCTGCAAAATTTTCTCTTCCACAATCACATATCTACCATTTACATCAGAAAGGACATTATTAAATGAAAAGGGCACAGCCTTACTGATCAGGATAGAAACTCCCCTGGACCGGGAATCAAAATTGGAGTATAACATATGCGATGTCCAGTGAGCTTGGAGTCTGCATCGATCCCTGAAACGGAGATGGGTTTTCTGAAGAAAGGCAACATGACGTTTTTGTGGTTTTAAATGTGTCAAAATCTTGGACCTTTTAACAGGACCGTTCAGACCCTTCACATTCCAACTTAGGAATGTGAACGAGCTTCTCGTATTTTCCATTAATTTAGATTAATACAGAGTGGAGTACAGAGAGGTTGATATCAATTGGTGGAAAAAGAAAAAAAGGGAAAATAAATAAATAAATAAATATATATATATATATATATTTTTTACAAATTTAGAAAAGGGGGATTACCCCCCCATAACCCAACACAGCAACCCCCCATGCACACATACAACAACACAACCCCCCTCCCTTACCCACCCACACACAGCAAACCACCCCTCCTCTCCTCCCAGCCCTCCCTCCCCCACCCTATTCTGATCAGTTAACTTCTCTCCATTCCCAAACAATGGAGGCAGAGCCCAGAAACACTTGAACATCTGGAACTTGTAACCCGTACCATATTCTTACAGTGTGAAGTCACTCCGGAGCATAAAGGGTGTTTTCCCAAATTCCCAAATTTCCTGGTGATTTCACAGACCAACTAGCATTGGTAGTGGGTGAGGCCAGAGGTTCATCCTGCAACTGTAATTTCCAGTAAGTACATTACTGTGACGGTCAAGAACCTCTCAACCAAGGAAGTCTCTGTGAAACATGGAACCCCACTAGCTCACATTTTCCCAGTTACCCCAGTTCCTCTACCTACTGGTCAGTGTGCTGAGAAAGTCACAAGTGAACTGGATCCAGCATCCTTTGATTTTGGAGTCTCTCCTATGCCAGAAGAAGCAAGACGGCATCTCTGTGAGCAAATGATGAAACGGAGAGAGGTATTTTCTTGTTACGAATGGGATGTAGGTTGTTCCAAAAACACGAGTCATGAGATTAGGCTGAAGGATGACCCTTTCGCGAGAGATCACGGTGCTTACCACCTGCTGATTTGGAGGATTTGTGCCAACACCTACAGGAACTACTAATCAAGGGCATTATCTCATGTAGTGAGTCACGTAGTCCTTATGTATCACAAATTGTAATCATATGCAAGAAGTCCGGCAAAGTAAGAATGTGCGTGGATTACAGAACTCTTAACCTCCAAACAGTACCAGATCAGTAAACCGTCCCAAGGACTGAAGACGCTCTCCTTTGTTTTTCTGGGAGTAAATGGTTCAGTGTCCTTGACCTGCAGAGCGGGTACTATCAAATATCCATGAGTGAGGCTGACGAGGAGAAGACTGCTTATATTTGTCCATTAGGCTTCTACCAATTCGAACGCATGCCCCAAGGGATTTCAGGAGAGCCAGCTACTTTTCAAAGAGTCATAGAGCGCACAGTTTGTGACATGAAATTTCTGGAGATGTTAGTGTATCTGGATGACATTATTATGTTCGGACACACACTCGAAGAACACAAGAAGCGGCTGCTCAAAGTGCATGACCGGCTCAAAGAAGAAGGTCTGAAAGTATCACTTAACAAGTGCCAATTTGGACGAACTTCTGTCAACTATGTTGGACATGTGGTGTCACAGGATGGTATAGCAACTGACCCGTCCAAGATAAAGGTTGTCATCTCTTGGCCAAGACCCCAGACTGTGACTGAACTCAGGTCCTTTCTTGGATTTTGTAACTACTATCCTCGTTTCATGAAGGACTTCTCCAAGCGCTGCTGCTCACTCAATGGACTTCTCCAAGGCTATCCTCCTCACTCTCTCTCAAGAGTGAGTACAAATGCCAAACCATTTGACAAGACTTACTTCAAGCCTTCAGAACCCTTTGGCTCTCGGTGGACTGATGAATGTGAAAATGCCTTCCAAAAACTCAAGACCCGGCTCACTAAAGCACCTGTGTTAATGTTTGCTGATCCCCAGTTAGCCATATGTATTGCATGTTGATGCTAGCCTGGATGGGCTAGGTGGTGTCTTATACCAACAATATGATGAAGGTTTACGCCCAGTTGCATTCATCAGCAGAAGTCTCTCACAATCTGAGAAAAACTATCCAGCACACAAACTGGAGTTTTTAGCTCTCAAATGGGCAATTGTGCACAATCTTCATGACTACCTTTATGGGGCTATTTTACAAGTCAGAACTGACAACAATCCACTGACGTACATCCTGACGTCAGAAAAACTGGATGCTACTGGTCATCGCTGGCTATTGGCCCTATCCATGTACAACTTTAGTCTGAAGTATAGACCAGGTCGGCAAAATGTTGACGCAGACTCATTGTCTTGCTGCCCACATGACTGCACGACAACTGATGATGACTGGCAGGAGATTCCAGTTACAGGATTATGAACTCTCTGTCAGAATGATTCATGGCACACATGAAGTGGATGTGCCTTGTCATGTGTCATTAAACACGTAGGAGCATCCGTTTCAGCAGTTCCCAAAGCATTCTCTCAAGCCACTACAGTAATCGATATAATACAATTCAAACAGGAGTACTCCACCTGTCTTAATTCGATTAGAGCTTACTTAGATTATGACCTTAATTAGATTACGGTTGGTGTTTACATGGTAGTTTCTTAATCAAAGTAGGGTCTTAATTAGATTAAGAGTGGATTATTGTTGTCCATGTAAACGCGGTCATTGAACCCCAAGTTGCACCGGATGGCAAGTTAGCGCCTTGCATGGCAGCTCTGCTACCACTGGTGTGTGTGTGTGTGAATGGGTGAATGCGACACAGTGTAAAGCGCTTTGGATAAAAGCGCTATATAAGTGTGCCATTTACCATTTTATTTACACATTTATGCCTGTGATAACATCATCTACTGGTAAATAGAGGTTAGCCAATTCACCATCAACTGCTAAGTAAACCCTTTTACAGTAGTAACCTTGTCTAATATTACACTTCTAGTTTCAGGAAGGGGTTACATTTGTATATTTTGCAATTGCTCAGTAAAAGTGAGAAAACTAACATGGTTTAGTGTCATTCTTTTACTTCACAAAAGCTGCCATTTAAACAGGGGTGTGTAGACTTTTTTTTTATTTTTTATTTTTATATCTATTGTATATTTATTATATGCCTGCTTTTAACACAATGCATTAACCCCATCTACTGTAATTTGTCCATCAGTAGAATGAACTGTCACAGGAACATCTCTGATTGGATAATATTTCACTGGACTATTCTTATCACAGTACTCTTGGAATCATGGTATTATATTGTAGTATATATACTATGTATAGTAAGTACTATAGTAAATACTGTCAAGAATCATGGTGAAATGCTTGGCTTTTCTCCGCCTGTCTGAGAAAGAACTTCTGGTGTACATTGGATAGAAATTTTCATCACTTGTGTGAGGAGAGGGATCATCACAAGTCTTAACAACAGTGCTCAACAAAATGCCTTTCTCCAACACAGAGTGACTATTATAGCAACTTATTTCATGTGGTTTGTGTGGTCCATTTTATGTACAAAATAATCAGAACAATTATACAAAAAAAATCCATAGTTAATATAGTTTGGTGAATTATGGTGGAATCTTTCAGTTTTGCCATTTGATCTGAAGCATCAAACCGAATTTAAACTCCATGTCATTGCCATAAATGTCCATCAGATGTCACCGTGGCTCCATCTAAAGTAAAAGCTAACCACACCTTCTTCAGTGGAATGCAGCATACACAGAAAGCTATTAGCAGAATGAGCTGTGATAGTCAGGGTAGTACTGTGCCAAAAAAGTGTCTGAATGCAAGATTAAAATCATTACATCCTAGTAAAGATTAAAACAGGCAGCACACAGAAATATGTTCTTTTACTTTTTTCTCATTTGATGCTTTTGTTGTTGCGGGAGAAACTCCGGCTGATGTAGATGGATGAATCCATCCTATCATGACTGGCAGATCATTTTGTGTGACTTCATGGCTGTGTGTCAGACATGACTATGAGTAGTTAGGCTCTCACCAAGGGACTATATTGGCTGCCTTCCTGTGGAGTCTGTACTGTATACAACATCATGTCATCTGCAGAAATTCTATTATGACACAGCCAGAATGGGGAAAGATAGTAAAAAATGAAATGGTGGTGCACTTCAGGAGGTCTAACACCCTCAATCCATTGTTGCTATCTGTGGTGTGGATGTAGATGTGGTGTAGACTTACAGGTAGCTAAGGGTGCACTTGGTTAAATTTAACGGACTACTAGTACAGGTGCTGTACACAAGAGCCACTGTTTCTTGAGGAGACTGGTCCTTCGGATTATGCAGATCACTCATATGGCTACTGTATCAATATTTCTTAGCTAATGCAATTTTATATGCAGTAGTGTGTAGGGGCAACAACATTAGCATTGCTGCACAAAAGTTCAATAAACTAAAAATTTTTTTTCAAGTAATCCCGAAATGTTTTATTTCACTTATGGTTGACCATTTTGAATTTATTACTGAATGACACATTACATTTATCCATTTATAGTTGCATTTAATGTTATGGAATGTTTGAAAAACAAGTTAGGTTTTGTTATCCATCCTTTTTCCAAACCGCTTATCCTACAAGGGGTTGCAGGGAGCCTTTCCCATGGAACTCGAGGCACAATACAGGGGACATCATGGCCAACCCATTGCAGGGCACAAACACACATTTTCACAACATACCAACCTGTATTTAGACTAGGTGAGGAAACTAGAGTATCCAGTGGAAACCCCTGAAGCATGAGGAGAAAAGCTTTGCACACAAAGGCTGGATTCAAACCTGCAGCCACGGAGGTGCAAGGCAAGTGTGCTAACCACTAAGCCACTGTGCCCCCCTAGGTTCTGTTATCACTTAATGTATAGCTGCTATAAACGGTCATTTCCTCACCTCTCATTTAGTCATCTCTGTTGGAGAAAGAGAGAGGGAGATAGAGAGAGAGAGAAAAATCCCCCCAAAAAACAACAAAAATTTCTGCGTTCCCTGTGAAGGGAACCAGACTTTGCATGAGCTTGCCTGTTCAAAAGATACAAACCCGAGGGCCACTGCAAGACACTTGAGCCCAGGGTGGAATGTATATCCAGACTTTAATATCGAATGAATGTGTGCGGCGTAGACCACCTTGCTGCAGCACACACATTTTGTAAGCATACCTCTTTGGACAAAGCCTTCAAGGATGAGCCCTTATGCCCAGATGCGTAGTGAGACCGTGCGCCTCATATGCGATAGAGGTTGCTTCCACTATCCAATTAGAGATGCGCTGCTTCAACACAGCATCACGTCTACTGTCGCCACCAAAGAAGACCAGCAGCTGCTCCAACTTACACCACTGCTCAGAGCAGTGGATGTAATTACAGAGAGCCCTTACTGGACACAGTAGGTGCAGTTTCTCTTGTTCTGGTGTGAAGAGCAGAGGAGGGCAGAAAGCCTGCAACAATACCGGCTGGACAACAGACGTAGCCACTTTAGGAATATAATCCAGCCTAGGATATAGGAAGGCCTTGTTAATCCAGGGGTAATGTCAAGGCTGGAAGGGGCAACAGAGAGAACTTGTAGATCTCCTACTGGTTTGAGAGATGTAAGGGCCAGCAGAAGAGCTACCTTTAGAGTCAGAAGCTTCTCTGAGGCTGGCCTTAAGGGCTCAAATGGGGCACCTGACAGAACTTCCAGGACCACAGAAAGGTCCCAGGAAGGTATGTGTGGCCTGTAGATGGGCCTCAGCCGCCTGACACACATAAACCTCAATGTTGGAGGATGTTGCCCCAGAGAGGGGCGTGGCTGGCCGAAATGGTGCCCATATTCTGCTATAGAGCCTGATTGTAGAAAGAGTGAACCTTGCTGAGTAACATCTGTATAAGAACTCCAGGACTGTAGTTATTGTGTTTACTGGGTCTAGCTGATGTTCCTCACACTACAAGACAAAAAGTTTCCACTTGAGCACACTATCTTCATGGATGGCACTCTAGCATTCAACATGGACTCTACAGCCTCACTTGCAAGACCAGAATTTATGAGCTGGTGCCAGATCCAGCTTTATCTTGCTCAATGTTGATAGGATTGACCCTGTGCATGGTGGGGATAGAAACATCTTTATTGTAGTATTGTAGAATCCCATATATCACCTAGAAATATTGTCTCTGCACTGGAGAAAACATACTTTTCTTGAGAATCAATCTGAGCCGCAATCTCTTCATGTGGGCAAGAACATCTTGATGTTGAATCACCAGGTCCCTTGATTGTGCTAGAATTAACCATACATCCAGGTAGTTTGGTACATGACCTGGAGTTGCAAGGGAGCCAGAATGGCATCCATGCACTTTGTGAAGGTGTGAGTGGATAAAGCTAGCCTAAAGGGAAGAACCCGATATTGATATGCGTTGCCTCCAAACGTGAACCTCAGGAAATTCCTGTGACTGGGCGATATTTCTATGTGGAAATATGTCTTTTAGATCTATTGTCAAAAACAAGTCCTCAAACTGAATTTGTGCAACAATAAGTTTGAGCGTCCATATCTTGAACCTGTATGTCCGAAGAGCATGGTTCCGATGACGCAGATCTAAAATTGCCTGCACACTCCCATCTTTTTTGCGCAGCAGGAAATAACTGCTGTAAAAACCTCACTCCTTCAGGGAATGGGGTACATGTTCCATGGCCCCTTTGTCCAAGAAGAATCTTACTTCCTGCTCTGTGCTAACTACTGTGGTGAGCACTCCTCTGAACTTGGGGGTGGGGGGTCAAGCTCTGAACTGGGCACAGTAACCCCGTGGTAGACAGCACCCATGGAGACACATTTGGCACTAGTTTATATGCTGCTCTTTCACATTCTTTTGGAGGGAAAGCATCAGATTTACATTGCCCTGTGACTCATTGACCAAAGAAGATTGAAAACATGGGACAGCCTTGGCTAGGGGAGGCCCTACAGAAGCACTGGGGGCTAACTGCCCTAACAACCTCACGTCTCCTGATATGTCCCTCAGGACTGCTCTTTGTCTGCTTGACCTTTATGATCATTCTCAGATCAGGCCTATTAGCAGGCTGAGACTGTGGCTGCCTGGTCCCCCTGACTCTCTGTGGGTGAGGCAGGCTGCCACACTTGCCTTCTGTGCACTAGCACTAGTCTGGTTTCCACTCGTGGATGCACGGGCGAACTCAACATGATGGGGAAACAACTGGCTGAACACCGCCGTATGTCGAGCTCACTCAACAGGTCTGATCGGTAGGCCTACAACACTGCCATTGTATGCAGTGACCGACAAGCAAGACCCGCTGCCGCATAGGCCTTGCCCACCAACGCAGAGGTGGCCTTACATGGCTTGGATAGCAAAACCAGCCCCCCTAATGGATGGAGAGAGGTAGCTTCCCCATGGCAGAAAAGCTACTGACCGTTCCAAAGCATTAACACTTGAGACTCCATAAAAAGTTAAGTAAACATCTCCTTACAGAACAAAAATTATAAATTTGTTAAATAACACTTGTTTAAAAATGCTTTTATTATTAACCATAGATTATGTATAGCATTCAAAATACAGGTTTTGGTCAATAAGTTGTTACTATAGAAACTATACTATAACATATTAGAGCAAGCAAATGAATATAAACCTGTTATTTGAATTATAGCCAGATGTAAGCCTACTATCAGAACCGCTGTTATAGAAAATGACTTAAGTAAAATCAGATGTAAGAATTCAACAGCATTGAGTTATAAGACTTAAGATTACTAGAAAGAAAACACTGACCTCCAATTCTGTATGTATAGCAGTGAGTAGCATTGCAGTGATGCTCTCTATTCCTTGTCTTATTATTTTATTCTGACTCCATTACTTCACAACAACCACATATCTGTGTGACCAACCTTGATGTCTCTGTGTGACCAACCTAAGGCTCACCATAATGTTTTTTTCATGCTGCACATTATACACTGTAAAAATTCAGTGACCACTGCTGCTGCACTGCGATGACTCTTCTGAATAACTTTCTCATTCTACTGCTCTGGTTAAGACACTTCAGAGGACTCTGGGAAACATCATAGGAAACCACAAGACACATGTCTGGATGTAGTTTCTTTGAAATTACTTTTTGACTGACTGAATTTGCTGAACTGGAATTTCTAAGGAAGGAGACGAAAGCCTTATTATATAAAGTTCACATCCATCTTTCATCTCAGGTGTCTGCACAAGTGAAATTCGAAATACTTTTTGGACTTTGTATTAATGAAACAATGACGTTTATCCAGCGTCATTAACAATAAGGAAAGCTCTACCCATAGACATATGGATGCAATCCTTGATATATTCAGTAATACACATTACTGTACAAGCTAAATAAAGTGAATATTGTCAAGAAATGTACAAGTTTTTGATACCATAATGTGTTTTTATCTCCCTGTTGTCCCCCCACTGGAACTCAAAGAGAACTGAGTGAAAGTAATTTTTTCTGTTTTAAGGAAACTCTAACTGCATATTAATAGCAGAACAATCATTAAACAGGCACACACATTTGCCATCTGTTATGTCAGGAGCAAATCTTCTCACTCTAAAATACACTAGTACAGGGGTGGAAAGAGTACTGATTAATTATATTTAAGTGAAAGTAAAGATAGCCAAAAATGTACTCAAGTGAAAGTCAAAAAGTTACTAAATTTATATATACCCAAGTTTCAAAAAAGTAAATATTTTAAACTTATGAATTTAAGGAGCTCCCAGGTGATGAATTGGTACGATTCTTGGCAGTTTTCTTACTTTGATTAATTTGATTGGATACTTTAAAGTAAAACGCTTTGGAGCCTGTTCTGTTGATGTATAGCATGCATAAATTGGCTAGACAAGTGAAGTAGTTTTAAAAAGGGTATACTGAAGAGTTTAAGAAGTGAAAATTATGTTTTTTAAAAATGTAATTAAGAATATATAATATTACATTTCTATCAAAGTATAATTAAGTATAGACATCATGTAACAGAAGGAGGCAAGTGCGGGCCGAGGATAAGCAGCCAGAAGAGTGAGACATGAAGCATGGTGTACGAAGTCCGTGGCAAACAATCATCCAAAGCGTAAATCCAGAGTCGTAGTCGTGAGCGAGGCAGAAGTCCAAAAACCAAAGACGATACAATGTTCTTGTGAGCTTGGTAACAGCAAACGTAGAGTAAGCTTTAACGTTACCTCGCGCCGTGTTGTTGTTGGGGGGTGGGGGTGACTATTAATCGTCGTCTCGAGAGAGGGGTAACACATAAAGACAAATGCTAGCTTAAATCAACATATCTACTGAAAGTTAGCTCTTAAACCTTTGCTTAAATTTTGTTAATGTTGTGAATTTTTTCCTTTAAAGACTGCAATTTTATGACCTAATAATGCGACAAAGAATGCCTAATTGTACCCACAACCCAAACCTCTCACAATAAATGACACATGCATGCTTCATGAATGCCATTGCACCTTGTAGTCATCATGCATCTTGACAACTGGGCCAGAGCATCTCCAAAAGGGCAGGTCTTGTGGGACGTTCCTGGTATGCAATGGTTAGTACCTACTAAAAGTGGTTCCAAAGAAGGACAACTGGTGATCCAATGGCAGGGTCATGGGCACCCAAAGTTCACTGATGTGAAGGCTAGCCCGTCTGGTCCGATCCCACAGAAGAGTTACTGTAGCACAAATTGTTGAAAAAGTTAATTGTGCCTATGATAGAAAGGTGTCAGACCACATCGCATCACAGCTTGCTGTGTAGCCGCAGACCAGTCAGAGTGTCCATGCTGACCCCTGTCCACTCCCGAAAGTGGGCAATGGGCACATGAAATCTGGACCATGTAATGGAAGAAGTAATTGAAGAAGGTGGCCTGGTTTGATGAATCAATTTTTCTTTTACATCATGTGGACAGCCGGGTGCATGTGAAAGTACCTGGGGAAGAGATGGCACCAGGATGTACTATGAGCTGGCGGAGGAGTGTGATGCTCTGGGCAAAGTTCTGCAAGGAAAATTTGCGTCCTGGCATTCATGTGGATGTTACTTTGACACGTACCACCTACCTAAACATTGTTGCAGACACCCCTTCATGGCAACAGTATTCCCTACTGACAGTGGCCACTTTCAGCAGGATAATGCTCCCTGCCACACTGCAAAAATTGTTCAGGAATGGTTTGAAACATGACAGAGTTCAAGGTGTTGACTTGGCCCCCAAATTTCCCAGATCTCAATCCAACCAAGCATCTGTGGGATGTGCTGGACAAACGTGTCTGATCAATGGAGGCCCCACCTCACAACTTACAGAACAAAGGATCTGCTGCTGACGTCAGTCTCAGATACCACAGCACACCTTCAGAGGTCTTGTGGAGTCCATGCCTTGATGGTTCAGAGCTGTTGTGGTGGCACAAGGGGGAGATATACAATATTAGGCAGGTGGTTTTAATGTTATGGTTGCTTAGTGTATCTATATTCTCATTTGTATATCATATTTATGTAAACTATATTTTCAAATCCTTTCTTGCTGTTCTGCTACACTGCATCGCAACTGACAGAAAAGTGAAAAACACAATCTACTTTGTCTATCTGCATTTTAGTATAGGGACAACTGAAAAGCTCTTTTCCCCCAAGACTGCTACATAAAGCGTGAGGGAACTGAATGTGCCATTTAGAAATTAATTAATTAATATAAAATTTTTTATATATTGACAACTTTTGAACTTAAATTTTCATCACTAAATATAGCTCAAAAACAGCCAAAATGGAGTAGTTTGAACATAATGAGGTAATTTGCATAGTAATTTGCAATACAGCTATCTGATTTCAGTCTGTCTGACCGGAGACACCTTTTACTGAAGTGTAAATGCATGTGGTTAAAATCTCATCAGGATACAATGCGGTCAGAATGATCAGAAACAAAATCAGAATCTGAGGGCAAAGGTTTGCATCCCCTTTGGAGTTTGAATGGAGAAAAGAACAAGAAAAAAAACCTGAGTATTTCAAAAATGGGGTGCACCCTTCAGTAAGATAACAGCGCAAAGCATAATGCTGTTATGAAACGAGACTTGGACAGGAAGTAAGCGCGGGAGGGAAGTCTTTATTTGATACACCAACAGAGGACATGGAACGGAAATACTAATTGAACTAAGGCATAAATGTTCCTTAACTAAGTCATAACCACTCCTTAAACTATCCTAGGGAACACTCATCTAACTTAGGCATTGCATGAACACTTAACTATGACATGTCATGCCATAGTGGAGTATTTATGCCATGAACCCACAACTTGCTTGGCTTGGTGTTGCTTTGCTGCAACTCTTTAGCTTTGTCTCTCTTAGTCCTGTCCCGATTCGTGTGGGTAGATTCCGTTTACTTCCCGTTAAGTTCAGGTGAAGTTCAGGTTAATGCCGCGCAACGTGCGCAGAAACACGAGGGGTTTAAATAACTAGTTACCAATCTCTTAATTGCTGACAGCTGGCAACACTTGACACAGTGGTAGCGTCCATGCGCATCTCAAGCACGTGCACACTCTGAAGCCGCTCGTGCACATTGTCGCCTCAGCGCCTCTGCTGGCGCGATCGTGACAGAACACCCCTCCAAGGATGGTCCTGGGCCCCTGTGTAATCAGTCTCTTGATGCCTCGGAAAACAGGGAAGCCGCCTCTGAGCAGCAGACAGGCGGAGCACCACGCCCAGCAGGAGTGAAACTCGGGGCGGCACCCCCAGCGGGACTGGACGGCTGGGCGGCTTCCTCTGCGAAGTATGAAAGCAGAGCGACATCCTCGTTGAAGCAGGAAAGCAGGGCGACGTCCTCAGCAGAGCAGGGAAGCAGGGCGACATCCTCAGCAGAGCAGGGAAGCAGGGCGACGTCCCAGGCTGAACAGGTAGGCAGAGTGACTACCACAGCCGGGCAGACAGGCTGAGTGACGTCCTTGGCGGAGCAGGAAAACAGAGCATTGTACTCTGTGGGGCAGGCGAACGGAATACGTCCTCCGCAGAGTAGTCAAACAGAACGGCATACTCAGCAGTGCAGGAAGGCAGAGGGATGTCCTCTGCAGGACTGGACAGCAGGACAGCTTCCTCGGCAAATGAGACCTCCCTGTAGGTCTCTGACCAGAGCTCTGAGGCCACCAGGTTGACCTCAGATGGGCGCCCAGAGGTTGCCATGTTAACCTCGGACTGGAGCTCCACAGCTGAGACCTCCGGATGTAGGTCTCAGGATGGGGCCTCTGAGGTCACCAGATGAACCTTGGACATGGGAGGATCTTGGGCGGCCGTGTCGGTAGACTTGGGCGTTAGCAGAACTTGGCTGTGCGTGTTAGCAGACTCCGGCGTGAGCAGAACCTGGCTGTGCGTGTCGGCAGACTCGGGCGTGAGCAGAACTTGGCTGTGTGTGTTGGTAGTCTTGTGTAGCTTTTTATGCTTCCGCCAGCTGCTCTTGAGGCATTTGTTTGAGCAGTGGAGACCCAGCTTTTTGCAGGTAGGGCATTGTAGCTTGGTCTCCATCCCGCAGCCCTCAGAGATACATCTAGATGTCCTCTCCACAACGTCAACCGGAACCTGAAGTGAAGCTGCAGCTTCTATCCGGTCCAGCCATGCATAATAGAGGTGGAATGGCCAGTCCTCCTTCTCCAGTACATCCAGGCAGTTTGATTGCCCCAGCTGCGAGAACTCCTTCAGAAAAACTTATGAGAACTGGGTGACATCATAGAGGGCACTGCACCATGAACGGGCCAGCTGCTCTGCCCAATAAAACTGGGATACCAGGAAGCCTAGCCACGGTTTCTTGGTAGGCTTGGGGGCCGCCAGGCTTGGAAAGTACACCTGGCTGTGGAACAGGAAGAGCAGCGGGTGGGACATTTCCAGCGAGAGTTCAGCGGCCATCCTCTGTGGAAACTGCACAGACTTGTACTGCGCCTCCCGAACAGGTGCTCTCCTGCCACTTCTCTGCATTCTGTTACGAAACGAGACTTGGACAGGAAGTAAGCGCAGGAGGGAAGTCTTTATTTGATACACCAACAGAGGACATGGAACGGAAACACTAATTGAACTAAGGCATGAATGTTCCTTAACTAAGTCATAACCACTCCTTAAACTATGGTAGGGAAAACTCATCTAACTTAGGCATGGCATAAACACTCCACTATGGCATGGCACAAACACTCCACAATGGCATGGCATAAACACTCCACTATGACATGGCATAAACACTCAACAAGGTCATGACATGAACCCACAACTTGCTTGGCTTGGTGTTGCTTTGCTGCAACTCTTTAGCTTTGTCTCTCTTAGTCCAGTCCTGATTCGTGTGGGTAGATTCCATTTATATTCCGTTTATTTCCCGTTAAGTTCAGGTTAATGCCACGCAATGTGCGCAGCAACACGAAGGGTTTAAATAACTAGTCACCAATCTCTTAATTGCTGACAGTTGGCAACACTTGACACACCATGTGCATCTCAAGTACGTGCACGCTCTTTAGCCGCTCATGCACATTGTCACCTCAGAGCCCTCTGCTGGCGCGATTGTGACAAATGCAAAATCCACAGAAATTACTCTCTGTTTTCGTACCTGATATGACATGTAACATTTATAACCAATATGTGATTAGGAATTGCCATCAGTCATGAAGAATGCTTGGTGGCTGGGCGATGGGGAACCAAAATTTTCAGGTGACAGGAAGCTAACATACTAAATGACTTGATGCTAGAAAAAAAAATGTCTTAAAATTTTGTTTTAATTTATTGGTGTTAATAAGTTCAAGGTTTCCTCCTATCTCCCCAAATCCTCTGGGTTATCTGCTTTCCTCCCATCTCCCAAAATCATGGTGAATTTATGATTTTAAATGGCCCTGTATGTGGGAATGTGTTGCTTGGCATCCCATTCACAGTGTATTCTTGTGTTTCCGAGACCTTGGACCCTATCCCAGGGAGCATCGGGCACAAGGCGGGGTACATCCTGGACAGGGTGCCAGTCCATCGCAGCTGTTAACATTCCATTTACACAAAATTTTCCCCTACAACTAATGCAGTCAATCATCTAGGACACATTTGGACCGGTGATGATTTCAGTCTGTCTATAGCATGATGCTAATTGGTCATAATCTTGTTAGTGCATTAGCCTTGTACCTCCAAGGCAAAACCAAATCCAGATTATGTACACCAAACATCGGTGGCTTCATTTGAAAGCTTTTTGTTAATATGTAAATTGGATTTCGAAATATTGGACCAACTAAAATGCACTGTCAAAAATAAACAATTATGTTTAGAGTTGCATAGAATGTGGTTGCAAGCTCACAATTCCGGATGCATTCATAATGTAATAAAATGTCTATGACGGAGACCTCTGTCATCTTACTGTTTGATGCATAGAAGTCATCACTGGTGCCCTTACATTGTCCTTTGCTCCTAACTGGTTTGTGTTAAATTATTTTGCATAAATCAGTGCTTTCTGTAATGAATGGAAAAGGCTGTTTCAATCACATTACCTTTCATGTGAGGGGATTTGGAGTTCGAGTACGTGAAGTTCCTGTATCCCCCACCTGACAACTGAATAGCTTACTTTTAATTAGAAATGATCACAACTCTCTTGTGAGCTTTATTGCGGAAGGCTTTGGCATGCATCCATTCTTATATGGCACCCAGAATGAGACATCCATCAAATCTCAAGACGGGAGATATTTGCTCTCCAGCAGGCAGAAAGGAAAGTGACCTTCAGCAACAAGGAAAGGGAAACTTCCTTCTCATATTCTCCACTACAACTGTAAAATACATTGTTGGTTAAATGTCACTGCAGTTTGGACATTGTAGAGGGCCTGACCCATCTCAGAGGAGTATTATATGCCATATTATATTATATAACATTCGTATGATCCAACAAATACTTTTAGTTAATATTAATGATGGTGGGGTTTCATTTGTCACCTCATTTATAAACGTGCTTTTAAATATATTGTAAGTCATTTGCAATAAAATCACAGTATTTTATTTAATCCCTAATGTGCAGCTTTACTATACTTTACCTTTTTCCTTTCTTTTCTCTTTAGTTTTATGTTCTGCTCTTCTTGCCACACAGTCTCTCAGATCACCTTCTTGCCTTTGTGGACTGCTTCCTCCATCAGGCCTTTTATTCCTTACAGGAATGTCTTCTTTCACATCTCTCACTCTGAAGCCTTTGTTTGAAGTTCGGATGAGACACTCTACCCGGCTGCTGGTGATCTCATCAGCACATTGGCACAGACAGATATGCTGAGGGAACATGGCTGAGACATCTGCATTCACTCTCTTTATGGATCCATGTGTACATTTGCATTCTATAAAAGTGGTGAATGGGAAATGGATATAGCAGCTTGGAATCTGTTGATGATAATCAAGCATGCCAAATATGGCAACCTAAGAGTGATCTGTCTCTGCTTGTTTCAGAAGAAATGTGAGTTAATTTGGTTGGAGTTGTAAAGTATAAACAAAATGTCCCCTCCACAATATGTCTGAGTCTTGCAAAGCATAAGTGTAGTAAAGAATAAAACACATGCTGTTATAGGGACTTATTCAATATCTGGCCTCACACCAAACTTGTTGATTATATTCCTCAAACAGGAGGTGTTTTTATTCATCCTTAACACAAGAATTGCAAGACTGTGGTCATTTTTTAACATCTATAAAGTAATTTCCCTCAATAGCCTTTCCCTTTTTTCTCTGTCCTAAGGATAATAAGACAAATAATGCAACTTGTCATGTTACAGAGAAACCACAAATTCTTGAAGACGTTCCCATGTTGTAAAAACTATGTTAAACACCATGTTAAAACTACAACTGTTAGTATGCGCTGACACTGGAGGCTTCTTCCAAAAATGTAAAAAAAAATAACATAATGGAAAACGTCCCCTTTTCAACAATTACATTATTTAAAAAAAGTGAAAAGTGATTATTTGGTGCATGTGGGATACAAGCTCCTGTAGTGACTAAAGAAATGATCATTATCAGAATTCGCACATTAACTTACCTGCAATTTGCCTTATATGCAGCACTGTAAGAGGCATGTTGTTTCAGAAAAATCTAGCATTTAGCAAAATCAAAATCCTGTATGGACTGCCCAGGGCTGTTATAAGGAACAGTTCAGATACCGTTCAATCCTGTCCTGCTGAACAACATATTTCCAAACACCATGTACATTAATAATATCTAAAACTACGAAATGTTTTCTCATGCTTGTAATGGCGATATTTGCAAAACTCGTATAGCTCCTGTCTTTGATGATTTCTACATTCCTCTGCAGTGTCGAACTTGAATCAGATCTATGTGAGACTTGCAGCATCACCTCCAGGTTTAGAGTGGCAAAACATTCATTACCATAAACCTTGATCTTGAAGTAGACTGGGTATTGGCTCCTCTCAAATGTAACTCTGATCTGTTTAGACTGAAATACAGCAGAGGAGAGATGAAAGGATGGACAGGACATGCTGCTCTAAGTTTCCTTGTCCAACACAAGATCTGCATGCTAACACGTACACCAAACAGGTCAAACTCACACCCGAGGTGCATGTGAAGTGGTGCGATTTCATACAAAGATTAATGACAAACTACTGAATAAAGATGAAAATCATCATAGCTTTGACTCATTTAAAATGCATTTTCTGCTGATGTCCAAAAATAACATTAGCATTTCCTCTGTTTCTAAGCAAGACACCAAATGCTTTTTTCATGCCATTCTCTAAAGGTGTGCTTACTTTTCATTAGCACAAAGAGGGTTTAAATTCAAATATTGCATAATGCCATACATTGATGGAAAGCCCAGTATTTTACTGCTAATAAAACCACTCCTTGTTTCCTCTATCTGTCTTTCAAATGACAGTGTATCAATGTTCTATATGTGATCAGACGTTTCTATTAGGTCTTTCTAAATATACAGCGCTCACACAAATGTGCTTCGTCATCACAATTTCTTTTTTGTTATTTGTTTTTCGAATGCTGTACAGCTGAAAACTGAGAATGGCCACATTTAAAACAGTATGCACACTACATTTGCACATAATCATTTCTTTGACACAAATAAATATGGTGTATTTCAGTTTAGCCAATTTTTGGTTAAACATTATAGAAAGACAAAACACCTAAACTCATACTTGTTTCCAGATATCATTAACTCAGTCAACTATTCATTCTTAGCTATTGCATACAAGTCACTTTATGAACTTGGCTCTGCTCCAGAGCTTGCTGATTTGAATCCCAGTCCATGTGTAGCTCTCTGCACATACACTGCTTCCATTTGGTCACTTATGAGCTCAGCAAAAAACCTATCACATGACTGATGGATCAATCCAAGCTGTCACAGGTGGAGCCAGGGATACAATTTATTGCTGGAGGCCCTGCCAGAGTAATTAAGGCTGAGTCAAAGGGAAATGAGAAAGGCCGAACCAGCGGGGATATTAGAGCTTCTCTTTCTGCTCTCAGTCCATCCGATTGAGACGGAACATGTCAGTCAAACAGTCGCATTCTGACATCAGAAGGTAAGCTAAAGTTAAACGTCAAATTGTTGTTTCATTTTGATCATTATGCCATTTACAGGGAACTCGTGTGCTGCGGAGAATGCTGAGTAGAAAAAATCAGTAGTGACACTAAACAATTCAATGATTTGTCAATAATTAATATTGAATAGACAACCCTTTAGATTTTGAACGTCACAGCTGAGTCTGCTACTAAAACCAGGCAAATGCACATCGCCACAAGAAGACAAGGAACACACCTTACAAAAGGAATTAGCCTTTTTTTAATCTTACATTGCATTGAAAATTTACATAATAGATTCATACATTTTACAAATAATTTTTCCATAAAAATATATTTCTTTACAAAAATTTTTTTAAATTTGAATTTTTTTGAACATTTTGCTGCTTTTTTTTTTTTTTAATATTTATTCTTAATGCATTAACATAGAGGGAGTCCCCATCTGTACTGCAAATATTCATCATCTTGATTGGAAAGAGTCTGTCCCTTGATTGTTCGGGTGTCTTCTTTTATTGCAGTCTGTTACAGAAAAGAAAGGGGGCCGATCGGCTCATGGTGAGAGGGGTCACTACCTCTTGAGCAGGAGATCTGGGGCATAATGAAGCATGTCCAAATATTTTTGGATACACAACTTTTAATTTGTACAAAATAGACTGACGGACGAAAGACAGAACAATGAAAAGAAGGGAAAGCAGCAGACCTGGCTCATGTGTTTTTTCTTTTGGTAGGCACTGTGTAAAAACCAGCCATGTTAGAAAATACACCAATTTATTAAGCTACAATGTTAAGAAGCTCTGGAAGTGTACAGTGTATATGAGGTGCAATGCTGCAGAATCCCTGTGCCTGATGCTGAGCAATAAAAACAGATAGTACAAAGATCACAGATTGATTTGATTAGACTTGGGGACTTTTGGACAGTCATGTCAGAATCAGCTCGCTGAAGTCTGCAGCTTTCTGTACAGCTTATTTGTATGTAACGCTGAAATCTTTCGAGTCACTAGTATGGCCTGTTGGTCAGGGAGAATGTGATGAGAGGTACAGTACATTAGAAGGCACTGGAATGAATCTCACAGCTTGAGGGCCTGGAAGCACGGAACTAAGGTGGTCTGACTCTGGTGCAATCACGTCAAGCAAGGGTTTAACATAAAAACTATGGCACTGAGGGAAAAAATGCTACACTCAAATTGGGCTAGAACTATTATGAGAGAAATTGCATCACTGTTTGAATTATGACAAACAAGTTATGTATTTATTACAAAAATCTTTTTAAGTCAGATCTGAGAAAGCCAAGCTTAATTTAAAAATTGATTACACACCCAAGCCATATTGTCGCGTTGCTCGTAATGAATATTTATGTCATGTCAATGTCAGACTGAATCGGAACTGTGCTCCTCGGCCCATATGGACTTGATAAACATGTCACACTGCTGCCACATTACATACACATGCATGCTAATCAATGCTGATGTAATCAGAGTTTGTATAAAAATCTAAGTACAAATGCCAATTGCATTTCATTTAATGCAAATTTTTTTACCAACAACTGCAATCATACAAATAAAATGATGTCAATAAACAAATGATCAAACGCTAGATAAATTTAGCTGAAATGTGATGGAGCACAATGACACTTTCCCATTGAAAGAACAATCAGGACAATACACTCATAATGTCATCTGCAGACTTCAGGTCCAAAACGCTGACATTTGTCCGAGAGGTCAAAGTCGTGTGAACCAACACAGAAAACTGAACTGAGAAACGAGCAGTTTGAAAAAGTGAAAATGAAAACGAGGAGGAGGTAAAGAAAATCCGGTGTTAAATCCACACTTAAAATGTCAGCCTTTGACACATCTGCTTGCTTGTTGTAACACATCACAGCCTACCTCAAGATCCAAACAAAGATACAAATGTACAGTGAGAACTAAGAGCTAAGGGGAATGTTTGTTAAACAATTGAGAAAGAAAGTATCATTATCACCAAAGAATTAACCAACAAATATTTATTTCCTTCAATACAAACAGCACAATTTTTTTCATAAACTCTCAGTAATTGCTTTTGACCTTCATCAATCACCCATGTGGTACATAGCACAAAAATATAGATGGTGGCTGATCCTTGTATATACGTGAATGGATTTACAGATCCCTTTTCCTTAAAAAAAGACCCAGTTGAATGTAAAGAAGCACTCACAGAGTGGAAACGGAATAACTCTCCACGCTTTCTGCTGTGAAGATTTTTATCTTTGTAAGGGGCAGACTAGAAAAAAACCCTTTAATTGGTATACCCATCATTATATTCCATGTCCTCTGTAGATGCACATGGTCAAATCACAGTTCCTGAAGAGTGTGCTTTAAATATCACAGGAAGGGTAACAGTGCATCTGTTGGACATTTTCTGCCAGTATCAGTGAAATTCATCCCTGCCTGGGACACCACTATATCCACTGGGTTTGTTAACCACCCCCCCCCCCCCGCCAAAAAAATAAAAATAAAAACAAACAAAACAAAAAACCCCCACAAAAGCTTGAACCAACTCCCCCAAAAAACAAAAAAACAAACGAACATTGTTTTTGTGTCCAGTGGTCCTCATTATACCATTGTGCAGACTGTGTTTAGATTGGGGTCAAAACGGACGGCTTTGCCCTCCACTGACTTTGCGTTGGTGTTGTACATGGGGTTCTCGAAGGCAGCCTGCCCGTTGTTGTTCTCGTGCACTGAGCAACCTGTGTACTGAGTTTTAGGGGTAGTCCTTTTAAAAGACAATAAAAGATGCAGACAAGAGAATTAATGGCAGATAATACAAAGTTTTAGTAGAAGACTGCTCATTAAAACATGTGCACTAAAGCTATCAGTTAATGTATATTTAAACACTGATGAGAGCAGCACATTGAACTGTTAACACTCCTAAATGAAAGCATTCTTTGTCAGTCATTGTGCGGTACAGTCTTGCATTCTTGCTGCATCCCAATTTGCCTTCTATCCTTCCTAAATAGTATCTGAGTTTAGAATGAGTGTGTCTCAAATTGTAGTATGTTGAAATGAGTATCCCAGAGATACCGGGATGGTCAACTATTTCCGGTAGATTTTGGAATTGTGGCTCTGTGGACACTTTTTCAGTTAATATTACCCACAACTGCTTGTGCGAAGTAGGAGACATTTTTTGACAGTTTGCTTCGGCGAATTTTAAAGAGATGTAAATGAAAATGTGGAATATAAGGAATAATGAATGAAGAAAAGCTGAAATGCAACAAGAAGTTTGTTTGGTGATGGTGTGCATAACTATGCAACAATGTTCTCTTCCGTTTCGTGATGTGTTAGCATGTCCCAGTACTTACATACTCTTTTGCTACACACTCAAATGTATGTACTTATTCTCCACAAAAAGAGTACATACTTTTAGTACATAGTCTAAGTAGGTGAATTGGGACGCAACATCAATCTATTTTTGAAATTACTGTATTCTGTTATATGTACAATATTCATCTAGTCTTCCAGTGGTTTTATTATTTATTTATTTTTTTATTATCTTTCCACTCATGGACCTCTTTCTTTGTACACTTACCTCTGTTTGTAGAGGTAAAATCCAAAGCCCGCAAAAATCAGGGCGAAAAAAGGCACAAGGATTGCTATGGCCACAGAGCTACTGTTTGTACCATGTGGTGGATTTGACAAGTTATTACTTTCCGACATGTTCAAACCTGTGGGAGGTGAAAATAGAAAAATAGGATCAAAACACTCTCATAGCTTTCCTCACACAATAAAACACAGAACAAAACTTTGCCACTAAGCTGAGGGATGAGTAGGCAGGCACTGTTCTGTTGTTATTGTGAGTAACTCTTTTCTCCAAACAGCAACTTTGCAATGAGAGGAAAAAAGCTTCTGCATTCTCTAGTGCTCTGACCTAATTATTATGACCCTTCAGGGTGTTTAGCTCTCCGAGCTGCAAAAAAGACCACACAGGCAACTTAAGGTTGCGATTTTCTTGCATGTATTTTAAGATGCGTACTAACCTTAATAAAGGGGAGGGGTATGTAACTAAAATTTGTGAAGGTCCAGGTAAATTCCTTTACATTTTTTAAAAAGATCCAGATAAGCAACTACCATGGCTGAATGGTGACAACAGTTACCGTAAATGTTTGACTAATAATGATTAGTTTTGGGCTAGAAATAAAACACTTTAAAGTACTTATAGTTTGTTCCATATATAGTTATATATATAGTAATGTATGTAAAGAGTGCATTTCTAAACTTTCTCTCACATACTCATCTAAGATTCTCAGTAGAGCATTGCAGGGTGCAAATGGCAGAATTGTGACTAAGTAACCAAAACATATCACATTCATCAATTAAATCATATTAAACCTTTTTATAAAGCAGTCATTAAAACAATGCTAATTACCCTGAAGCACCTCTCAGCCACAACACTCAGAGAACTGAGTGATCATCTCTTCAACGAGTGCTCAGAGTGCATGCTGAATTTAGAAATGGTGAGAGTGCAGACAAGCACTCCAAAAGCAAGGATTTAGGATTGGGAAGTTTCAATGTTAATAATAATGGACATGTAGGTTAAACTTGTCCCAAAATATAACTATATAACATAATATTGAAGATAATATTAAGAGAATAATGGAAAAAATATAAATATGATACATTACCCAGCCTTTGTAGGCCAAACTGGCCATAGTCTTTACCCTGTATAAAGCCTTGAAAGACATAGGTGGTACCATCAGGTTCCGGAGATACCTGCGTGCAGGAGAAATAATGTTTTTTTTTTTTTTTAAATAAAAAATGGGATTGCCAGCTAAATGGTCAACAATTTTTTTACTTAATGATAGTAACGGACCAATTTAATAACTGTTGGGATATAGAATATAATAAAAAGTTTCCTAAATATCAGACAAAATGAAACAATAATACATTTATAGTTAAAAACACAGATGCAGTTTCATGTAAAGACTTTCAATGCTGAGCTCTTACAAAACCATCCAAAGACCACTGTTCCTCCTTCATCCTGGTTAGTGTGGTGGTAGAGGACGCTTGCACGTCATATACGAGCAGCATCAACCTCGCTTCCTGGCTCTTGTAGACACCTGATTGAAGAGGCAGAGAAGAATCAGCCATCGAAACATTGTCAAACACTGCAGCTGCAGTTTTAGTACAACATGTGGCTGGTTGTCCTGTGGCAGGTATTATCCACTCTTTTATCAATCCACTATAGCAATAAAAGCCATACTGCAAACAGCAAACCTTCTCACATGCACCTGCTTAATAGTGCTCCTTATATCTACCGCAATAATAAATTCCATTGCATTCCACTGCTTCTCTGAAGATGACGGAGTTAATGCTCACTTACACTACATTCTCTGAAATTCAGCATGCCTATTTTAATTCTGTATACTTCTCATGTACAAGCAGTGGTCCATGTAATTACTGGTAACAGGATGGTCAGTTCCAAGTCAAAATGGCTGTAATTCATTCAAGAACGCAAAGGATGTCCGAGTTGGCTATGTGACGACGGTGCTAGAGATCAGGAAGGTGAGAGAGACCGATTAAATTTAATGATGGTGGAAAATGTCAAAGTTCTCTCAAATAGAATGAATATTTCATTTGAACACAGCAGAGGAGTAGATTTAACTTTTGAACTGACTCATTTAAATAGGGTCATTACTGGGGAAAAACATGCCCTGCTTTACAACAGATAAATCCAACTAAACAGAATTCTGCACTAAAACAGTGGGCTGATTTTCAGTTCTTATGGTTTGTTAAACAGTCAGATATTATTATAATTTGACATGTTAACAACTGTCAATTGTGTATAGTATAACTATTTTATAATTATAATTGTAAGATATTTTAATACCACTATAAAGTCAGCTCCATAATTATTGGTACACCATATTAAATGAACAAAATTGAATATATATCAGCAACACATTTGTTGCTAAATTATCAGCACTATGTGATGAAGCCTTTCTTCATAGAGAATAAGAGCAGTGAGCTTGCATGTCTAACGAGGCTGGAGAACACTTGAAGAGGAACAAATTTCCAACTGTTTTAGAATTTTGAATCATGCTCTTAACTGTACTTTTAACTACTTATGCATTTTTATATCCATTTCCCCTTGCTAATAGGCAACCATCAGTATCATTTCCATTGAAAGCTCAAGTTTTCCTCATGGTGATGGATGACAAAATGTTGGCGAACCAGTGTTTATACTCCAGGGCAGTAAGTAGTCAAGGGCAATTATTGAGATTATGAAGACTAAAAGCAATTTAAAATTATTTTTTTCCCCCAAGGATGGCAATTTGTTAGCTTTTCCTTTAGTATTCAATAATAGGGGTGTCAATAATTTTTCAACACATTTCTGAGAACAAATACTATTATTTAAAAAAGGGGATATGTTTGAGAATAATTGTTCTTTTTCCAGTTGCTTGAATGGAAAAATTTTCATCTCTGTATATATATATTTTTAAATTACATTTAATACACACACTCTCTTGAAGGGTCCCAATCATTCTGGGGTTCCATCCATATCCTGTTTGGTTCCTGAAAGATTTTCTTGACTGAACTCTTTTTCAATAAAGGGTATCTTTCAACAAACATTTGATTTGACAGATAAACCAACCTGAAAGCAGCAGCTCCATGTTGCTACTAGTTAACGTGACGTTAACTCTACCCGTCGTTGTATTAAAGCTTGTGATACTCAGAGTCATTGGTTGCTTTCTTCCCTTGTAGTTATATGAGCCCTTCCATATGTAGTTTGGAGCAAATACATCATCTGGGACTGAGAGAACAAACAACCAAGGAGAGAGGATTATTCATTAAGCTTTAACACAAATAAAGCATTTAATGCAGCTGTGCATACAAACAGAACAAGTCTAAAGTGAATCCAAAGTGAATAAAGCCTCGGAGGAATAAATAATTTAAACAAATATCTGTATATTGTATAAAAGCTCAAAAATCCACAAACTGGCCTCAAAGCGAAATTTTTAAAAATGTACCCCAACTAACACACAAAATTGACCTTCCCCAAAGTCACACTGAATAAATAAAGAATCTTTAATACTGAAAGCCAATATCTATACAGGCACAGTCAAAACAGTAAAAAAATTTTGAACCTTATATTTTAGCATTTATATTTAAGTGACCCCATTTTAAAATCAAATTTCACAATCTAACCAAGGAATCAATTAAAAAAAATATATTATTAAATGCCTTGTGATTTGAGAATTGCTAGAAATTACTTTATTTTATTCGAACAATCTAGATCTAATCTAATTGTAAAAGGCCAAACATTTATCACTTTAATTAGTCACCTGTAGCACATATGTGTGGCAGCCTGGGAAAACAATGGCCTGCATGCAATGGAATTTCTTAAAAAGATTTTTTCACTACGTGAAGTTTTGAGAATTACAGTTTTACATGTAACTCAACTAGAAGTAATGGTAATGATCTACACTTATATAGTGCTTTTTTTACCATTAGCAGTTCCAAAGCGCTTTACAATGGTTCTCATTCACCCATTCACACACACGCACGCACACACACACACACACACACCAATGGAAGCAGAGCTGCCATGCAAGACGCTAGCTTGCCATCGGGAGCAACTTGACGTTCAGTGTCTTGCAACTTAGGGTTCAGTGTCTTACCCAAGGACACTTGCATGTGGAGTCATGTGGGCCAGGAATCGAACGGCCAACCCTACAGTTACTGGACAACCCACTCTATCACCTGATCCACACCACAACCGCCCAATGCAGAAGTACATTTTTTAGAGAAAGGTAAAAAAAATTGCATTTAAAGATTCCATTCTGACTATGGCAAAGGTGCATCACGGATATTTTGACAGCTAGTATCTGATTACAAACTGAACTGAGTATGCTTATGTCCTTTTCACCAGTTTATTAAACTTGTTCCTTACTCAAGATCTTTGCAGAAACAGAGCCTAGGCCTAAAGATTTAGGTTTCCTTATACCATGGGCTGTTTGAATACTTGATTCTGATCGGCTGGAAGGTTTGTATTTGAACTGTTGAATGCACATTTCGTTCCAGTCATTTAAATCTAAATGAACATGCTGCCTATAAACAACTGTAACCATAGTAACATACGGTTGTATACAGTAGTTCTCTCTCTCTCTTTAATAAATATTTATTATAATTCATTCAAATAAATGTAATCTTATAACATTACTTTATCTCTGTGTATGATTTAAAGTGGGCAGAATTCTAGATCTAACGCCCCGTATGTAAAATCACTTGCAAGCCTGTATGATTTTTTTTTTTGGTTTGTGGCAGTAATATTGATCAAACTGTGATAAAAAAGTTTAAAAAACTCTCTGTATTAACAGTGAATCTGTATTAACTTGACACCCTGTAAATCCATACTGGATAGCACTCAGCACTCAAAATACTCAAACAGAGTGCTAAATTAAAATCCTCCTTTTAATAACACTTTATTTATTAAGACACAAAGAAAAAAGAATCGTTGATTAACTCTATCACACCATATAAATAGGCCCTGATCCCAGAACACTTGAGAACAGCTGCATCATACATGCCAAAACTTTGCAAACGATCATCTGCATGTTTGTCTTTCTTTTTTGGCTTACAGATCACATAAGTGTTAGATCCTTGCTGTGCCTGATGAAGGTAAAAAAAATGAGGAGGAGGATTATCACACAGCTCCAGAACAGTTTGTGAGTGGCCTGACTGCTGGGCCACTTTAGTATCAAACTGAGTGGAACCACTGTCCTACTTATTAGCTGCTTCTTCCTCAAGAGGACTTCTTTCTAGAATACATCAAGGACAGTTAGGAGTTTGAGCTACTGGTGTGCTGGACAGCTGAAGCACTGTAATATTAAGCTGTTACTTTAGTGTTCAATGTGAGCGGGCTTAAATCTGTAGACTTTGAAAAGTAATACTGCACAAAATAAAATGTCTTTTATGTCACTTTATTATATACTTACCATTTAGCTTGGGACTTGGCGTACCAGGGACTGGCTTAACAGGCTTCTCTGATAGCTTGGAGCCAGCTAGAACATGCATAAATAAATGCATTAGTGGAGCATTCTTTTTTTCTTCTTCTTAATGTTTTATATCAAAATGAACATACACAGATGCACAGTAGTGGTACAGTAGTGGTATTTTGCAAGATGGAGAGATAGGAGAGTATCCTGTCTCTCCAGTAGGCAGTGCTCCTAGAATCCTATGTTTTGCCATGTGGGCAGTAGCACCTAGCAAAGGATACTCTCCTATCTCTCCATCTTGCAAAATAAAAACTTATCATAGAACTGCAGAAGCTGTGGAGGGTGACACTGCCAATATATCAAGCACTACTACAAAAATGCAAAAAGTCTGTGACAGAAGCATACAAAAAACAAGAGGGTGATTAAAATAAATGGACCTAGTGAAGGACTGGGCAGGACACCATGAACTGAATCTTTTATTTTGGCTGCCTTTCACATCTGTGTGTGTGCAGTAATTATGAGAAAACCTGCAGTGTGCAGCTGTATGCCCACACAACAGTACAGGCAGGGTGCCATGGAGGCACTGGGAGAAAATCACAGCAAGCTGCAGCCACCATTCTTATCTCCCCTCTTTTTCTTTCTCACGTATAATACAAATGTTTACTTTAATGGCAAGTGCTAGGGCAAACGTCTGTAAGTGCATGTGCAATATCTGTAAACTCATTACTGGAGGATCAAAACAGCCTCAAACAATCCTGGTAGATGTGTGTATCTGGGTAAAAGCCGGTTCACATAATATGTGCAATAAGTGACTGCAATTCATTAAAATGTTTCTGTTATCCAAATAAAAATATATCATTACAACCAGAGTTAGCAGATGACCTTTTAACAAGATTGTTTCATTTTCATTTAGTAAAAAAGGTCAAAACCTTTTTTTAAAAAAACTTTTTTAAGAGGTGGCAAAGCATGAAATGTGATATGTATTGAGAGACTGTATCAGTGCAGAAAATGTGTTTAAAGAACACAGATTTTGAACCTCGTCTTGCCAACAGAATATATTTTCCAAGCCTGAAAAAGGACCCTGTGTACTGTAATGATTTATAATCCCACTATCAGAAGAGGATGTGTTCTCTTTTGAGTCTGGTTCCTCGCAAGGTTTGTTCTTCGAGTTTTTCCTTGCCACTGCCTCTGGCTTGCTCATCAATGATCTAAATCTACATGCGGAGTTCTTTAAAGATGCTTTGTGACAATGACAAAATGACAAAAAAACTATAAAAGTGAATGGCTCTTTTCTAAAAAAAAAAAAAAAAGTGTTGACATATTATACCTCGACACATAGGCATCTTCCCTGTCCATGTGCCATCAGACCTGCAGACTCGATGCTCGGAACCTCCAGACATGAAGAAACTGCTCTGGCAGGTGTAGATGAGAGTGTAGCCATAGCCAGGTAAGTCCATCCCCACCACTTCCACATGGGGTGGGCTCTCTGGCTGCTTACAACTATGGGCTGAAGGAACAAAGAAGGAAAGAACAACACAAAGAAATAAAAGGATATATATAAAGAAAGATAAAGAGTGAGAAACAAACACTAGCCCTGTTCTTCATTTCCAGTCCAGGCGACACACTTTTGCAATATCCCATCTCCTCCCTCAATACCTCTTAAAACAACAAAGATCATTGCCAGTCATCTTTCTTTCCCTATCTCAGTCCATCTCCCATCACTTTGACTGTAGAAGTTGCTGAGAGTGTGGCAGCCACTGATGTATACTGGCACAGGAAAGAAGCACACCTTTACTGATAGATCAAGCACCAACCAACGCATAGTCACTCAGCGTAGGAGCTCCAGCACTACTCCACTATGATCAAAAGTAACCCAGATTTGCCTCAACACTTTGATACTCTTTATTGATGAATATACCAGTGGTGCGGAATATGGCTGTTAAATAAACACCTAATTACTCTCAGTAAATAGATGGTAATTCATTCAAACATTTCAAGCAGCCACATTAAATTATGCAATGACGATAGCCTTAGCAGGGTTAAATAGGTGCTATAAAGCTACAGATTGTTTTGGAAATGTTTTACTATTGTTCCTCCCAAAGGGCAGCCATTTACCAATAGGGTTAAAAGAGGGAGGGAAACAAACATGATTATGAGATACATAGTCAGCTGCACTGGGTATGCAAAATTACAATGTGTGTTTAAAAATAAATTGTGATTATTCTAAAACACAAAAATGGCACGATTACTCAGAAATATACAAAGGCTATTTAATCACAGGACAAGTTAATCACATACAATTAAAGTGCTGCAAACTTGGTTTTCCCCTACAGCTATCCCATTGCTCAATCTCCTAATTTTGCAAAACAATGACAGTGCACTGGAGGAGTCACATATGAAACAAAATGTAATTAGCTTCTGAAATGGTTGGGCTGAATGGCAATCTGTCTTATGAAATTGGGAGGCAGCTGTTTCCTTTCTCCAACACAGTCACTTCAAGCTGTTTTAATGCTGCTCATTTTGGAGCTTGCACTCACGAGGAGTTCTGAGTGAAGGCTCTCTCTTTCTGCAAGGTCACAGCTCGGCCATCTGACCAAACGTTGTGTTTCATTACAGCCATTGTAATCATGATTAATTTTAATAGATGGCTTTATATGGTCAGAATCACTGTATAGAAAGAGTACAGACAAATTATTTGCAAAAGTATTCAGAATTCAAAGACATAAATATTGCCCTGCAGTGATGTTGTCTAATTCAGACCTTGAACCCAAAGAAGGCATAAATCAGTGGCTGAAGGCAAATTAAACAGGCAACAGCAGCCAGTAAGATGTCCCAAAATCCTGTCACAAAAACTAACTGTGCAGTCAGCTATTTCTAGACTACAAAAATGCATATCAAACAAATAATGTTCTTTATTTCTGTTCCATTTCATTGTCATGACTTAATAAGCAATATGCTTTTTAAATCTAATAGTAAGTGCAGAGTAAGGACTGTATTATCCTGAAATCATGGGTTTAAGGAACAGACTCCTTATATAACCAAGGACACCCACTGTGGCCTCAAAATGCCGAAAACTTTTCAACTCAATTTCCAGTTTCAGCTTCTGTGAGTACCAGGGAACAAAATATAATGATGGCTTTTTACTCTGCAGAAGCCAAGCCCTTTTTTAACAGAGGATAAATGACTAACTCTTAGGTAAAACCCTGCTGCTGGAGAAACAGGAGCTCGCAATCATAGAATACAAATAATACACAAGACTGTTGAGGCATTTTCTTCTGAGGTTGTGGAATTTATTTCACCTTTCCACCCATTTAAAAAAAAAAATATTTTAGTAGTCGAACAATTTCCTTACAACATATGTACTATATATAATTTATATAATAAATTATAAATGAATACATTTCTATAATACAACATATTTACAAGCCCCATATAAATGTTAAACAGGGGAACGTACGGATGCACTCTGGCTGGGTGCCGCTCCAGGTCAGATCAGCCTGGCACAGTCGAGTGGTGGAGCCCTGAAGCAAGTGTCCTGGCTGGCACTGGAAGGCCACCATACTTCCAACCTGCAGCATGAAAGCAACATCACACACTCTATGAGCAGAAGTCATTCAAATACACCTCTCTAAAAGAAGCTTTGAACGAAGCACTTTGAGATATTTTAGTTGGATACATATGTACTCTGGGTGACACACTTTTAGAGACAGACACTGCAAAGGATGGGTGCTACAAAGTGGAAAGTGCTTTAATTGATGAAGAGAGCTGAACTTGAAGACTATCATTTCTGGACCGTGATTCCACCTGCCATAATTTTTGGAGTTTTGGAGAATCAGTAGGTTTGTTTTGGTAAATACCATTTAATTATCTAGTGCTTATTTAATGTGGGGTCAATTACTGCAGGTACACAGTAGTGGAAAACGGTTTCAGCTCCAGTACTATCAGTTAAGTGACAAATCCATTAGCTAACCCACTTGGTAAGAGAAAGCTGCTTGCCCAGATCCATGTTTTGGTTGCCCGGAAAGCAAATTTACTAAACTAAAAAGTACTAGCTAACATAATGTAATAACATAATACAGCTGGTTGGCTTTCTGTATATGAACAAATACAGTGGCAAGAAAAAGTATGTGAACCTTTTGTAATTTCATGGTTTTCTGCATGAATTTGTCATAAAATGTGATCTGATCTTCATCTAAGTCTGAAGTGTCTAAAATAATAACACTAAATAAATTCTGATCTTTCATGTCTTTATTGAACACACTCATTCAACATTCAAAATGGCAGTGGAAAAAGTAAGTGAACCCTTAGAATTAATAACTGGTTGACACCCCCCCCCACCCTTAGCAGCAATAACCTCAACCAGGCGTTTCCTGTAGCTGTGGATCAGACCTGCACATTGTTCAGGAGGAATTTTAGCCCATTCTTCCTGACAGAACTGCTTTAGCTCGGTCATATTCTTTGGACGTCTCATGTGTATGTCTCTCTTCAAGTCATCCCATAGCATCTCTATTGGGTTGAGGTCTGGGCTCTGACTCCACTCCAAAAGGTGGATTTTGTTTCTCTGAAGCCGTTCTGTTGTGGACTTGCTCCGGTGTTTTGGGTCGTTGTCCTGTTGCATCACCCAACTTCTACACAGTTTCAGCAGACGTACAGACATTCTCACATTATCCTGAAGAATTGTCTGATATACTTGGGAATTCATCTTCCCCTCAATGACTACAAGCTGACCAGGTCCTGCAGCAAAGCAGGCCCAAATCATGGTGTTTCCTCCACCATACTTTACAGCTGAGATGATGTTTTCATGATGATATGCCGTGTCCTTTCTACGCCAGATGTAGTGCTGTGTGGTTTTTCCAAATAGTTCAATCTTAGTTTCATCAGTCCACAGAACATTTTGCCCGTACCGCTGTGGAGTGTCAATGTGCTCTTTTACAAACTTCAGGCGTGCAGCAATGTTCTTTTAGTAAGCAGTGGCTTCCTTCGTGGTGTCCTGCCGTAGATACCCTGCTTCTTCAGTGTTTTGCGTATTGTAGACTCATGAACAGAGATGTTAGACAGTTCCAATGATGCCTTCAAATCTTTGGCTGTCATTCAGTGTTGTTTCTTTACCTCATTGATGAGTCTTCGATGTGCTCTTGGTGTTATTTTGACTGGGCACCGAATTCTTGGTAGAGTAGCAACAGTCCCAAAGTGTCTCCATGTGTAGAATGTTTGCATCACTGTAGACTGGTGAATTTCTAAAGTCTTTGAAATCACTTTGTGACCCTTTCCAGCTTTATATAAGTCAACTATTCTTATAACTAACACCGTAGATCCTCTGAAAGCTCTTTTTGGCGAGGCATGGCTCACATAAGCATGTGCTTCTTGTGCAGAGCAAACCCCAAAAGTTTGAGGGGTTTTTATCAGTCAAAGTAGCTGTAGTCCACACCTCCAAACACATTTTCTTAACCAGACTCCAGGTGTGCAAAAATAAAAAGCTTTTTTGAGGTCATTAACTCAAGGGTTCACATACTTTTTCCACAAGTACTATGAGGTTTTTTTTGGTTGTTCTCAATAAAGACATGAAAGATCAGAATTTATTTAGTGTTATTATCTTAGGCACATAATATTTGTCAATACACCTGACTAAGACAAATTTATGCAGAAAACCATGAAATTCCAAAAGGTTCACATACTTTTTCTTGCCACTGTATATGAATTCCTGCTGGGGGGAACTTTGTAGCCATAGTCCTTATCCTCTTAAGCTTCTAGTATAGCCTAGCACATAATGTTTGCGTTCTCAAAATTGTCAAATATTTTGGCTATGCACGATGGTGCTCTGTTCTTACATTGCAAAAAAAATAATATTATTTGTCTCTGGCTTGCATCTTTATTTTCTCTTGATACATTTAACCATGAGGTTAATAAACAGTATGTTGTGGGAAGGTAATCAGACAATTTTTCATCAATACCTGTAGGTTCCTGATTCTGAAAAGACTGTCTTTTATCCATAAATTAATGTTTAATAATGAATAATTATTCCACCTTGTAAAAATCATTCTACCAACAGCTATATCACTCCAAAGTCAACGTATGTAGTGGTTGCAGGTTGTAAGATTCAGAAGATCATTATATAATTAGAGCATTGAGGAGCGTCACAATACCGTGAAGAACCTCATGTTTAAACACGCGCTAAATTAAAATGTCTGTTTTCCAAAAGTCAAATAAGACAAGTTTCTTTTAGGTTGTCAAACATACGTAATAAAACCACACTTAAAAATCTAACAGAACACAAAATTGGTTTGTCTCAGGCACCCGGGCTTATCCAGCCTTGGTACTACTGAATATCACGACCACTGAACTCTACGTTTAAAAAACACCTTTACACGATGTGATCGTTTATGTTGGTTGTTCCTGTTGTGCACGTGGAGCGCATACTGCAGCTCTAATATTAACTAGACTGACAGAGTTGGGTGAATGAAATATTAGCATGTGTCAGAGTGAGACATGGGCTCAGCACATTAATTGATTAACACGTTCTTCTTGGTGATGAACCTGGTTGATGTGCCATAGGCACTGCTGCTTATCTGAAGGCTACAATATCTCCTGCACTCCAATATCATTACGCGCCGTCTAGTGAAAGGGCGTCAGAAGATCCAGTGAAATGATTTATGAGGCAGGAAAACCTGATATTTCGCTGTCCTCTGAAGCTTCACCATGCCTTGTCCCCCGCATTACATTAAGGGGTTGAATTGTTAATGGTGTATTTCAGGGAAACATGCTCACCTTCATACCCAGTCTCTCTCATTTCCTCTCCTTTTCATTTACAAATTTTCATTACGTATTTTTTCAGTTAAAATTATTTGTTTATTTGCTGTTCCTTCTGTCCCCCTCATTGTGTTTTGATTTTTATTAAAAAAAGATTGTTGGACAGAAGGAACATAAAATAAACAAATAATTCACAAAGTTCATTTGCATTAGTGAGTACTTGAACTGAAACTGAACCTGTATTGGCAACAGAACCTGGAAATACTGAAAGTCCCATTTCTGAGATGAGCTCTCTACTTTGTACAGATGTTGCTGCATTTGTCTTATTTAAGGGCATTTATCTATTTTTTCTCTACTTCATAGTGGCCCAGTTTATTAGTAAACACAAACATTTTCCCAGTTCTGGCAACTCTGCTCATTAAGGACATAAAACGAAGTAGGACTTGTGTGTGTCAAGCTGTGCTTGCACCATAGGACACCAAACACATGCACACACAAAGCCTTGTGACTGTGGGTCATGTTAAATAAGACATCAAGTAGATCAGGTGCAAATAAATTGCGACAATCATGTCCAAACAGGCCTCATGCACAGAAAATGAATCAAGAATTCACTTTAATCACATTCAGTGAGCGCAAGCAGATCTGTAGGAGTCATTTCAATGCTGCGGGTTTTACCTTGAAGCCAAAGGTCCTGTTCATAGAGCCGTAGCGAGGTGTCCCTGGATTCTCACAGGTGGTGCGGGTTGGTTCTGGGAAAGCAAAGAAAGAAAGAAGGAAGATAAGGAGAGAGAAAACCAACAGAGAAATCCAGAAAAGAAATATATAGGAAGAGAAAAAGAAAATGAAAGAGGGAGAGAGAGAGAATCAAGATTTCATAACTCACTTCTCCTACCCCACCTCCCTTTGAGCACCAGATACAGCAGACATATCGTTGCTGCATAATGAGAGATAGTCCTCATAAACATGCAGCTCCGCTCCCTCCCTCGTGTTTTTCCTGCAGTGCTAGGGCCTGGCTTATTGTGATGGTTATGGAGACGGTGTTTAAGTGTGTGCTGCAGGAACTGACTGATTTTTATTTATTTATTTTAATTTTTTGAAAAATGGAAAGCGAGGGGAGACCCAGCAGGGGGCAATGTTGCTGCAGTGGTGGGGGGGCAGAGATCCAGCTGCGCTGCTCAGTAATTTGAATGTGGAGCACATCCGCGAGCTAACGCAGAAACCAAAGATTTAATGCAGGCGTGCAAATGCCAGGACAGCGTGGAAGCCTTACGCAATGGGACTGCTTATACCTTCTAACAAAAAACGCCCAAAAAAACCACACACACACAAAAACCTTTCAGATTACAAAATCAGCACCTGTGAAAAGAATATATAGGAAGGGAGCAACACTGGCTATGACTGCGGCAAGGAGAGTGTTGGTTAAGATCTATGAATAAAGGTGGTACGTGCATACCAGCACACACACACACACACACACACACACACACACACACACACACACACACACACACACACAAGAGCCCCCCTGCCTCCCCCACACACACACTGACCTACTTCTCATACTTTTCTTGATAACATTAAAGAGAAACCTGTCAGTCTGTCCAGCAGCTAGTGGGGTGTTCTTTACAATAAATTTAAAAAAGCCCATCTTTGGTCAAGTGATATCATCACATAACTATAAGTTATATATGATACTATGAAGCTCTCTGCAGCTCTCTGGAGACCTGATAGACTGATTAAGCATATAACTAATTAGATGCTCACAATCTGTTATTGTAAGCCACTTGAGGCTTTAACTAAATATTAGGCTAATTCATCTCTCCTCAATAATGAGCCGTCCAAGCTTGGACCAATTATTCAATTACTTACCCGATAAAAAACAATTATCGATGCATTTATTGATATCAGGAGAACGGCATCTTTATGGAAATATAAGCAAGTGAGTTATAATTAGGTAATTGTCGTTCTTGGGGGAACAGGAAGAGCCTTTGTTAATTATGCATCATGAAATATGGTTGATGAAAGTGCCCTAAGCCTTTACACGTACCATACAGGAGAAAAAACTCACTCAACCAACGCACAATAAAACAGCGAGACAATGCCATGCATCTATGGCACACAGTAAAATCCCTAGTGTTGAATTAACAGTTATAGTTATAATTATAGTCCAATTGGATTATATAAACTTTGTAGGGTGTAAATTCAACACTCTGGGTGTCACATCAACACTGAAGTGTGTATATACACAACACTAATGTTATGCAGCATGCTCAGTTTATTCACAAATTGAAATTTTTAGTCAGAACATTAAATCCTAAGTACTTGCTTAATACTTATTATTATATTGGTTTTGTAATAATGTAATCAACATGCATTCATTAGGTATAAAATACTTATAACTTGGCATCTAAAAAGTGAACCCAGTAAAAATGATTTCCTAACTATTATTATCTTATGTCTGTCTCATAGTATGAGTCATATTTGTGTCTTCTCCTTTTTATTATTATTTTTTTTGTCAATATTTGGTTAAATAATTCATTAAAACCCGCTCTGCCTTGTATTTATTGTCATATCTTACATTACTGGTTATATAGGGGTGAGTCTGTCAGCGTCTGTAGATCTGAGGCATTTTTTTACTTCTCTCAGTCATGGCCCCACATTTCATATCTAAGCTTGTTTCCTCTCGGCGTCCAACTGCTCCCTCTGTCTAAAGCCACTAAAAAGAATCACCTTGGTCTTCCCAACAATAACCTGATCAATAAAGCATGGAGGCTGTCTGGGGCAGTGCTACCGCCCAGCCTGCTGAGGCGGTAGGAGAACAATGATTCAAACAAATCATTCATAAAAACTTTCTCAGCTTAATGACAACATGCAAGTTAAAAAACATGAGGCGCAATTGCGGACTTACTGACAAGTGCTATTTGGGAAGAACCTCTCTGTGCTAAAGTCTGAATTACTTACGAGGGCTTGAATCAGCTTCCACACCTAGTTTGCCCTGATTAGCATGCTTAAGTGAGAAGGTTGAAATGAAAAGCAATAAGCAGTTATTTGTGCAAATGTTTTAAGAGTCAGTAATTGCTACAATTTGTCCCATTGAGTAAAATCCTAAATGGCAACCGAGAAGAGACAATTGATTTTATATTCCAAGCAATGTTTTTGTTTACCAAGTCAAGTATAGCATAATTCAGCTTCATGGCTGTTAAAGCAGTATCCAACTGAGCCTGAGCTGCTGCATGCACTGTATGATCAAAGCTCAAGGCTAAATCAGGCAAAAATGGCACAGCTATCCACAGAACTGTAGGCACTTTCCAATCACAAAATTTGTTCCTGCTTTCCAAGCTGTGTGTGTGCTGAAGTATCAAAAGTATTCAGTCTGACACACACACGTGCACACACACACACACACACACACACACAGACACACACACACACACAGATATGACTGCCCTTCATCCCTGCTGAGTGAGATTCACAGCTTCTTTACAGCTGGCTGCCTGAAAATACTTGGACAGGTTTGAGAGAGCATCAGTAGAGCACAACACTAGCTTCCTGTTCTGATGGAGTTCATTGAGTGGAGCTCTACTATCAACACAGACAGACAGTCCTGGTGTAAACCGTGAGGCTGATGCAGCACTCTCTGCCAGCCTGGATAATTGTGATAGGGACATATATTTTTAGGTAAATAATCAAAAGTGCTATGTTTGGAACCAGATTGAGAAACATATATAATTTACAATTTTCCATAATAGTGCAATTTCTTTTCTAAAACAAATACACAGTGACAGTTTGGATGGTGGAATTGCAGTAACCTGGCCTGTCATAGGGTGGGAAGTGTTTACCACAGATACTCAGAGACTTGAAATGGGGATGCTCTTGTGTTTACAATAAGAACTGCTGGTGAGGGTAACCATAAAAGGAAAGCCACCTGGAAACAAATGAAATATATTTATATTGTAATATTTATGATGAGTTTGGCAATTCTGGTGCTGATTTGTTGCTAGTTATAATGGCTTTTAATACAAGAAAACAATTAAACAAATTCAAATATTTCACTGTTCGCTTCCAAAAACAAAAGAGCAAGAGCTTATTTTCTCACTCACCATTTTCCAGTGACTGTCATATTCACGGACACATTAATAAGAAATCCAGAATAGAAATAGTCTAAGTCCAGAATGCAACGCATCTCTATGATGCAGTTGCACCTGAATTACAGAAGAGACTTGCTATAATGCAGATATACGATTCAGTTTTCTGAATTACAGCAGAGACTTGGCTCGGCTAGTTAGCAATCTATGAGATGACAAGCACATGGTGCTATTAGCATGAAAGCTGATGCTTTGGAACCCTTTGAGTTTGAGCAGTGTGTGCAGATGAGGAGATGAGAGAGTTGGACCGACTAAAGGACTAAAGCTCTGCTGCATCAGGCGCTTTATATAGAGATAGATCGAGAGCTAATTCCCACTGGTGCCGCTATCAGCATGGAGTTGAATGTTATTGTGAGTAATGCAGGAAACATTTAACCAAAGTGAAAATTGACCAACATGACGATTAAAGAAGTTTGAACTGAAAACCACAATTATTACACAATAAGTCTTGAACACCACAGAAGATCACAAAGTTCAATATGATCTTCACACCATTCAGCTTGGATTTGTCTTTAAAATGTTGGATTTGTCCTTTAAATGTGGAAGCAATACAAACGAACAATTCGAGTCTGATCGAATACGGCTCCTGGAAGAGAAGTGGGAAGAGCGCAAGCAACATACTTCATGTTCAAACGAACAATTCATGTGCTCGGTCCTGTGGTTCAAAGATCGGCCTATTCTCTCATAAGAGAGAATTGTCAGTGAGGGAGAGATTCGTCAAATCGATGACTCAGTCCATAGCCATTTAAAATACAGAAGTATCTCTCTCCTAACAACAATCTGACACTTTGAATTACAGTCTAGTATAGTATAAGCAATACGTGAAAGTCCTGATGAATTTTTAATAGATGGTGTTTAGATTCTGGAAAAGATAGGAAACCTGTCTAAATAAATACTGCTATTGTCATTTTAACAAATACTGTGGGCTGCACAAAAGTTACATATTCATCATAGACACACATACTGTGGGGTCTGAGTCCTAGTTTTATTATTTTATTTAAAAGTGGAAATAAACAGAAGGTTTTTATAACTTTTAAATATTTAAAACAAAGAAAGTGGTCAATATCTTGAATATTGATATTCATGATTCTGCACTATTTGTATGTCCCTGTATTTATTCAAGCAAATGTGTGATATTGACCATGTTAATGGTTTGTTCAAAAAGTCAGATTTTCCTCATGACTAATCTCTTCTATTGAAGCATTTGTTCAGATGACACTCTGATGGATTTGATCTAAAATGGATCAGAAGTTTTTGTCCATGCCAGCTGGAGTGCACATAAAAGCAAAAAAAGGACGTTTAAACAAAAGCAAAATAGGAGCTTTTTCACAGCATTCACAGGGTTTTCGAACCAGTGTATGTAATGTTCACATTATATATTTGAATGAGCAATAATTTATTTAACTGAAGAAAATCCAATCACATCAACATCTTGCTCACTGATGTATCGCATTAGATTAGGTTGATTTAACTTGCTTTATATATGAAAAATATCTGAGTATGAAGTCTGCCTTCATTTATAATAAGACATGCAGGTATCCTCAAAAAGCACATTTAACATGGCCAACCTGTATCAATTTCAATAGACACTGATCAAAGATTGATGTTTTGATGAATAAATAATTAAATTATGATAATATATCTAGTGCAATGGCATATATCAAGTAAATTCTCATTCCATCGTTCTCAGAGAATGTGCTTAAACAATCTGTAGACTTCAAAGCACTAAATTGGAATAAGGAAGATGTGAATTCTGGTAACATCAGTGTGTGTGTATGTGTGTGAGAGTGAGAGAGAGAGAGAGAAAGAGAGAGAGAGAAAGAGAGAGAGAGAGAGAGAGAGAGAGAGAGAAAAGAGAGAGAGAGAGAATACCTATGCAGCGAGGCTGGAAACCACTCCAGGTGCCATCAGCCTGGCAGAAGCGGGTTGTGCTTCCCACTGGGATATAGGGGGCACTGCAGCTGAATGACACCTCAGACTGGTAGATGAAGCTACGGCCTTCTCGAAAGCCATGGGCTGGGATTCCTGGATCCCCACAGAACTTTGCTGTAATGAAAAGATTGAAACATATTGGAGCTTAAGAAAAGGAAACCTCAAACTACAAAGAACATTTCTCCAAAGCATTGGTACACAAAACAAGAGCCAAGTCGGTGCTTGGTACTTGGAAAGCATACTGGATTTGTCTGCTGTTGGATTTGGCCATTAAATGGAATGTAATCAACAGTATAAAAATCAAATATTGAAACGGGCTCTCATTATAGTGTTGCTTCCTTGTCCATACGATAACCAGGTATCATTTCTATTTTTTCTAATTCCATATCTGAACCAGATGAACATTTTTCATTTCCACATATTATTTAGGGGAGAGGGCTGAAGGAAGAGAGTCAGGGGCCTGAAGTATCTCAGGGTGAACACTCCCTGTGACCCAGTCATTGTCCAGCAAGCAATACGTCTCTGGGGGAAAAAACAATAAGAGTGGAAGTTAAGTCACCAGCAGGCTGATTCATAATGAATGTGCAGTATGGAGTGCTAGGATCCAGCACTACATACTCGGCTTTTCTTAATAAATTATAGATGTGAAATAAAAATATATAAAATAATAATAAGAAAGATAGAGGACAGAAATTCAGTGCACAGTGACTACAAAGGCACTTTTGCACCCAACTCTGGTCATTTGAACAATGGCAGGCTTGAGCACCACAAGAGAAAGATATAGGATAGCCTTAATTACGCTTTTTCAATTCCTTGACCCCTTCCCTCTGATATACCAGACTTAGAACAGCATGAGACGTATTATCACTTTGTACAACATTACCTTAAGTGTCTGCTCAAGCTGAAATGTCTTACCAAAATGTCTTAGACCTCAAATAATGCAATTAATGGATTACTCCAGTGCTTTTCATCCCAATCTCTATCCACAACATCTGAATACCTAAATCTAATATGTTTCCCTGTCCTGAGAAAAGATTAGAAACCTACAGACTCTTAACTTTTTAAACTATTTGAAAATCTAAAGGATTTCTGACCAATCCCAACTGCTCCTGCAAAGCATGGGACTAATCCCACCCAAACCCACAAAACATTTGACCAATGGCTCCCAAGTGGCACATCAGAAAATAGTTTGACTTATTGTCCAAAAGATCACGAATCTAAATCCTGATGATGCCACAGCCATCCATAGCCCAGGAGTCCAATCGTGGCGTACGCTCTCATTCCTATCAATCACAGTGACACTAGACAATCAAGGGCATTTGTGAGCTCATGCACAGGAAGTGGATGGATAGCTCCTGAGTGTGTTCCACCACCCCAGACGCTGCATGAGCTGCAGTTTGAAAAGACGCAGTTGGTTGGCTTCACGTACCTCCCTGGTTGACTGTTGTGTGATAGAGGAGCACTAACTGTTGAGTGGGAAATGGCCATGAGTAAAAAAAAAAAAAATTTTAAACTGCTAAATGTTTGACCAATTCTACCTGCTCCTGCAAAACATTTGACCAATCCCATTGTTGCCACTGAAATTTTCTAATAAACACATTTGTTCTATTTCCCAAAATATAGCCAAATAAATTATATAAACTGCTGCAATTATTGAAGATTTGTCAACTTATAGTTTACCGTCTAGTTGATGAAATAAGCTATCTTTGTCCTAATAATACCTCCTCTTGTACACATGAAAATAAATATGTCCTGACCCACAGAACTACATTGGTCAGTTATAATCACAAATTCTCTCAGAAAAATGAGTCTTATTTTTGAAAGGACAAATTATACACATTTACATTTAGCTTAAATTATAAATATTATTGAAAAATTCACGAAAGAATAAAAAAACATTTAGATAAATATTTACTGCCTCAACAACCACCCCTAGATTTTCATCATGAGTGAGTTTCAAGTGAACTCAAACTGATTTTGACTTCGGTCATTCCGACTCGTTAAAATGATTGTCTGTAGACCTTATACTATAGAATATACAGGTGCTGGTCATATAATTAAAATATCCTCAAAAAGTTTATTTATTTCAGTAATTCCATTCAAAAAGTGAAACTAGTATAATGTATACATTCATTACACACAGACTGATATATTTCAAGTGTTCATTTAATTTTGATGATTATAACTGACAACTAATGAAAACCCCAAAATCAGTATCTCAGAAAATTAGAATATTACTTAAGACCAATACAAAAAAAAAAAGGATTTTTAGAAATGTTGGCCAACTGAAAAGTATGAACATGAAAAGTATGAACATGAAAAGTATGAACATGAAAAGTATGAACATGAAAAGTATGAACATGTACAGCACTCAGTACTTAGTTAGGGCTCCTTTTGCCTGAATTACTGCAGCAATGCGGTGTGGCATGGAGTCGATCAGTCTGTGGCACTGCTCAGGTGTTAAGACAGCCCTGGTTACTCTGATAATGGCCTTCAGCTCCTCGGCATTTTTGGGTCTGGCGTATCGCATCTTCCTCTTCACATTACCCCATAGATTTTCTATAGGGTTAAGGTCAGGCGAGTTTGCTGGCCAATTAAGAACAGGGATCCCATGGTCCTTAAACCAGGTACTGGTAGCTTTGGCACTGTGTGCAGGTGCCAAGTCCTGTTGGAAAATGAAATCAGCATCTCCATAAAGTTGGTCAGCAGCAGAATGCATGAAGTGCTCTAAAACGTCCTGGTAGACGGCTGCGTTGACCTTGGACCTCAGAAAACACAGTGGACCAACACCAGCAGATGACATGGCAGCCTAAACCATCACTGACTGTGGAAACTTTACACTGGACTTCAAGCAAAGTGGATTCTGTGCCTCTCCTCTCTTCCTCTAGACTCTGGGACCTGGATTTCCAGTCCTTCTTGTCTTTAGCCCGGGCGAGACGCTTCTGACACTGTGTCTTGTTCAAGAGTGGCGTGACACAAGGAATACGACAGCCCATGTCTTGCATACGTCTGTGTGTGGTGATTCTTGAAGCACTGATTCCAGCTGCAGTCCACTCTTTGTGAATCTCCCCCACATTTTTGAATGGGTTTTGTTCACAATCCTCTCCAGGGTGCGGTTATCCCTATTGCTTGTACACTTTTTTCTACCACATCTTTTCCTTCCCTTCGCCTCTCTATTAATGTGCTTGGACACAGAGCTCTGTGAACAGCCAGGCTCTTTAGCAATGACCTTTTGTGTCTTGTCCTCCTTGTGCAAGGTGTCATTGGTCGTCTTTTGGACAGCTGTCAAGTCAGCAGTCTTCCCCATGAGTGTCTAGCCTACAGAACTAGACTGAGAGACCATTTAAAGGACTTTGCAGGTGTTTTGAGTTAATTCGCTGATTAGAGTGTGGCACCAGGTGTCTTCAATATTGAACCTTTTCACAATATTCTAATTTTCTGAGATACTGATTTTGGGGTTTTCATTAGTTGTCAGTTATAATCATCAAAATTAAAAGGAATGAACACTTTGAAATATATCAGTCTGTGTGTAATGAATGTATGCATTATACTAGTTTCACTTTTTGAATGGAATTACTGAAATAAATCAACTTTTTGATGATATTCTAATTATATGACCAGCACCTGTACAGTATGATATGCAATAAATGAAGATTAAGTTGAAAAACCTCATATGTTATGACACTTGTAATATAGAATGAATAGCAGCCAACTCTTCAGCACTGTCATGAAGCTTGTGTCCAAAACTTTTCACATTTTACTGTCTCCTCATCCACAAACATGACTCTTTTAGATTTTTTCCAATTTCTGAAGCTGACACTCGTTATCATCCCTAAGGCTGTACGTAAACCCTTCACAGTCAGTTCTAGCCGTATTTGTCACCCCATTCTGCCATCTACAAAACTAATAGGAGTCATACAGAAAGATGGCCTCTTGGGGCCTTCCACTTAGAAGTCTGCTGATCACGATCTGTTGTGACATTCAGTTATGTTGGGGTCAGTAGTTGGAGACCTGTATGTGGTGGAGCAATAACAAGCTGGATTGCGGCTGTAAAGTGGCTGTAACATGGCTATAATGTAACACTAATGTGATTATAACAGTGGCTGTATTGTCGCTGAAATGTCACTGTAATGTCACGGTAACAGACCTATAACGTAACAATAATGTGATTGTAACAGTGGCTGTATTGTTGCTGTAATATCACTGTAACGTAACACTAATGTGATTGTAACAGTGGCTGTATTGTTGCTGTAATATCACTGTAACGTAACACTAATGTGATTGTAACAGTGGCTGTATTGTTGCTGTAATATCACTGTAACGTAACACTAATGTGATTGTAACAGTGGCTGTATTGTTGCTGTAATATCACTGTAACGTAACACTAATGTGATTGTAACAGTGGCTGTATTGTTGCTGTAATATCACTGTAACGTAACACTAATGTGATTGTAACAGTGGCTGTATTGTTGCTGTAATATCACTGTAACGTAACAATAATGTGATTGTAACAGTGGCTGTATTGTCTCTGTAATGTCACTGTAATGTCATTGTAACATAGCTATAACATAACACAAATGTGATTGTAATAGTGGCTGTATTGTCACTGTGATGTCACTGTTACAGAGCTAAAACGTAACGCTAATGTGATTATAACAGTGGCTGTACTGTTGCTGTAATGTCACTGTAACAGAGCTGTAATGTGGCTCTAATGTGTCAGTACTCACGCAGGCACTGGGGCACCTCTCCACTCCAGGTACCATTTCCCACACAGGTGAGGATGGCAGGGAAAGAAAGTTCATAACCTGGAGAGCAGCTGTAGCTCACACTGGTGCCCCACTCAAAGTCACTGCCCTCCAACAGTCCATTAGAGACGAGGGGTGGAGCAGTGCATGTCACAGCTAGAGAGACAGAGAGAGAGACAGAGAGAGAGAGAGAGAGAGAGAGAGAGAGAGAGAGAGAGAGGGAGAGAGAGAGAGTGAGGGAGAGAGAGAGACACAGAGAGAGAGGGAGTGTGAGGGAGAGAGAGACAGAGAGAGAGAGAGGGGAAGTGTGTGAGAGAGAGAAAGAGAGAGAGATTGTGAGGGAGTGTGTGTGTGTGTGTGTGTGTGAGAGAGAGAGAGAGAGAGAGAGAGAGAGAGGAGATCAAAGTAATGCATAGAAGGTCCTGTTCACAAACAAAGGGGCAAAATGCTTTTTTCCCCCTTTTTTTAAGTTTCATTTTTATTGAACATTTCTGCTGAGCACTTCTGCTAAACATTTCTAATGACCCAAAATGCAAAATGCTTTTAATCTCGGGAAATGCTTTTAATGTGTAGGCAGAGAAGAAGCTTACATTTCTACAGAGGAAAGTGCAATATTTCTTATTCAGTAACAGGTTTGGGGAAAAAATTAACAAAAATGCTTGGGTTTTTTTTCCCCAAGTAAATATACACTGTATAACACTGGTAATATGTCTCTCTATATGTGTAGCCCTGCATGTTAATGAATGAACACCTGGTAATTTCTAGGGAATTGACTTTAAGGCCCAGTGTTTTCATCTACCTACACAGAGTGGCACACTCAGCCTCAGTCTCGCACAGTTATCAGTCTCTGCGCACTGCATTCTAGCGCTTCCTAAACAAACATGAACACAAACATGCTGTACAGAATGTGTGGAGGCAGGAGAGAGTCTCTACACAAAGCAGGAAGTTTAAACTTGTACTTATCATGCACAACATAAAGAACAGAATCAAAACTATGTTTCTGTCTAATGAGGAAAGTAGTGATCGAAGGTGAGGCACGGGTCTGTTTCACTAATTCCTATATAGTGAATTTATTGAAAAGGCATTATATGAGAGAGTCATCTCAATTATAAATTCAAAAAAAAAAAACCAATGAACCTATATTTATGGCTGGCATACTGAGTCTATGAATGTGTAATAAATCCTAAATTACTGTATTAATATTCTGAACTAGTGTTGGATATGGTCTGATTTAAATCCATGGGGACTTGACCAGCTTCTAAGCTAATGAATACTTAATGCATACTGTCTCAGTCTTACTTGTACAAATATATATAGAGAAAGATATGTAGAGAAAAGCTGAATTAGAGGTATATAGACAATTGAGATAGAGCACTTGATGGTGACATCTCATTCTATATACACACACAACATCCAGACACACAATGTAGTCACCAATCATCTTCACAATAATTTTCTTTTAAATAAGAGCATACATATCCACATATGAATGACTTCTTGCATGTGCAAGCTTTTCCTGTGGTATATTTTATGCTATGTTTGTTTTTCCAATGTCTTTTCATTGTATGCAGTGCTTGATATATTGAATTGCATGGATTGATCTCAAGAGAATAATCAAGAACAATATGCTACAGAAAAGCTGTGCATTTGCAATACAATGCATAATACACTAATTAACATTCATTTAAAATGACTGACAGAACAAACAACACAAAAGAAAAAGAAGAAGGGATGGGGATAGCTGTCTACACAGAAGACAAGTAATCCAACATACACAAATTGATATGTTGTGATGTTAAGACTATATAAAATCAGTCCTTGAAATACTTAAATGCTTTAGAGTATGTCTAATACACTCAAAGATTCATGAATCTTAGAAATGTTTTATTGACAGTCTTACCATGATTGCGACAAAGCCACAAGTTCAAGCTAATGTTTAAGGATTGATATAGTAAGTGGTATTATTCACAGCGAAATTGGACCTGAAATAGTAATAAATGCTTAAATGCCTAGCAAATATCAGGGATGGACAGGAAGAGAGCATGTGAATCAATGAGGCCTGGGCTTGAATGCAGAAATCATAAGTTCGTCCTATTTTTAGAGACCTTATTACAGTATATATTTTTGAACAGTTTTATACTCAGTAAAACACCACAAACCGAGAATGGATGAACATAGTGTAAAATTAAATTCCAAGATCTTCTCATTGAAGTTTAGTAGGGAATTTACAGGTTTTTTGGGTTTTTTTTAAATGGTGTGATCATGCTCTCTGGACTCTGGGACACTTGGAAATTGGGATTTGTATAAAACGTTTTGATAAATTAGTATATCTTTATGGATCCTCAGCATAAGGAACAATGAAAGCAGAGCTTAGCAGTCAATATATTGTTTGATGCAGGTTAACAGTGGAGTAAAGCTATCCTAAAATGACTGACAAATTTATTTGTGTCATTAATCCTAAATATGTCAATTTGTGCCACTTTGAAAAGCAAGATACTGTATATATTATATATTAATGCACTGGTTCCTTAATGGGAAAGGCTCAGCTTCGCAAATATTTAAATGGTGGCTTGCTTTCAACGGTTCCAAAAGACACTGGAGAAATGATTATAAGTTGCATTTTCAGTTGAATTTGGGGAAAACACAGGAAGCATTCGTGGTGTTGAACTATTTCAATTGCTTTTGTTTGATTTGTTCATTGCAAACAGCTGAAAGACTGTAAATGATGACAGTAAATCTTATTTTCAATGGGTGTTGAATAATTTTGATTGCAACTGTATATATTTAGATCAGTTCAATTTCTGCTATATTAGCTACACAATGCAATGCTGTAAAATGCACAGGGAATGATCAGACTCCATATTGTTTGTCATTTAAGAGGAACGAGGCATCCTCTGATTTCTTGAATAAACGGGACATTTGCATACCATAACAAGTTTAGCATAATGGTATTCATCACCAGAACCTTTTGCATGCTTACAAAATCAATGACCAATAGCGCTGGTGGAGGTAAACTGAATGGACCCATTCAATTAAATTTTGGTTCCTGATGCTGTAATGACAGGATTAATTTAGTTTTTTCTGAAATTAATTACAACAAATGTGAGTGGACTGCAATGGATAGTCTGGCGATGTTACTAATAGTCTCAAGGAATGGAACAACATGGATTGGGGTAGCAAATATAAATTTATGTTCCTATAATACCTGTGCAATTTCAGCATTTAGGTGCTGTGAAATTTCCATGTTTGCATTTTTCCAGAACATCAGCAATTAATATTAGTTTTTATACAGTAATGTGACCATTCTTGGAAGTGGTTTATTTTAAAACACCACAGTTTAACACATCCATCAGAGCACAACCAACAGAAGACTATAGATTTGCATTCTAGGAGAAGCAGCTGTCAGTGCTCAGAGCAGTTATGTCCAGATGTGCAGAGCCTGCAGTGCAATCTAATGTGCAAGAGCTAATGTGCATTTCCCAAACATAAAAAAGCTATTTTGCTCTACTTAAATAGGTGAAAAAATTGGGTTAGCAGAAAGTGATTTACACTTTTTGCAGGGATGTGGACAACAGATACTCTGAAAAACTATTTTCTTAGCAATATAATCAAGCTGTTACCTTTGCAGAAGGGCACTGGGGCACTCCAGGTGCCATTTCCAGTGCAGGTGATAGTAGAAAAGCCCTCTGTTTCCATGGCGTATCCAGGCTGACACGCAAAGGTGACATTTTGTCCAATAGTGAAGTCCTCGCCATACCTCACCCCATTGGCTGGCACTCCAGGTTCACCACAGTTTATCACTGCCACAGTAAAGACTCGGTCAGTAAGCCAAACTTTTTAATGTTACAATAATCAACAGTGATTTTAAAGTTGTTTAAGCAGCTAAATGTGAAAGCCCAAGATATCTGCTTGAGACTCATGGCAATTCATTAATAATAATAATAATAATAATAATAATAATAATAATAATAATAATAATAATAATAATAATAATAATAATAATAATAATACTTACTACTACTACTAATAATAATAATTACTTAGATTAATATATAATTTTCCTAGGCACTCAAAGCGCTTTACAGTACATTGTATGGGAGGAAAATTTCCTCAACCACCACCAGTGTGTAGCATCCACTTATAGATGATGCAACGGCAGCCATAGTGCGTCAGAACACCCACAACACACCAACTATTGGTGGAGAGGACAGGAGAGTGATGCAGCCAATTCAGGGATGGAAATTATTAGGAGGCCATGATAGATAAGGTCCAATGGGGGAATCAACATGACTCAAACTATGGAAACAAAGCTAGAGGAGCCACGTTCACAAATCACCTTAAACAACCCATTTATGTTGCAACAGAGATGTCACTGGGAATCCTGACTCTTTTATTCAAAATGATAGATTTCACTATTATGTGAAGAAATCAATATCAGTGAGCAGGCACTTTCTCATGCATATCCCTGAGGTTTAACGTAGAATCAATTCTGCATATCTTCTACAATTATAGTACATTTGCCTCCAATAGAAGAATAATCAGAAGAAAGGTTGGGTAGCTAGAGCAACGTGAGAAACAACATTGCACCTCTGAAGGGCCTGGAAGGAAATGATTTTGATACTTGGCACTTTTCCATGGCTGACAAAATCTCATTCTGTCGACACAACATCTTAAATATAACTATTGATTTATGGAGGGCCTTTACTTATTCCACAGCAGTAAGATCCATACATTTTGTGTCCTTTAAAAAAACGCTGTAAAATTATGGTTTAAGATCCATCAGTAGAGTTAGTCATAAACATGTCATCTGATCATAAGAAATTGCCAACACAAAATGCTAATGTGACTCCTCCTTAGACGAAGCCATTCATCAAGGCCCTGGGCCTGCTGGGTAAATGTGTAGAACAGCATCAATCAGAACTGCTTTGGGGTGCCACCACTTTATCCAGTACTAATGTTGAGAGTTAAAGATTCAGTGGTTTAAGGATGCAATCAGGAATGATGATGCTAGCTTTATGATCAGGAAAGTTCATTCTCAAAGCTGGATGGACTTCAATGCCTGCTTTTCATTATTTCTCATATTCATCACAAAAAAAATTCCTGCAATGATTAATAAATGTGCTTCTATGATTTTTAACTGGCAAAAGCTTTTTTTTTTTTTTAATGAAGAATTCACATAACTGATATTTCATCTAAGTTTTAAGGAAATTCAACCTGAATGAACTTTAAAATAAAAACTCAAGGCATGAATTTAATCAAACTGTCTTCTAGGTTTTAAGAAGTGAATTGTAAGACTATGGAGTGTATTGTTGATCCTCTGCGGCACTATGGATAGATGGAAGCAATTAATTCTATTACCCGAGTGTTTCTGAACACATGGACCTTGAACCCCTTTCCCTATCCTTTGTCTCTCTATCTTACGAACTCACCTAACCTGAGCCGACCTTACCGAACATTATACTTTATCACTCTGACCTAGGCCTACATCCATCAATCACTTTAATTCAATTTTTCTCCACATCTCGAATCACAGGAACTCCAATTACTTCTTTGATGGAGTCCATATGTAAATTTTATGAAGCCAAAGTCTTGAACCCTCAAAGGCATCAGGATTACAGGACACCTTTTATCTATCAATCAAGATGTGACAGGAGACTGCAAGAAAAGTGAAGTTCTGTTCAGTCAATAAAGAGTCACCTGTCATATTTTAGGGTTATGAACTAGGGATAAAATTTCATCATTAAATCAGCAGCAACTCTGCTTTATACCCTCCATAGAAAGCTTCTCAGCAACAGGGTGAAAATTTCTTAGCCTGAAGTTCTCACTCACTGGTGCAGTTGGGCGCTGTGCCAGACCACGTGCCATTGGCCTGGCACTGGCGTGTGCTGGAGCCACTTAGCAGGTAGCCCTCTATACAGGAGTAGATAACCGAGTGGGAGTAGGTAGTGCCATCCAGCCGGTACACTCTGCCATTACTAGGAGTTCCAGGGTTGCCACATTGCACCGCTGTTACATAAAAACATCACTTAGAGAGGTCAGGAACCACACGAAAAACAGAAATCACAGTGAAGGTGTTCAGATGAGTTGAGTTTCATTTATTTTACATTTCCTGAGATTAAAGAAAAAATTGTCACCTGGTAGAACATTACAACCTCAATATATACAACACGTGCCATACTTACTGTAATCTTTTAAGCCTGAAAACAACAACAACCAAGGATTGAATATGTGGAACAAGTTGTCAAATGTGATATAATGCACTATAAAATCAAATGAAAATTTAAATATCCATCCATCCATCCATCCATCCATCCAATCTATCTATCCATCCACCATTCATTTCCCATATCACTTATCATTCACAGGGTCATGAGGGAGTCTGGAGCCTATCTGGAGTCAGGTACTCTGGTTTCCTACCCCAGTCCAAAGACATGTATGGTAGGCTGCTTGGCGTGTCTAAAATGTCCATAGTGTATGAACGTGTGTATGTTATTGTGCCCTGCGATGTACCCTGGGATAGGTTCCAGGTTCCCCGTGACCATGAAAAGGAGTAAGTGGTAGAAGATGGATGGATATTTTGATGTGTTATCACATTAATCACTGAAATATGGCTTCCACTTTCATAATTCATCAGTTTATAAAATAGCACTTGATCCAGCACATTTTATTATTATTATTATTTTTTTTTTTACAATGAATTCTTTCACCATGTACTGACAATTCATTGTGTTCACAACTTAATGCAGAATGAGATAGTGATATCATAATTAAGACCATAAAATCAATGTGCGCATGAGATGTATCTACATCTCATGCACACATTGATTTTATATTATATACCATAGATATATTATAAGCTGACACAGAGTATATCTGCTACACTTACAGCTTACTTTATGTAAGTGTAGTTAATAATTTTAGCCATAAAAAAGTCTCCCATTAAGATGCTTTCTCCTCTGATATCCTTTGTGTGGAAAAAAAAAATTAGTGGAATGTACAGGGATTATACTATTAATTAATTAAGAGTGTCATATTTATATAATAAATCTTGGCCTCTAATGGCTTTCTGTAGTTTTTGAGTGCATTTACAGCACAAAACATACATTTCATTGTGACATCAAACTTAGATGGAGTTCTGATGGGTTATAAGCAAGATTTTAAGATTCTCAGGCGAGGGAATCTGGGGAAATAGCAGATCTCTGAGTTTTGAGAAACAAGTCAAGGAATATTAATAAAATATTCACATACATTAAGTAAATGCACATATTTGAAATAATTCTAGCAGGGATGCGGAAAGGCATTTTACACTGGGGTGCTGGAATTTTAAGCAGCATACATGTGTTGTGCACTATAGTATCTATATATTTTTATTATTATTTTAGCAGTGTAATCCTGAAAATCAGGGGCTCTGCAGCACCCTCAGCACTCACACTTCCCCTGTCCTTGAATGCTTGTAAACTCTTCTTGTGTCAAATCATATTTTCTCCTTTTCCATAGAGTCTATTTTGCACAACTTCTACGCAATTTTGTTTTCATGCCATTTTGCTAGCTCCAGGTCATCTAATAGATTAGTTCTCACAGACAGAACAAACCAACAGGGTGTATTGGATGCCAGAATGTTATTACAACACAAAAATATTCAGACATGATGGTAATGTTGCAAGACTAAATGTGTGCAGGCAAGAGTGGAGAAAGCAAAAGCAGTCTGGGCCTATAAGAGTGTGTTTGTGTTCTGGATAGATTTGCGATGAAATTCGGGCCTCAAGCTATGTAGCATGTTTGATTTCAGGACCACGGTCCCTTCAGAGTGGATGTACGCCCTACCAGCCAAATTAAAACAACAGGGCATTACTGAGCATGTCAGGCTTTCTGCAAATCCAAAAGCCTGTGGCTACACTGTCTCTTGTGCGCATGTGTTTTAGATCAAACCCAGAGCTGAGCAGAGTAGACAGGGCCACACAGGAAAGACAAAAGGGATACAGAGAGAGAGGCAGAGAGAGCTCTATCTCATCTTGTTAAGATGTTGTCCCCCTTTGGGCCTCGGAGTTAACAATCTGAACACCTATTTAAGTGCTGAGCCAAACTGCTAAAAAGACACAGAATGGATCAGTCAGTCCTGGTAGCAGCCTGTCACACTGAACTTATGACAAGCTTTGCCTTTGGCTCCCCTTGACACACCGACCATTGTGTGTCTCTCAGTTGGTGTCACTTTGCAGTGGGGGATCAGATTCGAGCACGACCTCCACCAACCCCCCTCTGCGCCAATTACACACTGCTCTTGCATCCTGTCATTGCCTTTCAGAAATGTGCTTGTCTTGCACAAACTAGAACTGTTTCTTGCTATTAGACGTTTTCAGTGTACACTGCTTGAGGGTAAGTGGCCTCAACATGGAGCGTGACCTTACAAGACACAGTTACACCACAGCTCGAGAAAGGTTTACATGGCACCAGAGGAGCTAGAAATTAGGTTTATACATGGCTATTGTCTGTAGGTTACCTGCTATAATACATATCCACTTGCAAGTTTGCCAGGAAGCATGGTATTGATTTCAGTGAAGCTTTGACTTTTGTGTAAAGAAGGACTGTTGCTTGAAATTTTTTGCACTATTTCAGTGGCTGGATTCATACATAGTGTTGATACTTTATATCAATGTAATGACTGAGGTTAGCATTCATTCATTTCAGTTTAGCATCCAATCAAGCTCATGAATGTTTAAAAAAAATCAAGAGTCATGCCAATTTGTCACTGGCCATTACCATCTCATTCTAGACAACATAGACACTATAGCACTAAATTTGTGTGTGTTTGCATGAGCACCCTTAGCCCTACCTCAGTAAAAAGTTTCAATATTATGGATGGAGTAAGTGAAGAGATAAAATGAGGCGTCTCCCTAGAAGGCTTGAACTAGCCATCTAATTTGAAAAAGCACACTGAGGTAAGTTTAGAAATTTGCTAATATTAACTGGCTATATTTAACTAAATATAGTGGCATGGCTTACAGCCATACCACTCTGAGAGCGCCCAATTTTGTCTGATCTCGGAAGTTAAGCAATGTCGGACTGGTTACAGATGTTAAGGTCAGGAGTTCAAGCCCTAAGACTATCATTAATTGTGAAATACCTCCAAATCACTGTCATTTCCTGTCGTCTGTAAATTAGTGTGACAACATAAACTAGACTTTTTTGTCATTGTATCACATGGAATAGGATGTTGGATATTGGAGAATTTTTTAAGTAAAAAAAGGATGGTATCAGATTGATAACTGATACCAGCACTGGTGTTGAGGAATTTCTACTAATTTCCTTAACAAGAACCATAAAGAAACCTTTGTAAATATCATAGAAATGCTGACTAGGGGTGAGGAGAAAGTGAAGACCACAAACTTTGTACGTGTACACATACTTTTACACTGCATATTGTAAAGATGACTTTTGAACAAAGATGCATTTTTGGGGGTTAGAAATAGACATGATCAGAAACAAAAACAAAGCTGACATTTCATACACTCTGTTGGTAGCATTATATATTTGTGTGAGAGAAATGTGCCTGATATGGTTGCAAATACGATTAGCTAAACTGAATCACAGATAAAACAGAATATTAATTCTGCTTTCCTTTGCATTTCACTGCCATGGTAAGATCAAAGAGTTTAAAATAACCCCAAGCGTATCAGAGGACTGTGCTCGTGTTCTTTAAAAACACTGAAGATATAGTGAGACAAGTAAAGTAGTAAGACAAGTAAAGTAGTGGAGCTTGCAAATCATACACAGAAGATCTAATCTGCTTACGTTTGCAGGAAGGCTGAGTTCCGGACCAGGTGCCATTGGGTAAGCACATCCTCTCGGAGGAACCGAAGAGCACGTAGCCTGTAGAACAGCTGAACTGCACCTTGCTGCGGATCCGAAAATCATTCTCCTCCCTGCTACCGTGAGAGGGCACACCTGGATCTCCACATGTCCCTGACGAATCACCTATACAGAAAAATAACAGCGTGGAGATGAGAACGAATATAAATAAGCACAGAAATTGGTATAAAGTGAAGAACAAAGATGTAGAGTGTTTAGAGGTAGAGGAAAAAATAAACAGACTTGATTATAAAAAAAATCCATGACACACCATGCTCTGATAAATGAAGGTAAATGACCTCCTCTTGGCTTGTGAGCTTGTTCTCTATAGGAACATTGTGGCTGTAATTTTAGAGAACACACTTTTTTTCCTCCCCTCACACACCAAGGCTCCAATCCAACTCTCAGGAAATTGATAGCGTTGATTAGTTTTGGGAGCTTCCAGATATCTGTGACTGTGAGAGTCAGTATGCTGGAGTTTTACATCTCACCCAAGCTGCAGCTACATCCATCATCACGGATGGAAGTCTGTACATATGCACAGCCAAAAACATATTCCCAACCAAACCAGCACGCTGTAGCTGTAGGAGAAATCTACACCTGCTAAGAAAGATGACATGGTCTCTACAGTTCTACAAATGCAGGATGTAGGGACATGAAGTCACATGTGACCCGGAGATACAACAGAAACACTGCTCTAAGCATTAAACACAGAGGGAGAATATCTCAGCAATACGGTAGCACAAGGGTGTAAAGGTAAATCCACAATGTATTTTGAGCTCAACCTTGGTACTAAACTGCCCTCACATATCAGGTGAGTCAACATGAGAAATGGCCCATGCCAGGGGACGAGTCCACTCCCACTTATTCCATAAATAAATCATCATTTATTTAGAACAGGGTATGAAAAAGGCATTTCTTGATCTAATGCAGCAGTCAGGCCTTGGAGCAACAGACCCAAGAGACAGATTAAAATGGTGGATATTAAAGGACTACAGGGTGTTCTTTTTTTGGGATTAATATATCAGACAGTTGGCTGCTCCGGCACCTGTATAGATACTTTTTCTATTTTTTTTATTTTTTTTTAAACCTGATGTACTGCATGTTGCATGTAGCAAGTGTGCCTTATGACACTTAACATCTGGGGCCAGGCATGGGATATGCATGTATGGGATATGCATGTATGAGAAATGCATGTATGCTGTGAACCTGAAGTTTTAATGAGTCAACTGAAAACCTTGCTGTAATGTGATCTTCTAAAGAACAGTTGCACATTTGATAGAGCTGATGTACACAAGAAACTTTCATACATTCTGACATAGATACATCCCCAAATTTCTCCATCTGGAGATTAATAAAGTATTATGTTATCTCATCTTATCTTCCATCCATTCATCCATCCATCTTCTACCGCTTATTCCTGCTTCAGGGTCATGTGCTAACCACTAAGCCACCGTGCGCACTCATCTTATCATAGACAATGAACTACTTATAAAGATTACTGACAATAGAAATAATCCAAAGAGATACTTTGAAAGTGTCTAGTAGAATATAAATGGCACAAGTAACTTGTTACATGGGATCAGAATTAGTTTTCAAAACAAGAAGCAGTGATATTTACTGCTCAGTGTAAATAAATGGCAATAAAAATAATTAAAATCCATGGGTGGCCATTTTAATAGGACCACATGCAATTCTGCTGATTCATGCAATTATCTCCTGAAAGTGGACAGTTGAAGATTTTAAAAAGCCCAGGTGATGTTTTATTTCAACTGAATTCATCTTTGGTGAATGTGTGCCACCTGTAGCTTCAGATTCCTGTTCTTGTCTGACAGGAGTGGAACCCGATGTTTTGTTTTTTTTGCAGTTGTAGCCCATCCACCTCAAAGTTGGGAGTGTTGTGTGTTCGGAGATGCTTTTCTGTTTTACCACAGATGTAAAGAGTTACAAGGCATTTCTACCCACAGGTCTGTAGCATAATGAATGTTTGGTTGATGATGTTTGGCTACTTTCTATAGTTGTGTAAATGACCATGACACCTATAAATCTGGCAGGTGAGTGTATGTACCACATCCTAGTGAAGGTACAACTTTTGTCAGTGAAAGAACAGTATGTAAAGCATTTTACGCTTGCTAGCTAGGTGATTTGGTAATGATAAAACCACGCTTTCCCAAGTCAATTCTTAAGTCATAGGCTGAACATTATATAGCTATTATTATTGACAGACTGGAGGAAAAAAATACAATATGACCTGCAACCACATTATCGCTGGTTCATCCATCTCAGTCATCTTCGACCTTAATATGACAGCGTTTGATTGGTGAGACAACGGAGTCTTGTAACGCATGCCCTCATCAAAACTTCATAGAGATGTCAACATGTGACAGGCAAAGGAAAGCCAAACAAACTCAAGAATCTCTAGTAAACAAAACAAACAGAGAATCCCTGAATGATACAAGGTAAAACCACATATTTGTGCCAACAAATTCACTCAAGTGTAGTGAATTCCCCCCCCATAGCACTTCTTTTACAAATACAATTTATTTAAAAAAAAGGTACTTAGGTAAATGTAATGGAGTAAATGTAGCACGTTACGACCCACTTCTGGTAATAGCACTATTTTCAGAGAAAACAAGCCCCAAAAAAGAAGAAGATGCAGCAGATCTCAAGCACAGTACCATCTTTGTTGGTGATATGGTTGGGGGCATACAGGTAAGAACAGAACAGATATGTGGATGTTAAGGATGATTATTCTGCAGATAGATAGCTCATTTGAGGCTGTCCAGTTAAAAAAAATCATGCTGTGAAACTGAAGTAGTGAAGAGAAAAAAGACGAAATATCAATCTCCTTGAATTTGGGCTTCTTCCTCTAAAAGTGCAAGGCAGAATTTGTTGATCTAACTGCTATCAAAATGCTCCATTAGTGCGGGCCAAATATTATAAACTGTCTCCAATTCCATTCTTATATGATCTGATGGAGCAGCAGTTATTGTCACGTTGTAATAGAATTCACATTTATCTTAAATATGCTGCATAATAGATTAAAATTGTGTTTTATTCCATGGCACTGCATAACATACCAGAGCCTATAGGGACACTGAATAATAATCCAATTGATTCATTTACAGTGCTGCTTGAAAGTTTGTGAACCCTTTAGAATTTTCTATTTTTCTGCATAAATATGATCTAAAACATCAGAAAATTCAAAAGATTATACATGGTCATTTATTTAGTGAGGAAATTGTCAAATATTACATATTTGTGAGTGGCAATGTCTAGTATGACCCCCTTGTGCAGCAATAACTAAACGTTTCCGGCACGTATTGATCAGTCCTGCACATCAGCTTGGAGGAATTTTAGCCCATTTCTCAGTACAGAACAGCTTCAACTCTAGGATGTCGGTGGGTTTCCTCACATGAACTGCTTGATTTGTACTGGATTAAGATCAGGACTTTGACTTGGCCATTCCAAAACATTAACCTGTCATCTTTTACCATTCTGGTGGAATGACTTGTGTGCTTAGGGTCATTGTCTTACTGCTTGACCATCTATCTCTTGAGATTCATTTCATGGACAGATGTCCTGCCATTTTCCTTTAGAATTTGATGTTTTCCTTTAAAATCCAATGCTCCATTAATTATGACAAGTCATCGTGGCCCAGGTGCAGAAAAACAGGCCCAAACCAAAATATTGCCACCACCATGTTTCATAGATGGGATAAGGCGCTTATACTGGAAATCCAGTGTTTTCATTTCTCCAAACATTACGCTTCTCATTTAAACCAAGAAGTTCTATTTTAGCCTTGTCTATCCATAAAACATTTTTAGCAAATTTCAGATGCGCAGCAATTTTCATTTTGGATAGCAGTGACTTTGTCCATGCAACCCTGTCATGCACACCATTGTTGTTCAGTGTTCTCCTGATGGTGGACTCATGAACATTAATTTTAGCCAATGTGAGAGAGTCCTTAAGTTGCTTAGAAGTTACCCTTGGTTCCTTTGTGACCTCACAGACTATTATATGTCTTGCTCTTGGAGTGATCTTTGTTGGTCGACCATACAACGCAAATATCCACCACAGAAGTCCCCGTGTTAGTTTTTACTACAGAAACAATAACATACTATATGTTATTAACAATAACATGAGCTCATTAACACAAATCTTACAATTGGAACATTTGTCAAAGAAATTCTGTAAAAATATAATAAGCACGTATGACCAAAATTAAGAATTCAACAGTGGTGTGGTATAAAGATAAATAATGACTGTGCTAATCTATTGAAGTTGTTAAAATATGACATTCATACACAGTCTAGGGAGTATACCTCAATGGGAATAGAACATAAAATTGTGTTCATGGATGAAATGGATTATTGACGTGAACATTTCTGAACATTTCACAGTGATTTAGTGCTTCAGGGCAGTGTTACATCTAACTGCACTAGCTGCTACTATAACGTGTGTTATGTGTTTTACTTGCTAAGAATATACTCAATAATAGGAGTTCATATGACCAAAACATAAACTGCATCAAGCAGTAAATAAAAAGTTTACAAGCCATTTACTTTATTTGACAGAAAAAAAGGTATATTATGAGACAAATCTAATTCCTACAGTCTGGACTACTGCATTATATTATCCACTGTGCTGACTTGATTAGTTGAGTGGTGTTAATGTTGATTTATACTTCTGTATATATTTGTACAAAGACATAAAAAATGAGTTTATGGGTAATAATAGCTGATATTCCTCCAAATTCTCAATTATACGTCATGTGTGTCTGTGGTGCTGCGTAACATAAAACACTGGCTGGCTGAGCGGGAAAGTCACAGGGATGAGTCGATGGGATGAGACTCAACGCAGGGTAAAGAAATGAATTGAACCTGTCCAAAGTTGACACATGAATGTCAAATTTGCATGCATAGATTGTTTAAATGTCTACTCTTGCATAATATCACATTCAGAGCTGTACACTCTGGAGCATTACATAAAAAATATAGCTACACAACAAATGGCACTGTCATTTGAAGTCATATCTTCTAATCATAAATAAAAAGAAGTGAAAAAAAGACATTACCCTTGTAAACAATTTGTTGCCATGAGTAAATGTTTACAATTTATTTTCCTCAATAATTTGCTCAATTGAGTAGTCAGTAACAAACACTCATGAATTCTCATGAATAGCTAGTGACCTGCTTGAGTCATTTATCTTGTTTCCACCCAACAAACAAGAAGCAGCTGCATAACGTGTTGGGAAAAAAGATATTTTTGTTCAAAAAAATAATAACCTGCTATTCAGTTGATAAAATAATTTATTAACTAAATAGAACAGTGACAACTTTGTGTCATACATATTATACATATAAGAAGTTGATCGTTTGTACATTGGAACTAAAAACATAAATGTATGAGGGCTGTCAGGATAAACATTTATACAACACAGCTGTTAAATTATTAAATCTGATTGGTCAATAGATGTTGTAATTTATATGCTTTATATGAATGTGCTTGTTCTAAATCATTAAGGTTCTTGATCAAAACTGTTAAACAGTTTCAGAGGAACCTGTTTGGCAGAAGACTAATTATAAATGGATTAAAATTCTAAATTGATTTAACAAATAATTTAATCTAATTGTTGAAATGGTGAAGCTTTCTGTAAGGAGACATTTATTTAGCATTTATGGATGGTCCAGGTCAGTGCTTTTAACATTCAGAGTAAAACAGTTCCTTTAAGTTTTCCACTATGGAAGAGTCTTTAGGATGGAGGATTACTCAGTTTGCAGTTTCTTGGTAACAAGCTGCATAGTCTATTATTACTCATCATACTTAATATTGATTGCCATAACTTTCCATTTAAAAAGACTGTTTATAGCTGGTATAATGTAATATGACAACATTCATATGTTCTACAATATTGAATGCAACTACATATGGTTAAAATATGCACATGTTGAATTGTACATTAATAAAGAAAAAAATTAATAATTGAAAAAAAAAAACCTTTTGTATTTTCTGTTATAGAAAAATAATCAACTTTGGGGTGGTGAGGACATGACACAACGCCATCATTAATTCTTTTCCAAATGATACTTCCGTAAAGCATTTAACAGCGAGGTCACAATGGATAATTTTAAAATCAAATTTAATTAAACTTAATTTAAAAAATTGGATAATTTTGTAATAAAATTTTCTGTATTTTCAGGTGTGGTAAAGGTAACACTGACCCCAGTTATACCCAAGTATTTTGGCAGACAACTATGAAGGTCTGCAGCACAGTGATGGCATGTTAGCAAATTGGGTACTCTCCTGTTATAAATGGCACCTACAGTTATAATAGTTCTCCACCAAGGTTGCAGCTGCTCTACTCTAATTGGTCAGTGGTAGTTGAGGTGCAAGTGGGGTGAAAGTGAGGATGTGTCTCTCCCAAAAACTGCATACAGACTCATAACCTGGCTTGGGTGTTACTAATTGGGATTTTGGCTGCTCGGGGCAGAGTGTAAATGACTGGAAGGAGAAGTAGGGAGGGTCAGATCAGGTTCTCAAACCATTATGTTGTGAGAGGAGGGATGTTGGATGGTTAGACCTATGGCTGGATAGAGTGGGCTGCTCACATCAATCAAATGCTCGTAATGGCTTTGTTCATAATTACTTACCGCTGCAGTTGAATGTCTTCAGACATTGCACACACACACACAGACACACACACACACACACACACACACACACCACACAGCCAAACAGACACACAGTAGGTAAGGTGGTGCTTGAACGTTTGTGAACCCTTTAGAATTTTCTATATATCTGCATACATATGACCTAAATCATCATCAGATTTTCACACAAGTCCTCAAAGTAGACTATTACTAACAGGGACCTATAAAAGTCTGATCTTCACAACATATGTTTGGGGAATTGTATCATAGCACGAACAAAGAAGATTTCTGAGGACCCCAGAAAGAGTTATTGATGCTTATCTGGAAAAGGTTACAAAACCATCTCTAAAGAGTTTCGACTCCACCAGTCCACAGTCAGACAGATTTTGTACAAATGGAGGAAATTTAAAACCATTGTTCCCCTCCCCAGGAGTGGTCAACCAACGAAGATGGTACAAGAGTGGACCACTCCAAGAGCAAGAAATGTAATGGTCTGAGAGGTCACAAAGTGACCCAGGATACAGTGCCCTCCACTAATATTGGCATCCTTGGTAAATATGAGCAAAGAAGGCTGTGAAAAATTGTCTTTATTGTTTAAGCTTTTCATCTTTTGTTAAAAAAAATCATAAAAATACTCTGCTCTTATGGATATCAAACAACTGCAAACAAAACAGGTTTATCAAAAATAAGATATTTGTTTAAAAAACATTTAAAAACTTTGTTGTCTTTATTAAATACAGATGTGCAGCAATTATTGGCACCCTTTTAGTCAAAACTCTGTGCTACCTCCCTTTGCCGAGATAACAGACTTCTCCTATAATGCCTGATGAAGTTGGAGAATACATGGCAAGGGATCTGAGACCATTCCTCCATAAAGAATCTCTCCCGATTCTTCAGATTTCGAGGTCCATGCTGGTGGACTCTCCTCTTCAGTTCACCCCACAGGTTTTCAGGTCAGGGGACTGGGATGGTCAGGGCAGGACCTTGATTTTGTGGTCAGTAAACCATTTTTGTCTTGATTTTGATGTATGTTTTGGATCATTGTCCTGCTGGAAGATCCAACCACGGCCCATTTTAATCTTTCTGGCAGAGACAGTCAGGTTTTCATTTAATATCTGTTCATAATTGATAGAGTCCATGATGCCATGTGTCCTAACAAAATGTGCAGGTCCTCTGGCAGAAAAACAGCCCCAAAATATTAAAGAGCCACCTCCATATTTAACCGTGGGCATGAGGTACTTTTCCAAAACCACCTCTGGTGTTTATTACCAAAAAGCTCTATTTTGGTTTCATCTGAGCATAGAACCCGATCCCATTTGATGTTCCACTAGTGTCGGCAAACTGAAGACGCTCAAGTTTGTTTTTGGATGAGAGTAGAGGCTTTTTTCTTGAAACCCTTCCAAACAACTTGTGGTGATGTAGGTGACTTCGGACTGTGGTGTTGGAGACTCTCTAATCCCAAGACACAACTAACTTCTGCAATTCTCCAGCTGTGATCCTTGGAGATTTTTTGGCCACTCGAAACATCCTCTTCACAGTGTGTTGTGTTTATGTACTGTACACATGTAACATGACTGTTTACATGTATATATGATCTGTTTGTGTGTATATGTGCATGTGAAACCATCACAACACACAGGAAGAGAAAGCTTTTCTTTCTGAGTCTTTGCCAGAGAAAAAAAAAACATGGTCCTGGAGGCACAGAGGACTCTGTGGGAAGTCAACCACTCAGGACACAGACAGAAAAGATGGAAGAAGGAGAGAGAAAGAGAATCAGAAAGTAAACTATCGATTTCTCTTTCTTTCTATCTCACTCATTTCCCTGGTCTGTTTCTGGGTCACAGAGAACATTGGGGGATTGGGAGGGACTGAGATGAGCCCAGTCTGCATTTTCCTTTTATGGGTCACAGACACTTAATGAAGGTCTAAGGAAGGAGTGGTGATAGGGTGATTCTGTGTGTGTGACCACAATCTAACCTAGAAGAATGGAGTTGTAATGGAAACATTATCGATGGTATTGAGGGAATAGGGGAGGAGAAGTGTGCAATATAGGCCACAGCTGAGCATTGAACCTCACAATTAGATCCCAAAAGTATACCCACAAGTCTTTTACTATCTTTTCAAAAATGGAGCTGGAACACTTCACTGAAAAAAGCCAATAAAGACTATTTTATGTACATCTCTACTCATGTCTTAGCCAGTTCTTCACAAGGCACTTAACTAAGCAGTACACATTACAAAAAAGCTGTACTAACTTCTCTAGAACAGAGTTAGCTTGATGGTATATTGAAAGCCTGACCTACTCATCCAGCATGAGCATATGCTTCTGATAACCAGTCCCTCCAGGATTTTGTGATTTTATGATAGCAAAAATAATTGCGATAACAAAAATATTTTGAGGAGCTTGCAATTTTTCCAAATTACTGCAGAATTTCCACAGATTTGGGTCAAGACACATTCTGTGACGTCATCACAATGCACATTCAGTCAAAGTCCTCTTCAATTCATGTATGTTGAACATGAATACAGCTTAAAGGTCTCATTTACCAACAAACTGTGAAAGACCATACAAAACAATTTTGAGCAATTGCTATTTCGCAATTCAAGTAGTTTTCAGCCAATAAAGGACAAAAAAAACTCACAAATTGCATCATGAATTTCGACGTAAAATCAAGCATTTCTGTCTGCAACTTTCCCTCCAAAAAAAGTCTGCTAAATCCTGTATGGACTGCATAGCACACTAAAAAGCACATCTGTAAGTCTCTCTGTATTAGAGTGTCTGTTAAATCTAGATGGCACTTATTTATTGCAGCTAGAGGTCTGGATCTAGTGCTGGTTTCACGATTATTTTGAATTAAAGTTTTAAAGCAATGTACAAATGTTCTAATCAAGATTATTGTTGACGTTTAGCTATACAGTGGGGTCAAAAAGTCTGAGACCACTAGTGAAAATGTTTTTATTTTGGATTCTTTGCAAATTATATTATTGAAACCTCATTTGACGTCACAATAAAAAAAAAAATTGCTATCGCAATTTTTAATAAAACTAAATATTTATTGATTTTTGCAGTATCGCCCAGCCCTATCTAGAACTGAAACTTACTATATTGTAAGTGATGTGAGGTATTGTATGGATATGAGATATGATTGAGATTGATGTCAGTCATTCCATCATTGACAAAATAATGACAGTTTTGACAGTTAGAATCAATAAACGTAGAGTACTTCAGACTGCTATTTTGCTACATAGTTCTAAAAGAGCACCAGCCTTGTCAGGGTCTTGAGGAAAATGCTGTGAAGCTCAGTGAATCACACTGCTATGTGGTGTAGAATGCATTGTAAATGTCACTAGCTCAGGTATAGTTTCCAGGATTGTGCTTTATGCCTTTATAATTAATTCCCCTATGAAAATCCTCAAGGACAATGTGATGTATTGCTTCAAAACCTGGCTCAGAAAGAGTACAGACCTCAGTGAACCTTGGCAAGAAGGTCCTTAAATCCTAATAACACTGTGATGAAAACCTGGCTGCCTTTACTACATTTATTTATACATATTTGGTTTGACCAAAGAATATGCACATTTTCAACCTGCACTCTCTGGTATGAAGCAAGTGACCTGTCATCTGTATAAAAATGGCAGGAAAATAATGCCCTGAACACACAGATAAATTCCCTACTGAAATGACACATCGACCAGAGCACTTGTACACAAACCTAATTACCAAGCGAGTCACATCCTACTAAAAGAGAAAACAACCAAGTTCAACAAAAGATAAAATAAGCAGCTATAGAAAATTTATTCCTTCTCTTCCCAAAGGACTTGTGGTCATCTTTAATCAAATACATCACTGTAACCCTGGGCCTGTCTATATGGATTTCTACATTAGGAAGCACAAAAAATAAGCTGTCTAGTTTAAAAATGGACAGAAACTGTACTGTTCTTTTAGACATGCACTAGGGTTAGAATGCACTAGGGTTAGAACTAATGTCTGTGCTTGTGCTTTAAGCATGGCGCAATGCTTTGTGTACCCACGCACAGCTACTGCAGACCACTGCCCACACTCAGAGATCGCTTCATTTCTGCCTTGATTTAGTGCCAGCAACTTACATTAGAGCTAATTTTAAAAAGTGGATACAGGCAATTTCCCTTTCAGTCAGGTCTGAAATCACTGGTGGATTTGTCCATTTTAAAGAACTACCAGGGGATACATGAATGATTTCTATTGTAGCCAGCGCCACAAAACTAGGAAAGATTGACAATGAGCCAATCATTCAAGTGCAGTTTCATAAACGAGTATAAAATAATGTTATAAAGAAGACATTTTCCTGTTCTTTAGTGTCTGCAAACACTGCTGGACTACTGTGTGTGTGTGTGTGTGTGTGTGTGTGTGCGTGTGTGTGTGTGTGCGTGTGTGTGTGTGCGTGTGTGTGAGATACCTGAGCAGAAGGGCATTGGTGCACTCCAATGGCCATTGAGCTGGCAGGTTCGGGAGGATTCGCCCTTCAGCTGCCGGCCACCTGTACACGAGTAACGCACTGTTGAGCCAAAAGTGAATTTGTCTCCACTCAATATTCCATTGGGAGGAGATCCGGGGTGTCCGCAGTCTACCACTGTTAAAAAACCCACACAAATACACGTGCACAGACAGAAAAAAATATTAATTGTTGAAATGTTATTATAGAACAAAGGGATTTCAAACTAAGTTTATGTTTAATTACAGCCCAGTCGTAGCTCAAATAACAATATGCAAGGTGCTAATGTAGTTTGCTCTCAGAATGCTGCCATCATCAGATTGTGGAAGTTTCTTCCCTTGTCGTTTCCTTTGCCTATGAGATCTGCTTGGAAATACTTGATTAAAAGTAAAAATAAAATAAATAAAGTTTTAAATCCAAGCAAGTATCCCTTGGAGTCCAACAATATATTTCCAACACATTACACACTAATATAATCCTGCTATATCTGACAGCACTGCATCCTGCTTGTTTCCATGGCGATTATGCTTCTTTTCTTCCACCTTCACAACAAACTCTGCTTTCAGAATTTTTTTTTTCTGAATGCAGACTAAGTTTTAGATTTATACAGTGTTGATGCCAGTCTTGTTTAGGATTAGGAGTTCCCTTCCTGTATATGATATACTGAAACCAGGAATAGATCAGAAACCAGAGATGGTATTACAAAATATTCCCTGGGAAACACAAACCTGTCAATGAATATAAACAAGAATGAAAATGGGGTCCTGCGTCAGATTAGTGAGGTTTGGAGCACAGCCCTGTCTATGGGATGAGAGGATAGCTGTGACAGTAGGAAGTCTTGTCAGGGTAGAATGTGAGCTAAAGCAGCGTTCTTTCTGCAGCTGTCGTCAAGAGCGCCTCACTGAGCTGAACAGTGCTTGAGGATGTTTTGGTGTTTCACGGGATGTGCTCCCAATAAGCCAGGATCAGCTATGAACCTGGCATCGCTAATTAGTCTGCCTACAGAAGTGTGTGTTCCACCTGTCCCTCAATTAATGCACTGATCTAAAGCAGCAGGAGAGGGTCACTCAACTGTTTCGGCCTCCATTACAGGAATGAGACGCTAGTTAACAGCACAATTCTGCTGCCAAGTTTTGGTGCTCTAGACAAGCGGCCAAATGCAGCAGCAACTTACCAATGCATTCAGGTAGAGGCTTGTCCCATTGGCCAGTAGGCTGGCAGGTGAGGATGGGTGAGCCAAACAGGTAGTAGCCTGGGTTACAGTCATAAAAGACCACTGTGCCAAAGGTGAAGTTGCCATGCTCAATCTTGCTCTGCCTGATGGAGTTGGCTGGGATCCCAGGATCAGAGCAGTTGACCACTGAACACACGGAAGAAGGGAGGGAGAGACAGGAGGAGGGAAACATGGACCAAGAGGTGCATGTGTTATTTGACAGAAACAGTGAACAATTATCTTTATTCTAACTAAATCCATGCAGTCTCTAAACTGTGTACATGTTTATATATATATATATATATATATATATATATATATATATATATATATATATATATATATATATATATATATATATATAAATAAATAAAGGAATTCTGACTAGACATCTGCATATTCATGTATATAACTAAAAGACACTTCTGTTAGTTGCTACTGAATTGCCACAAGGATCGCCTCACAGGTGAGGAAATCTCTTTTGAGACATAGCAAAGGTGCAATGTGAAGCGCAAAACTATAGAAGAGATCTAAAGAATTGATTTTGACATGTGCTTCTCTCTCAGTAAGCAAACACTTCAGACCCAAGCAACAGTGCATCTTCATGCAAACATAAACACCATGGTGCATACCTTGTCAATCTGTAAAACAGAACTTCTGCTGTATTTCAGTCTATGAATACATCTCTGAGACAAATTCTGCCAATCTTACCAAAATTGTATAATGTGGAACAGGCAATAATGCCACAGCAACAAGGGCTGCTCTACCTTACGCAAATGCAGTGTAGTTTGGCAGGTGGTTGTTCAGCCAAAGCTCCATGTGAATAGAAGACTTAACTTTTTTCCCCACCTTTACATGTTGGTGGTGGCTGACTCCACTGGCGGTTGGCCTGGCACTGAGCCCGCACTGGGCCCTCCATCACATAGCCTGTGTTGCAGGAGAAGCTCACCACATCATTCAGGTTAAACCCATTGCCTATGGTGCGTCCGTAGATGGGGCTGCCTGGGTGCCCACAACTGATGGCTGCAGAACAAAACAATTTTTAAGGTAAAGTGTTTGAGGTGGGGTCAGGTTTTATTATAGCTGAACCAGAAATCTTGGTTGTCCTCCTTAACAAAACTAATGTAGGGGTTTCAAGGGTGAACACTTGTGGAATCATAACTTTTCATTTTCTTTTTTTCTTACAAAAAATGTTTTCTGCAACTTTTTTTTCCCTGCTTCAGTGGGATATTCTGTCTATATTCAAAGGGCAAATATTTATGCAAGCCACAGTATGGGCTCATTTATTGGTCCATAATCTAGTCCTAATAATTTACTTATTGTACAACACAATGATTTACCGTGTGAAGTATAAAACAAAAGTAAATCTTTTCAGCAAATACTGCTTTGTGTTTCATGAACAAGATCTAACATGAAGTCTAAAGCCTACACAGACCAACACAGGGCTGCAAGATGGCGCACTAATGTAAAACTAAAAGCAGTTTGACTATACAGAACTTTCTCTTCCGAAGAATGACTACAGTGCCTTGCGAAAGTATTCGGCCCCCTTGAACTTTTCAACCTTTTGCCACATTTCAGGCTTCAAACATAAAGATATAAAATTTAAATTTTTTGTGAAGAATCACCAACAAGTGGGACACAATTGTGAAGTGGAACGAAATCTATTGGCTATTTTAAACTTTTTTAGCAAATAAAAAACTGAAAAGTGGTGCGTGCAAAATTATTCGGCCCCCTTTACTTTCAGTGCAGCAAACTCACTCCAGAAGTTCAGCGAGGATCTCTGAATGATCCAATGTTGTCCTAAATGACTGATGGTGATAAATAGAATCCACCTGTGTGTAATCAAGTCTCTGTATAAATGTACCTGCTCTGTGATAATCTCAGGGTTCTGTTGAAAGCGCAGAGAGCATCATGAAGACCAAGGAACACACCAGGCAGGTCCGTAATACTGTTGTGGAGAAGTTTAAAGCCGGATTTGGGTACAAAAAGATTTCCCAAGCTTTAAACATCCCAAGGAGCACTGTGCAAGCGATCAGTTTGAAACGGAAGGAGTATCAGACCACTTGAAAAGTTCAAGGGGGCCGAATACTTTCGCAAGGCACTGTATAACACAAGCCATCCCTTGTATATCACAAGCCAGCTAGTATATCACAAAATGCTCGAAGTACAAAATGTCTTCATCACTGTCTATTTTCTTGCCAGTTGGGTGAAACCATAGGGAGCTGCTGAATGAAGCTGAACAAATGGCTAACTGTATGGTGCTGGTGGGTGTGTACAAGGCAAATGGGCTGTTCATACACACTGCTGGTTAACTGCAGAGCCATGCCTTCAGGCAAGATGTCACTTTGATGTTAAGGTTGGCTTGACATGCTAATTAGCCTTGTGTTTGGGTGCATACAATGTGAACTAATCAGAGACATATTTCATTCACATTTTGTTCAACAACCTGACTCTGGCATGGAACAGATTCATTTAGAGATGCATTATTATGTTATGTGAACATTGTACATGGCTACATTGTAAATGTAATGGGTAATGTTAAAACAACATCTGATCTTCCTATGTGCTCCTAGATGCAATTCCTAAATACCAAACCTATGTTTATCACAACAATGTGGTTATTACTAAGCCTCTCATTTTCCCCAGTATGGGTGAAGAGCAGCTCATACTGTGTGAGAATGGAGTCTTTTCTTTTTCACTCCACAAGGGGAGTTTTCATTCCTCTTGAAGGCTCTTCTCCGCTCATCACTCCTGCGTCTCTCCCGCTCTCATAAACAACCATAGTTCATTTGCATAATTACAGAAATAATTTGTTTCGTTTCGCACGAAGGCAATTTTCCCTTCATTTGAGGAGCTTCCATTTTCCCTTCATTTGAGGAGCTTCCATGGACCAAAATCGCTGTGTTAAAATAGCTCAAAACTCAGCCTCTCCCCTACACTCTTTCATTTCATTCTCTCTATCCATCTCACTTTCTCTCCCTCGAACTGATAATGATTATCACTCTGTGTACATGGTTTGGAAAGGAAATTGTCCAGACAGTTACACCATGTTTAATATGCAAGGAGAAAGGAGAATCCACCCCCAAAAGCAGCTATTTACTGAAAGGTTAAGTCAGGAATACTTTCTTGGCGTAAACACTGGATTGTTTAATCTTATTCATTCTGCTCGGGGTTAAGAAGTGTACTTGCATAGTATTTTTTTTTATATATAAAATCGTGCCACTTCTCAGAAAAGGTTGAAAATTATGGTTAGAGACAAAATGGTACAATTAGCACTTGTTATCTTAATGCTAATTATGAAATGCTACTGGGGGTACAAAGGAAACAGTAAGTGAGGAATAAAATATTATGGGATGTACTGTTGTAGCAAAATAATCCAAGATGCAGTGGTGTGATGTGGCCTGTCACAAAGCAGAGGTACTTTTACCTCTCCGAAACTGATTATTTTACTATAGCAACACATCCAGAAGCATTTTATTCCACTTATACCACAACAATTTGTCAGCTATTACACTTATTTTAAGCTATTTATTTTTATTTAATGAACAAGACATCATACTTTTTAACAGTTTCTACTTCTTTTTCTTTTGGCTGCCCCAGTTAGGGATCACCCATCTCCATGGAAACCACACACGGAAACGTCGGGGTTACGCATTTAACCCTGTTCCCTTGTGCGCATATCTGACCGGTATCTGAAGCTTATGTAAAATCATGCCTCTACTTATAGGCCTGCCATGTAGTGACATGGCAATTAAGTGCGTCGCTTGATATATATATGGCACCTGTGAACAACCCTGAAGTGTATCCCCTAGTGAAGACGCAATTCACAGGCCTGCCCAGGCCACGTAAAACCTGATTGTAGAAGGAGCCCACCCCGCTGAGAAATGTTCTTGTAAGAACTCAAGGACAGTGGATCCCTACAGTGGATCCCTGCGGATGGGAATCTTCCAAGGAGAGCCATCTTGAAAGGATATTATCTCTCAGAACCATATTCGAGCTGGCCACTAAAGTGCTACTAGCAGCAGACATAGACTATCTAGGCCAACTCTCGCTAGAAATTGTGGGAGCAGAGGAATAGGGGGAACAGCGTACAGATGTGACCTCGGCCACATGTGCACCATGGCGTCCAGACCTAATTGTGCGGGAGGAGTGAGGGCAAACCACAGCGAGCCATGTGTTGTCTCCTCGGAGGCGAACATATGCCATCCCGCATGGCCAAACCTCGCCGTATGGACTCCACCACTTGTGGATGGAGCCAACCTGCTAAAGATGTGTCGAGCTATAAACTGGACCCAGTAATCCTTTTCTATTGAAGACAGAACCCATGGAGACACATTTGGCAGTAGTTTCCACGCTTTTAGTCTTTTAATGACGTTAACTATTCCACATTGTAGCATAAAATTTTCGTTGCCCTGTGACAGCTCGCTGACCAGAGAACACTGAAAACTTGGGGACTGCCTTGGCTAGGGGAGGCCCTACAGTAACATTGGGGGCTACCTGCCCTAACAACCTCATGTCCCCTGATACGTCCCTCCACGGCCCCTCAGGGTCATCTTCTTTGCCTGCTTGTCCTTTATGACCATTCTCAGATCATGCCTAGTAGCAGACCAGCAGAAGGCTGCCATACTCGCCTTCTGGGTCTCCCTGCCACGAGTGCTGGCCCGGGCTCTCCTCGTGGATGCTTGGGTGTGCTCGAGACAACAGGAAAGGAACTGGCTGTTTTGAATGCCGCCATATGTCGAGCTCACTCAGCAGGTCTGCTTGGTAGGCCTGCAACCCTGTCATTGTCTGCAGTGACCCACAAGCAAGACTACTACTGCGTAGGCTTGCCCACCAATGCCACGGTGGCCTTATGCCGTGGTTTGGATGCAAAGCCGGCGCCCCTAATTACCTGCTGTTGATGGAGAGAGGTAGCTCACCAGCGCCTCTTCCACCTTCAGCAGGGCTAAATAGCCATGCCGTTTATTCCCCACAATGGCTGAATAATGCAACACTGTGGGGTTATAAATATGGCTTATGCATGGTTTTCCCCCAGAAGCTTGATATTTTGTCATGCACTTCTGGAAGACAGGGAAGTTTCTGCAGTGTGAGGGATTTACTTTCACTGGGGAGAAAAAGGCTCATCCAGCTTTAGTAATCACTTCAAGCAGCTCTTTATATGCTACTCTCAGTTTTTAGCACATCCTTCTGGCTCCTCGGAGGCAGAGAGAAATTTTTACTATTATTTTTGTGTGTGTGTGTTTTTTTCTTCCCCTTTGGCTTTCCATAGCAGAAGAAGGAGTCGTAACGTGAGTTCCAAAATCCAGAGCCGAACCTGGAAGACGAAGCAAAAGATAGAGCAGCGCTCGTCTCCGGCTCCCCTTCCGGATCCATAAGAGATCCCCTGAACCTGAGACGGCTAGCTGCCTCGGCAGCGGCCGGCCCAGATCCGCGAGGCTCTTAGGAAGAGCGCAAGTTGCGAGCTGAGCTGCTCAAGTAGGAATTACCATGTGCAGTCTCTAGAGGCTGCCATCGCACACTACGCTCCTAAACACTTCACCCAAAAAGTGTGCACTTTTACCCGTGATGAAACGGGAGTCGTAACACACTTCCTGAATTCTTTCTCGCTCATTACTTCCCTCTCTTTTCGTTTTTCTCTAAAAAAGGGATAGAAAAGATCAGAGATTTTGAGAAAATATTGAGTAGAAATGAAGCATTTTTTGTCACACAAACAACACACATGCAGTCTTGCTGAAGATAATAAGGCTGGCGGCGTGGTTCACAGGTACCATATATATCATGCAACGCACTTAATTGCCACATCACCTGATCATGGCAGGCAATAGTAGAGGCATGATTTTACACAAGCTTTAGATACCGGTCACGTGCTCAAGGCGCTTCCATACTGTTATGCTAAATGCAACCTCGAAGTTCCCTATGAAAGGGAACACCCATTCGTCAAGGAAATCCAGTTTATTTCATTTGGCACGGGTTTTACGCTGGATACCCTTCCCGACGCAACCACCCATTTTATCTGTGCTTGGGACAGTGACTGGGTTTGGCACCCAGCATAGGGCTCAATCCCATGACCCTCATGCTCTATAGTTACAGTACATTCAATGCTTAGAATGTCTGTGAGACAAGTTAGTTCCAGTTATCACTTACATTATTTGCCATATTATCGAGAAACTGGAAAATGCAAACTCCTCAGTTCTGAAGGTTCTCCCATGGTGGAAATCTTACTGAGTTTTACCCAGGGCTGACACTGGAGACTCTTTCCACTTCCATACCATTCCATTCCATTTTAAATAAACATCTCCTCACATAAAGCTCTACCATATCCACAATTATATGTCTTTGTTTGTCAAATAATATGCTTAAAATAATTTTCTGTTATGTATGAATGTATGAAGGTGTGTCAAATGAAAAGATTAAAAGTGTGACAAAGTAGAATTTAATCAAATATATTCTAGAGGAATCTGGACACTTGTTAAGTGCTGAGATTATGTAGTAAAATAATCTTCTGTGATATATTGCAAAAATGTCATCTTAGAAAGCGGAAATATCTTGAATATAGTCAAATGTATCTATTATTTCTTATTATGAGATTACAATAATCCAAATACAGATACTTTTGCTTCTTTCTAGAAACAAATGTTTAAAACAAGCAAAATTATTTGCCAATAGAACAAGACTATTTCAAATGGCTTGAAACAGGGTTAATAATCTTATATTTGGTTCATTGTAATCTTATAATAGGAAATACTAGATATTCAAGGTAAAGGAAGTCACTTGGTAAGATGTAATTTTTGTAGTCTTTTTTTTTTGCAATAGATTATTTGCTATCAACAATGAAAAATAAAAAGAATCTTTTCATTTGACTCCTAGTATAATTAATATGTAATATCATTTAAATTACAGCTGTAATTACTTTTAGTCATGTTATTGAAAATGACCGAACTAACCAGAAGCTGTACTGTGGTATAAGATTTCTTTAGACACCAGAAAGAATTTTGTGATATTTCTCTACACATTTTATTTCAGGGTACCACATTTGGCATGTTAGAAAACAAAATCACCTTTGTTTTAATGATGAGACAACACACACGCTCAATCAACCAATTTCTGAGTGCTCCTACAGAAAATAAACACTTCTAGCCTTTTGCTGGATTTTCCAGGCGAACTTTGGGGGACAGATGAGAGTATGATGAGATTGGATGGGGATAAATTAGATGAGTGTGGGCTCATTGTACCGCTCTGCTTTGGAGCCAACAATAAATCATTAATTAAAATGCCCCTTGAGATGGGAAAGGCTCTTTTGTTCCCAGAGATTAGTGAATTCTCCAAATGCCAAGTAGTTGTGAGCTGAGCCAAAGCACTTCCCCTCAGTCAGCCGTGACACATGCAGACGTGTGATGCAGGCTTTCCACTGCCGTGTGCACTGCAGTGACAGCTCTTCACCTGTAGCCGCTCCAGCAAAAATATGGAACACTTTGATAACTTCTCAAACTTCTGATGGCGCCTGGTATAGCTATGGTACAGTTTACTTGATTTACTGTCACTGATGCAGACAGAAATTCCCAAAGATGCATGCTTTCAAGCTTGAATGCTCAAGTTGATATATTTTCAGGTGCTCTGTAAACATCACATTGTCTCTCACTGATCAATTATATTCAGAGCCAAGATCAACTCATGTAGCAGTTTACAGCTCTGACCTCATACTTCAACACAGACCGCTCCAATGTTAGTAGAAAATAGGTAAGACTTCTCTCGCTTTTTTTTTTTTTTGGAAAAGTGAGCACATACTCACGGATGCAGATGGGCAGCTGTCCGGACCAGTTGTGGTCTTGCTGGCAGATGCGCACAGAGGAACCAATGAGCCGGAAGCCTGGGGCGCACTGGTATACCACTGTGTCCCTGTAGCCAAAATTTTCCCCGATCACCTGACCATTCACAATCTGTTCGGGCAACCCACAGTGACCCCCTGCATGGAGAGACAGGATGACAGAAAGAGCCATTTAAAGAGAAAGAGGTTCATGTCATTGTTAAATTAAACAGTCGTATCTGAAGTGATGGAATGCCAATATTAACACTAGCGGCTGTATTTTAATGTCAGAAACAATCAGAGAGATCAGTCATTTGGAAGCAGGATCGCTCTTCGGTGTGGCTTTGAAGAGGAACCTTTAAAGGAAGCTTAAATTTAAAACGATGTTGGTATTTTCACTTTCTGGTGAAAAAGGTCTCACTTCTTGGGTGAAAAATGTTCAGTGGCTTATTTATAGGTAAGAAAATATTTTAAGCTTTTTTATAGGGAGTGATTTTGACTTAGCCTGATACTTTCACCAGGTTAGAGGACACACACCGTATATTATATTTTAGCACACGTTCTGTGCCATGCATTAAGCTTGAATGCTTTTCATGAACCTTGTGCACATCTCTTCATGAACTCTAGAGTCTGAAGAAAAAGTACTGAATGTAGAAAAGAAGTGAAGGTGTCTACCTAGGCATCGTGTCTCTGTTCCACTCCACAGGCCAGATGACAGGCACTCTCTCACAGTTGAGCCTACCAGCATAAAGCCAGCCTCGCACGTAAAGATGGCTGTTGCCCCAAAGGTAGTCTGTGTCCCAATCTTCTGCCCGTTGGTAGGTGTGGGTAGGTCTCCACAGGAAATTACTTTGAAGGGAAGGAGAAAATTACATGGAATGTGACCAGGGTTAAAGGAGGAAGGATTGCAACGGCTTCATCAAGTTACAATCAACCTTTTACGTAAACTGACTGCCATACACACAAGAGCAGTTTTATAAACTTCCTATATGAAATCTGGATTGGAATCAATTACACTCCATGTAGTTCACGGTCTCAAAGATAACTGTTTAAGATATGCTCAGAATTTTTGACATGCATATTGACACTATTTCTCTGCCACTGATTAGGCCGTTTAATTGGTGTCTTACTCTGACAGTGAGGCCGCTCATTCCTCCAGCTCCACACCCCATTGGCCATACACTGGATGTGGGCGGGTCCCAAGCGGTAGTAGCCAGGGTCACAGGTAAAGATGATTTTAGTCCTGTACTCATAATGTGAACCATTGACAATTCGCCATCGTCCATGCTCCAGAGAAAAGGATCCAATGCTAGGGCAAACAACAACTAAAAGCCCAAACACACACACACACACACACATACATCACAATTAGGAATATGCAGCCAACTGTAGACTCAACCTTTAACTTTTCCTAACAATCTGTATTATCTATTTCTGATTTCATTTCCATTTGATATCTATAACAAATAATAAAAAAAAAATACTGTTGACAAGAAAGCACAAAAATATAACATTTTCCACCTCATAGATCCAGTCTCACTGGCTTGATAATGAGCTTGGGTTACTGTCTGTGTGGAGTTTTCCATTTTCTCCTCATTTCTGGTTTTCTCTCACCTACCAAAAACATTCCGGTGGGTGGATATGCAACGCTAAATGACCCTTTGATGTGAGCGAGTGTATACAGTAAATGTGTGTACATGATGCCCTGAGATAGACTGGCATCCCATTCTGGGTGTATTCCTGCCTCACGAGGCCTGGGCTCATGGATAGGCTTCCCGAGATAGGCTCTGGATTCAACGCGACCCTGACCAGGATAAACTGGTTACTGAAGATGAATAAATGTTAAGTTTATACCAAAAACCTTTAGCTCATAAATATTTTGTAGAAATATTTCAGTAGAAGGGTCAACAATTATCAAAAAGATTCATTGTTATTTAAATGCTTTTTATTAACTGCTATGAAAAACAGACTGTCGTGAAGAAACAGCCCATCATTTGGCGCCACAATGATTTTTCCAACATAATCAGCCCTCAGTGCACTCCATAAATGCTTTAAACCAGAACACATTTGAAGGCTATTTCCTACACTTTAAAAATCAGCGTCCTCATTTTGTAATGGGGCCAAGACATCTGTGCCCGAACTTTAATGGGTAATAACTTAATGTTTTGGCACTGAGTACATAATCAGCTCATAAATAAAGGAGAGGTGAGGCTGTAGTTACACGGCTCTGTGTGTGTGGCAGGGGCTCTAAAATAGGCTATAAACACGTTCCTGTGTGTGTTTGTGTGTAAGGAAGTGCCTGATACCTGAGCATCGAGGAATCTTGTTGTGGTTGCTCCAGGTGCCATCAGGCTGGCACGCAGCGCTGGTCAGTTCCTTGGAGGAGAGGCGGTAACCATCATTGCAGAAGTAGGTCACGCGTGTTCCCACCGAGTAATCCACAGCCAGCACACCCCCATTCACTGGAGCCTTGGGCACCCCACAGGACACAGCTATGATGAAGAAAGGCTTTAAACATTAAGTTCTCCTTAAGAATTCGCTCAGACTGATATGAAAGGTCATGGTATTAGAACTGTTGGTTGCTGTGCTATTGAAGCATAAGCTACTCAGTAGTAATTTATTAGTTTTGCAGTTGCTTTTTAATGGAGTGTGCACAATGTTTTATGATGTGCAGATGAACAAAAGCCTCTGCAAAAGGCCAATACCAAGATTAAAGAAGTAGCTGGAAAAATAATTCATATACAGAGGGCATTAGAAAATCTTTTAAAAGAGCTTGAAAGTCCACAAAGCCAACGATTCGATCGGTTTCCTTTATTGTGCTGCTGTCCGGGCTTCGTCAAGCTCACCAGCAAATGGAAGTTCTTATCTTGATTGCACCTTTCTCCTTTTATATAGCTGCCACTGAAACATAAAGGGCATCAACCCATTGAAGTTTTTTTTTTCACACTCTGAATATGAAACATGATCTAAGCACGGACACAGCACCAACACCTCTCTCTCTACTCCCCCCTCCCCCCATTGCTCTGAGTAATATTTAACCTAATGTTGAAATACAAATCAAAGATAACACTATGTTCTCTCTTGTACTTTCACACTTTCATGAGGACCAGGGATGAGGCCATTTTGCATTACTTTAGGAGAACAGAGGCAGCCAAAGAACCTGGAACACTTTGAAAGTCTAGAGTCATTTTAAGTGTCACTTGGTGTTAGGATTTTAGCACCGTAAGCCGTAGCCTCAGAGGGCGCAGAGCCGATGCTGTCAAATTATTGCATGGAGGGAGGTACCCTGAGTGCACTGACTCAGAAACTATTTACACATGCGGCACAAATCTGAGTGGATAGGTGGTGCAGTATAAATGACACAGATGGAGAAGAGAAATTGGCAGATTAGTCATTAATGTGACAGATCAAACAGATCATAAATAAACTGCATCAGCCAGAGAGCAGCTTGAGTAATTATTGCATCTCTGTCCGTGACCATAAAAGCTTGTTAGAGAGGCTGGATTCTGAACACTGGAGATTGGAGGAGCCTCTGAATTAATACTTTGAGCCATTAAGCACTCCTGTAGTGGAGGAGTGACTGTATAGTACATGTGAGTGATACATACTCGAAATGCTATATACTGGGATGTTCAGAAATACTGGCAATATCTGTTTTCCAGTAACATGTTAATGAGAACTAATGGAAGCAAAGCAGAGAAAGCAAACGTTGGACTCAAACAAGATGATGTTGACTGCGGGATTAGCAAAATAGCTGAAGCCTTGGAATTTGATATTTGAGTGTGATGTACAGATAAGAAGGTGAGAGAACTGGACAGCATAAAGGACTAAAGTGCTGCTGCACTTTGAAGCTAGGGATAATTCCTACTAGCACCACTATAAGCAGGCAGTTAATCATCAATGAGTAACATAGAAAAGCATTAACTAAAGTGAAAATAGACCAACATGTTGATGAAAGAATTACTCATTCAGTACAAAATAAATCTTAGACAGCAGTGATGATAATTTGTTACTCTAACAGGGTGGACTTTTCCATTAAGGCCACTGAATGTAGAAAATAAAGCAAAATGTAAATTTTTTTACTGAACATATCCTTGCTGAAAAAACCCCCAATAGAAACCCTCATAGTGATGGTTCGAATTCTGCATTCGATAGAGTAAGACACGAAGTTTGAGTCTCCTGCTGATTTAGATTAAAATAGTAATTAATTAGCACTTTTTTTGTCTGGTGAATGACCACGAGCTATTGTGTGCAGATTCCATTATCACAGTGACTGTATTGATATTTTACGCCACGCGAGAGAGTTCCAGCAGATTAAAGTGAGGGATCTGAACATCTCCGTTTTCCCTGACTACACAGTCCAGACAGCCCGGGCCCGGGCCGCGTTTAACGAGGTTTGGCGTCAACTTCGTGATATTGAGGGAGCTCGCTATGGAATACTTCATCCAGCTCGGCTTCGCATTACATACAACGGAGTCCAGAAGGACTTTATTTCAGCGGAGGAAGCAGCAGAATACGTTAAACTCTTAATACCGGGGTGAACCGCATCACCTACACAGTGTAGCGTTTTATTGATTTATTTATTTTATTTTTTATTTTATTCTTTATTCTTTTTTTGCACTCGGCCTTAAAGCTCTACAGAATTCGAATTCTTATTGAAGATATTGTCGGTGTATTATTACTTCGTCTACAATTTGTGGTCTCACTCTTCTTAAATCTATTTCTGCATTAATGTGCTTCTCTGTTTTGATGCTCTGACTGGGTTAGAGTTTATTTTATTTTATGAGTTATTTTTTATTATTATTATTATTATTATTATTGTAAAATATGTTACACTGTGTAATATTATTAGTTATAAGTCTTTAAAAGGTATGGACATTATATTTGTTTAAGTGCGCAGACTATTTATTAGATTTGAAGTCAGTAGGGACTTTTATCATACTGGGATTTTTTTTTTAGTTTAGCTAATTTTGTTTAGCTTACTCTAGGTCCACTTTGTGGACAACCCTAGGGGTGAAACACTGTTGTCTCCCTTGTTTTATGGAGACTTTGGGTGTTTGTCCTTCTTCGGCTCCAATTGGCTATTTATATTCCTAGGTTTACTTTATTTAAATGGTGCCTGTTCTTGGGTTTTATAATTTTTATATAACCAGCGACAGCTATTGAGTAGCCATGATGAGCCGGGGGAGGGCGGGGGTATTTTTTCTTTTTTTCTTTTTTCTTCTCAATGAAATATTTTGGAAAGAGAAGGGAGGGGAGAAAAGGTAAATGAATCACATGAAAATGAATCACATGAAAATGAATCACATGAAAATGAATCACATGCATGAATATGAATCACATGTAAATGAAGCATATGTAAATGAATAAAAAAAATTAATCATATGTAAATGAATAAATAAACAAAGGCAAAAAATAAACCCTCATAGTAATGGTTTTAATGGTTATAATGGGAATTGTATTGATTTTAACAGAAACTGTAAAGGTCCCTGTAGATCTACTGGTAATTTGTTGCCTTCTATTGGTGGAATGTAATGTATAGTGGGGAATGCATTAGGGACCGGCAATGGTAATGGTTTTAAAGGTTAGCTGATGGATTGTAATTGAAATGTAAGGGAAACCATTGTAATTTTTTCCATGGTTTTTATTGTGGGGTTTTTTTCAGCAGAGATTTTACACATATTTTTTTGCCATTTGGAATGCACTGACAAGTAAGATTACTTGGCACATATATGTGAAGTGAATGTGAAGTAAGCTAACGCACTGTTATTCTGCAGTAACAACATCAAACAATTGATCACATCAGTACAATTCTGTCATGAAAGATGGAGAAGGAAATGGCAGCTTCAGCAGCTTTACTGCAGTCAAAGCTTGTTTCACTTCTCAGCACTCGATATTAAAATTTAAAACCTCTTTTAAGCCCAAAATATTTAATGTGTTGGCTATATTCAGCGTAATTATTTGCTAGATAGCTGTTATGTTGGCTTTTTTATTTTTTACATTTTACTCATATTATTTATTTGCTCATTTTACTCTGTTTACTCCTAAGCTTTTAAATTTTTTTTTTTAATTTGCCATGACAAATTTTAGTTAACGTCTATTATGTAAAATATACTAACTTGTAGCTCCAATGTAAAACAAATGGACACCAAAAAATGTCCTGGCCAACTACAACTACAATAAGGGGAAAACTACATAGATTTTAAACTTTGACCGCAAAAATAAAGCATATCATGGTAATATTCATGTAAGATACTACCATTATAGCCTACATTATGGATTAAAGAATTAAACATGCATTAAAACCATTACATTTATGTTCCTCTTGGTATATTGTTACACGCATTGTAGTTTCTGTTCAGCCCATATGAAAGAGTACTTATCAACAATCAAGGCGCTTTGTAACCGTGTTCAGCTCTCACCCTGGCAGGCAGGTACCGGTGCATCCCATGTGTAGTAGCCATAAGGCGTCTTCCTGCAGACAGCTGTGCCCTTGCCAATGAGGCGATAGCCGCGATCACAGGCCCAGCGAACTTGGCTGTTCAGATGCCCTCCTGTCTGACTGCTGATGGAGCCATGGAGCGGTGAATCTGGGGTGCTGCAGTACAGAGCTGCACACACACACACACACACAGACAAACAGAAAGCAAACCCCATCAGCTCCTTAATCACCACCTAGAAGAGACGCCCTTGCTCTGGGCTATCTCAGCATGCCTTCTGTCATGTGTTAGGGAACCATCACTTGGCTGCCTTTTTTGGCAATCTGTTACTACTTCTCAACACAACAATATGACAAATACTCCTTACTTATAAATTCTTTTCAGCCAGCATGCTCCATGTAGAATTTATTATTCTTCCAAATATTCTAGAACTATCTGGGGATATTAAAATTTTCCCCGGTAATCATTCAGCATAAATAATATATCATATCAAGGGTTTTGATCAAGATGAACATGAACAAAAGCATGATGATAGAACAGTTTCAACCATGGCTCAAAGAGAGTATTTAAACCATCCACAGCGCTGTATATAATCTTGTGTTTTTCCTTATCGGAAAATATTGTGACTTTTTATATTTTTATATTTTATAATATTGGAATTACTGTCATAATAACACACATAATTTAGCCAATTACAAAAATACACCCCAGATTATATTATATTTCCACCACCTGTGAAAACACATGTAATTAGTTGTATTTAAAACATACTGAAATTTGTCCAATTATTTTGTAAATATATTTTTTAAAATTCTGTTTTAAAAAAAAATTTGTATTAAAATATATTAAATGTTGGAAAGTAACCTGTGATCACACCTTAATTACCGTAGTCTGTATTTAAACTAAATAAATAAGTGAATAAATACATTACTAATTATATTATATATATATATATATATATATATATATATATATATATATATATATATATATATATATATATATATATATATAAATAAAAGTAACAGTTTAGTTCATAAAATACATTTGATAGATGCTGGGTTATACAAATTCCTTACATATTTTGCAAAGTGTGTTTAAAATAATTACTACAGCAATTAAGGTTGTCACAGTATATTTCTGTAGTCATACCAATACCAATAAAATTCCACGGTACTCTAACAATTTCTGTACCAAAGCAAAACACAAAAACATGCTAATTTAATTTTATTAATAAAGTTAAACATCAATATAAAATATCGTTTTTAAATGCCCGTCTGTACGGAAGCCCTAAGCGGACATGCATTATTACTGTTTTCTGTTGTTCTCTCGTGATCGCCACTTCATTTCCCTGTGTACTGGACCATCATCCGCAAGTCAATGGGGTTTTCAGTTAAATGCCTGAAATAAGGTCTGTGGTTAACACAAGCTCAATATATGTTCATGTTTTATACTATGACATTATAATACATCACTAATACTCCACTCAGGATGTTTTAAAAAAGCTTTTATGTGTCTTGAAAAGACACTTTTATGTGTCTTGTCTTGTTTTTTAAAATAAAGACTGAAAGAGTTCAAATCATGCGACTGTGGTAATAATTTATAGCATAACATTAGCTTCTTACTTCTGGCAAGTGTATAGGGTTCAAAATCTTATGAATCTTATCTTAAAGAACAACATGAACGAAACATGAAACTTTTGTTGGCCAGAGTTTATTTTCTGCAATAATCCAAAAGCCAATGGAAAAATCCTGTAGGCGTTTTGTGGAACCAGAGTGATGCGAACTTCTGGTGTGGCCTTCAGAAACACCTCATCGCTGCAGGACTGACCACACTAGTGTCCCACATTAGAGAAGGGGACACACACACCTCTCTCTTAATGAGGAGATAAAGGCCATCTCTACAGCGGGAAGTTATTACATTTATGATGGAGAAGATGCCAACGTCCATGTAACACCAGTCCCATTCATAAAGAGCGAGATTTTCTCACAATAAAAATACATCATTCTACCGCTTACTCCTTTTCAGGGTCACGGGGAACCTGGAGGCTATCCAAGGGAGCATCGGGCACAAGGCGGGGTACACCCTGGACAGGGTGCCAGTCCATCACAGGGCATTGTGAGAAAAGAACTTTTGTTATGATAAGATTACGAGAAAACAACAGAAAAATAAATAAATAAATAAATAAATAATAATAATAATGCATGGCCGCTTAGGGCTTCCGTAATTCTGTATACTCCAAATATATCATTATTAAAGCCTCCAGTTCTCAGACAAGAGCAGAAATGTGTTTCTGACATAAAAGACATAAACAGTGCTAGCCACACATCTGTTATTTTCTAACACATTAATTTCAGATATATAGGTCATCAAAAAGCCTCTGGTGTGTAAAATTAGTACACCCCATCATGTCCTCTCATTTATTTAACCCCAATAAAAGTTAAAGCATTAAATGGTTAATAAGGACTCCTGACCGTATTAGCGTTAAACGCGCGTATGCTAAACACTAAGTAAGTCAAAACAAGGATTCTTTCAATAATACACTCCAATTAAACTATGCTACAACTTTCATAATGCAACCGCTTCCATCATTTTAAACTCACCTGTTGAACCGCGTGAATAAATACTGCGGGAAGCAGCCGCTCCTCCTGAAAGCACGGTCCATCTGTCCGCACATTCATGTTCAATGGCGCGGCTTTTACACACTTAGCGGTAACAGCGCCGAACACGGAAAACGAGCGTCCGAGAGAAATACATGTTTTTCGCCTACTGTATAGTAGATGTATGCGGTGTCGGACGTAACCATGGTAACCGGCGGAGCTGCTGCTGCTTTGGCTCCAGTGTCTTCTTATTACACGGTACACCCATGAGAAGTTCCCGACTGACCTCCTGTCTGGCAGCGCGCCAGTACCGTGTTGATCCGGTACTACCAGTACTGATGAAAATCTAGTACGTCACCTTTTTTTCTTTTTAGTATCGACTTGGTACCGAAGTACCGGTACTTTTGACAACCCTACTAGCAATTCAGTAAGAAGTGCACTAACAAAATTCACGTTTAACACGCTACAAAAAGGATTTACTTAAATACTAACAGGCTACTACTGTTTCTGAAATATGGCTTTTTTGTGATAAGGAAACTGTTAGTTTGAGATCAAAGTGTGTAATTAGTCCTAAATTTTATATGCAACCAGAAGCTAACGACTGAGGACATATGCTCTTTTACACATGGATTATAGTATTACATTTTGTGTGTAATTACATTTGTGTAAATTGCTGGTTTTCTGGTATGACTTTTTTCCCTGATTGTTTGTATTGAGATGTATGTAATTACCTACATAAGAAGGTTACTGCTGCGTTTGTGTTTTGTGTTAACAAGTTCTATATATATTACAGTAATTATATAAAGGTTACACTTTAAAACAAGTGTACAGTCACAATCGTATTGGGAAAAACAGCAGTCCATGCAAATGGAATTACCTGAGAAAAAAATCCATCCATCCATTTTCTGTACCACTTATCCTACACAGGGTAGCGGGAAGCCTGGAGCCTATCCCAGACGACTCGGGGCACAAGGCGGGGGACACCATGGACGGGGTGCCAACCCAGCGCAGGGCACAATCACACACACACACACACACACACACAACTGCACACCCATTCACACACTCATTGACAATTTAGATGTCAATTAGCTTACAATGCATGTCTTTGAACTGGGGAGGAAACAGGAGTACCTGGAGGAAAGTACTTCAGGTAATCCTGGAGTACCCTGTAACTATGAAAACCCCTGAAGAACGGGGAGAACAGGCAAACTCCACACACACAGAGTGGAGAAGAGAATCGAACCCTAAACCCCAGAGGTGCATGGCAAATGTGTTAACCAGTAAGCTACTGTGACCCCACTCTATGTAACATTACATAACATGTAATGTTACAACATATTATACCATATATTTCAGTTGCGAAATAAATAAATAAACTATAACTAAAGTATTCAAGCAAACACAGTCGGTTATGTCTTAAGTGAATGTAAACATTTGGGAAAAAAATCATGTGCATCAATACAGTAGATTGGATCTGTGTATTAAATGGTAAAACTTATATAGCGCTTTTATCCAAAGCACTTTACACTGTGTCTCATTCACACACCAATGGTATAGCAAGGCGCTAGCTTGCCATCAGGAGTAACTTGGGGTTCAGTGTCTCGCCCAAGGACACTTCGGCATGTGGAGTCACCCGGGCCGGGAATCGAACCGCCAACCCTACGATTAGTGGACAACCCGCTCTACCACCTGCGCCACAGCCGCCCCACTCTTAGGTCTTAAAGTGACAACAGTATAATAAACCTGCTGCTGTCGGTGTCATTAATGTTCATCAAACGGCAAAAGACAAAGAGAAAATCATTTGACTGAATAACTTCAGTAAAATTAATAAGAATAACTGTATATGTCATACAGTGAAGTCCATTTTATTTTACATTTAATTGCTTTATTTTATTTCTGTAGTATTTATTACTTGAATACGACTGATAGACCGACCTGACAAAATGTAGTTATCGTGAAATATGATTGTAGTCATATCGTACACTTCTAAACATTAGCAGTTGATTGCAGTCTTGACTTTCATGTAAAATGTGAAATGTACTTGTTAATGTAGTAAATATCATAAAGCCTGTTGATAGGGATTATTTTTTCATTTTAAGAATTAAAAAAAGTTATAAGAACAGAGCAGTATTCAGAAATGAATTAAAAGCAGTACTAAAGCATGAAGCTTGTTGTTATGACATGCTGCTAAATGTAACTCTACTCTGTACTCTCTCTCTCTCTCTTTCTCAGACTATATAATTGTGGGAGAGACGCATCAAATAATTAAAATACCAACTCGAACTGGAGCACACAATATAGTGTGATTAAGGACTCAGACTTGAGTCAACTCGGTACCAAGACTCAGACTTGGTTGGTTAAGGTCTTGGTGGACTCAGACCCAACACTATGAATTACAGTCAACACTACTGTGAGAGCTGTTGTTATAGAAACATCTTCTGACCAATTAGATTTGAGGATTCAGTAATGTGATATAATCTTATAATAAACACAGTAATAAGACCCACTGAGAGTTGCTCTACTAAACTCTTTCCCCTCTGGGAAAGCCACAGAACCACCAGGGACATTCATCTCCTAGATCAGCGGTCCCCAACCTTTTTTTGCGCCACGGACCGGTTTAATATCAGACAATATTTTCACGGACCGCCCTTTAAGGTGTGGCGGATAAATACAACAAAATAAAATGATAGGACCGACATAAAAACTGGGGTATTTTTAAAATCTAATAATAAACGTGAATCCAATGTGAAATCGCAGCTTTATTAGCAGCGTCCTCGTAACATCGTCTCTCCCCCCTAACGCTCTCTGGTCTCTATGGTAAGGGTTCAACGTATCACGTGACCGAGACAAGCATCTTGACATGCGTCAAGAGTGAGTCGTAGAAGGATGTAACGGAGAGAATCCAGTCATTTTTCAGATCCAGATCATAAATAAAACGGAAATAATGTAAGTTATTTATTCTTTCTGTGCGGCCCGGTACCAAATGACCCACAGACCGGTACCGGTCCGCGGACCGGGGGTTGGGGACCACTGTCCTACATGACCCAAGACTGCATTACTCAAATAAAACTGCTTCATTTGATTGTTTTGTGCAGAAGAATTTTCTCTTCGCAGACACATGCACCCAGAGTTAGTACTGTCATATTTTTTTTATGCATGCATGCTATTGAAGTCTCATAGCAGACAAATACTTTCTTTCTCACTTTCTCTGTGACACACGCGGAGCAAAATGGAATATGCAGTAAGAAATTGAAGGAGAGAGTAATGTGTGTTTTTGCCTTGCATCTCAAGGAGCATCCATAGTAACATTTATAGTATGTACTGCTGGGCTGTTGGGACATACAATTTACTGCAATGTCACAAAGCATGTAGCATCTGTCTCTGACTTATTTTCACATTCATTTTTACACACTCTAAAGAACACACACACGTTGGTCTTACCATCCTCGTGAGGACCTTCCATTCATATAGTTATTAATGCTGCTAATTAATGCTATGCCTACACCTAGATCTCACCATAACCTTAAACTCAGAAACCTAAAGGAAACATTTTGACTCTACGAAAAGTCTTTTTTTTTTGTAAAAAAAAAAAAAAAAGAAAGAAAAAAAGGCACCACAAGAATACCAGCTTTGCAGCTTTTCCTATCCATTTGGTCCCACTAGGATATAAAACCAAGCCCATGCACATACCATGCTTCTATCCACATGCTCGCTCAGATTAAAGAGCAGGAAAAAGCATGCAAGTGAAAAAGTGATTGAAGTGGATACATACTTTGATACTCACCGACATAGCGGATTCGGAAGCCCTTCTTATTGGTGCCGTGGTCAGCCGACCAGCGCAGCAGGAGCTGATGGCCAGTGGTGGTGATGTTGAAAGGAGTGGCAATGTCACCACTCAGAGTGGCCAGGGTCTGACTGTGGATTGTAGGTCCTTAAAACACAGACAGACACACACACACACACACACACACACACACAGAAAAGCACAATGACATGGAGAAATAAAAAGGGAGAAGAAACAAATGCAAAGTTATGACAGTTATGGGGAAAAATTACATGAAGGTGACTAAAAACAAAATTTTGTTATTGTCATTAATTTTTCTGATTTTTGGTTAAACTGCATCTATAACTTTAGTCTCATCAACTGTTAACTGAACAGAAACATGCTTATTTAATTAATTTTGTCCACTAGTGACCCCAGCAATATCTGTAACATAGTCATACTGATGAAGGCTTTAAGCTCCACTCAATTGACACAATCACATCATATACTTTTCTGTAAAAGTCTTTCTCTTGAGAGTGTTCTCTGTGAAGTAAACATTTTAATACTTACATCATTAATTATGCACATTTACATACATTTAATTACACAAAGTCATTTGAATTAATGCATTGTTGAAAAATTTTCAATAACAAAAATTCTTGTCAACAATTTTCAGTTGAATTTGGGGGAAACCACAACATTCGAACAATTGCTTTTGTTTGATTTGTTCATTGCAAACAGCTGAAAGTCTAAATTTTGACAATAAATCTGATTTGCAATGGGGTTTGAATAATTCTGATTGCAACTGTTAACAAACAAATGATTGAGACTATTTTGAATGAACTTGGGGCATGTGGGGGGCTGGTGACGTCCATAATTTAATGTCTAATATTTTAAAAACGAAAGCCGCACAAATGAAACTTCTATCAGCACAAACCAGCACAAACGGAGCACAAACGATCGAGATTATTTTGGGTTAATTTGGAGCATGTAGGGGGGCTGGGTGACCCCAGAATGACCTATAAACATTATTTTAATATCTCCGGAACCGAAGCAGCACAAACGAAAATTTTAACGGCACAAACGAAGCACAAACGATTGAGACTATTTTGCTGGTGTTTTGCGTTGGTGGGGGGGGCAACTTCACGCAGGTGTAAATGTGTACACTGACTAGGTGATTTCAAGATCTGGCACACTATTTCTGAAAATCTTTATCACCAGGGATAAAAAAAAAGTTAATTCTCTTTAGGACAGATTTCCATTATTTAGTTTGCTTCACTACATTCTGAGAAGTTAGCATAAAGAACCATGCTGTAAGACTCGATTGTGTAAGTCTCTGAATCCTCTGGAATCCACAGAAGGACATGTTTTTGGAGTTAAATCCGATTCAAACCTGCAGCCCAAACTGCAGTCTGTAGTCACCATTGCACTTGTCCAGCATGGAATGATAACAGTCTGAGTTACTTTCTAGGTGAGTTGACAAAAATGGCTCAGTAGTAAATTTTAAATAGTTGATTTAGGAGATGAAACCACACAGTTTGGAAGCTCCTTTAACAGAGCCCAACTTCTAGCCCAATGACTGGTTATCCTCCTTGATCCATGTCATGAGGATACTAATGACCTGCACTTATATAGCACTTTTATCCAAAGCGCTTTACACTTTGTCTTATTCACCCATTCCCACACACACACCAGTGGTAGCAGAGCTGCCATGCAAGGTGCTAACTTGCCATCGGGAGCAACTTGGGGTTCATGGTTCAGTGTCTTGCCCAAGGACACTCCGGCATGTGGAGTCATGTGGGCCGGAAATCGAACCGCCAACCCTACGATTAGTGGACAACCCGCTCTACCACCTTAGCCAGAGCCGCACATACTACAAATACAGTCATATCTAAGACACTTTTCCAAGTGGACAATTACCTACTAGTTGAGCCAACCTGTACAATTACAGCCTCAGCAATGTGTGAAAAATGTGTCTGGGTCACTGACAGGCTGGGACTGCCACTCAAATTGGCAACAGCCCATATAGGATTGGATGGTTCAAGCACTAAATTTGCTCTTGTGCAGAATTCACTACGCAACATTGCAAGAATTTTATTGAGATACTTAAAGGTCAGCCATTTTACTGCTACCATTAAAGCAATAACTCCAGTCTACAAAAATGTATTCCACTGAAAGGCAGCTGATTCTCAGTCCCAGCAGCAGGACACCTACACCAGGCTATGTGGTCGCTCTCCACAAACTGGTTCATGCATAGTGTCAAGGGGTGTTAACGCAATCCGCTCTGCCCAAAATTAACCTGCTGTAATCTTTCCCATGTCATGGATTTGCCAATAAGGCCCTGGACTTCTAGAGTCAGGAAACCAGCACAGCCTTGCAGGCTGTTCTTGTTCATTTAGCGCAGTGGTTAAGACCTTGGACTTCTGACCGGAAGGTTGTGATTTCAAATCCCAGCACTTCTTCCAAGCTACCATGCCAGGGACCTCGAGTAAGACCCTTAACTTAAGACCTCAACTGCTCAGTTGTATAAATTAGATAAATGTAAATCGCTGTAGATAAGGGCATCTGCCAAATGTCATAAATTTTAAGTGTAAATGTTGAGGCACTTTCAGGTCACTGCAATCCATTTGTGCTCCAGTGTTCACAAGACTGCTGACTTGCCCTCCTAGTCATGCCCTCAAGCCCCTTGAAGATGGTATCTGAGCGCATGCCATCCATCCCATACTCACCCCTTTCCACCCCCTTTAAAAATATTGATAAAATCCCATGTAGCATTGACCCATGAATAACCACTGTGCTTCCTTATCATTTTGAGTCAGTTTTGACCTGACATTAAGTTGGCATGAAGGTTCTAGGTAAAGGTGATAGCAATATTTACTGCAAATATTTGCAGTATGTATGTGGCTGCTTATATGTCTCGGTATGCATACAAGAAAGTATCTAGATAGATGATTCTAACTGCCCTAGTACATATGTAAGAAGTATTCCATAGCTATTAGACTGGGAAATCCAAAATAGGCTAAAGAGCAGCAACTAACCAACTAATTATGTTCATTTATGCAGACTATGGAAAATAAATGAGTACTAAATTCCCAGCAGCATATGAATTTATGTATCCACTCCTGATTATAATAATTCTGGTGATGTGACATACAGTGTTTGCACCCTCAACAAAAATCCAACAGGTCTCTGGTTATGTATTTTGGCTACGAGCTGTGGTATTCTCTCATTGTATATAAAGGTGTTATTTGAGTCTGTCTAGCGTCTTCATTTTCCCTTAACAAAAACTGTTTTATGAAAGGATCCTAAAAAAGGCTCCTAAAGATAATTTTATTTTTTTTAGCATTAAAAAAAACTTGGGCTAATTCATACTGTTGAAGTGAACATGTAGCAGTATGCACCTAAGCTTTAATAAAATATTAATGAAATCAAAATACAAAACAACCCCAAAATACACAAAGTTGCCACTGCAATACTGCAGAATGACAATTATTTGTCATGAGTGCTGCAGCTATGAGAGTTTTAAAATTACTGCGTACCATCAAAAACTTCGAGAATGTCGTATTCCTTCTCCGTCTGGAAAAACTCAAAGTGTAGAGTGATGTTGTAGCCTTTCTCCACATTGATACTCCATGAGCACATCTGCAGGTTGGGGTAGCTGTCTGGATAGCTGGGGCTCAATATCACTCCAGTTGAGTCAAAATGCACATCGTGAGCTGGACATTGCACTGATACAGCAAACAGAAGAGCAGCAGTTTTAGATTTTACATTATATGACTTATAATGTCATATAATAAATATGATCATATTTACTAGGATTTACAGCAAAAATAGAAGATGAGATAATACAGTATGTTGGATGTGGAGTCTCTGCAAATTATATTCTAAGTGAACATCGTCATTACATATCAGTTGTAAGATTTGTAAGAATTATTTATATGCTATTCTGTATAATACAGGTCCTGAGCAACCAGGGGTACCCAAGTCCTACCCTGAGTAGCTGCAGTCTAGCTTGATGATTTAAATACCCCTAATTCAACTCATCAACTCATTTCCAGGTTTATGGGTCTGTTAAAGCAGAGAATTCACCAATCTGTGCTGGTGCCCAACATTAAGTGGATTTCATCATCAAGTAGATCTTTTAAAATCATTGTACATGAAGGAGGGAGTAAATGAAATAAAGTCATCCCAAAATGGTATGAAGACACTGTAAACAGCTCACCCTGGCAGGAGGGAGGGGGGCCATCCATCTGCAGCCTTTCACCGAGTCGACATGTAAGAATCTCGCTCCCCACCAGGGTGAACCCGGGGTGACAGCGATAACGGATAATATCACCTAAGAGGGAGAGGGAAGGAGTAAATGAGGGAGAGCGAGCATACAATGATTAAACTACTGTTTAATTAAGAGGGACAGCTAACCTCCACATCCCTAATAGAGATAGATGCCATCGGGATAAAGGTGAGGAATATTTATTAATTTAAGTTTGAAAAACTCTTAATTGAGCTGTAAACCTGGATTGGATTGGTAGTGGTGAAATAGTGTGTGCATGCTCTATGAAATGAATATTGTGGATTTTCTTTATTGATGCTATCGTCCACACTTTATGATCTGAAAAACAATCATATGTTAACAGCTGGCGACCATAAGCAGGATTCCATACAGTATGCAGATATTTTAAACTGCACAGGATTTCACTGAGTGTTTTTGGGATTGTTGCGGACAGAAAGGCTTGATTTTGCTGTGGCTTTTTTAAAAATTTGCCATGCACTTTGTGGAGTTTTTTGGGTGAAAACTACTCGAATTGCAATAGATTTGTGCGGTCTTTTGCAGTGATGTTTGTTGGTAAATGAGACCTTTTAGCTGTACCCATGTTCGATGCACACGAATCAAAGAGGGCTCTGGCTAAATGCACGGTATAATGATGTCACATGACGTGTCTTGGTCCAAATCTTCGGTAATTTTGAAAAATTGCAAGCTCCTGCAAATATTGTGTTTTTACTTGATTTTGCATTAAGTTTTTTTTTTTTTCGAGAAACCAAAAAGTGTAAACTCCTTGATCATGAATACTTTCTCTATCAATGAAGATTTCCCACAGGAGATTCATTCTATAAATGTAAAATATACATTAACAGAGTCAGTAGCTATGTTTCCATCCTAGTTGAGAATTTAATTTATGCAAAAAAATTGGAATATGGCATAAAACATTTGTGAATAAGCACAGTTTCCATCCCATGTGTAGAGAACAAGGGAACAAAATCTTCACTTCAGGGGGAACTTACTAATGGAAGTTTTTGCAACCGGGAAAACTACCAATTTGACTTTTTTGAGCCAATTATCCAATCACATGATTTGCTGAGGAAAGTCACATGACTTTATCTAGGAATTTATTCGGTAAATGTGTTTCCACTGTAGTGTATGGGCATGTTATCTTATCGAATAAAAAAATTATCCACCTCAATTGTTTATGTGCATTATTTGCATCTGGTGTTTCCATCCAGTGTTTTCTTGACAAACTGCGATATCCCAAAATTCACATAGAAATACGTGGATGGAAACACATGTTTTCTTTGTAAAATAACAACACTTAAAATCCATTTATTATTAGCCTTAGATTATGTGGAATATCTGCTGTACATGTTGTCCTTGTGATTGAGCTGTTACTGTAGAAATGATAACGCATTAAATTGAGCACATTAATATAAACTTATCATTTCAAATACAGCTGGAACCACTGTTAGAGCGGTGCTGTTGCAGAAAATGAATGCCCACCTGCAGATTGAACAGAGAATTGAACAGTGCTGTGGTATAATCAGATCTAACTAAAAGCAAGGCATCTGGTTCAGAACTGATAGCGCTATTGTCTAAAAGGCTCTTTGAATACATTTGACAACAGAATGTTGTCAGATAATGACTGATAATGGATCAGTATTTTATGTTTTAAAGCTGCAATAAGTAGCTTTGTAATTAAAAATAAATCAACTACATGAATAGTCTGAAATATGCTCCTAAGCTGACTGCAAGTCATTTACAGTTATATAGTGTTGTTGGATTGCTTTCGGCACATTCTCACTCACAAGTCATCATGGAAACATCATCATATGACAACTTTAGGCAGAAGAGTTATGTATAACTCTTTTTTAATTATATATATAACTCTTTATTATTATTATTATTATTATTATTATTATTATTATTATTATTATTATTATTATTATTATTATTATTATTATTATTGTTATGTATAATCTCTTTTTTTAATTATATATAACTATTGTTATTATTATTATTATTATTGTTATTAGTATCATTATTATTATTGGTTTTATTATTATTATTATTTGTATTATTATATACAACTTCATTATAATGAGACATTTTATTTGTTTTCTAATTAGCCTCATATTTGAAATGAAAATAAGCATCCCAGTTGTAAAGTTCATTCACCATTTATTAATCTTCAGTAACCGCTTTATCCTGGTCAAGAAACCTCATCTCAGTTTCAGGCAAACTCTGGCTATTAGGCTGGAATACACACGGGAAAGGATGCGTCAGTTTTTTTTACATAATGTTATCTAGCTAATGTTAGCCAGCGAGTTGATTAATATTATGTGCTTGGTGTACTTGTCTGTGTCTGCCAGAGCATGAATTGATCAAAGTGCCTGTTCACTTTTTTTTGGTGTGTGTGTGTGTGTGTGTGTGTGTGTGTGTGTATTGTGTCTGCTCTGTAATTTTGGATAGCTAGCTAATATTAGCTGGCTAATTCGCTACCATCAGTTTGCTTTCAACAAGAGACTGTACACCACAGACTAATTAGCCAGTTATAGAAGGTGAGAGGATTGGCTGTGTTCCTCTCAGCACTCTGTTTCAGATGTGAGGACGGCCATGATGGAGCTTGGCTCCACAACACAGACCTAGAGCTAACAGTAGCAAACTAGCCAGCTAAGGTTAGTCAGCCAAGCTGGAAGAACCAAGATACAAATAAATACACTAAACACATGCTATTTGCCTATTGCACGATAAAACTTCCTTACAGGAACAATATTGCCATTGTGCAGTATGCTCCATGTTCACTGCTGAATGGTAATGCTAGCAGCGGACATTATTTTGTGCCAAAGGTTGTTTTTTGTTCTTCTTATTTTTTTTAACTCCTAAAAATCGACAGCAGCTTTAAAAAACAATAGTGATCCAATATTTACTGATGTTCTGGCAAACTATGTTAGTCCATGGTGGTCCTTTCTCACACTCAGTGTTTGATAACTGGCTACAAACTACTATTCTCAGACACTTTCTGGTGCTAGTTAAGATGGTTGATTGAACTGTAGCTGTTTATTGGATCTGCTTATAACTTTGGGTTAAATATTTGAATACTTAAATACTTAGTACTGGATAATGTTGATAGTCATGAATAACGGCTAATCATAATATTAGATATGAGCGCAAAAATGTAATATTTAACAATAGCTTGACAAGGTCTCACTAATATCACACACACACACACACACACACACACACACACACAAATGTAAATGAGACCTTTTAGCTGTACCCATGTTCGATGCACACGAATCAAAGAGGGCTCTGGCTAAATGCACGGTATAATGATGTCACATGACGTGTCTTGGTCCAAATCTTCGGTAATTTTGAAAAATTGCAAGCTCCTGCAAATATTGTGTTTTTACTTGATTTTGCATTAAGTTTTTTTTTTTTTCGAGAAACCAAAAAGTGTAAACTCCTTGATCATGAATACTTTCTCTATCAATGAAGATTTCCCACAGGAGATTCATTCTATAAATGTAAAATATACATTAACAGAGTCAGTAGCTATGTTTCCATCCTAGTTGAGAATTTAATTTATGCAAAAAAATTGGAATATGGCATACAACATTTGTGAATAAGCACAGTTTCCATCCCATGTGTAGAGAACAAGGGAACAAAATCTTCACTTTCGGGGAACTTACTAATGGAAGTTTTGGAACCGGAAAACTACCAATTTGACTTTTTGAGCCAATTATCCAATCACATGATTTGCTGAGGAAAGTCACATGACTTTATCTAGGAATTTATTCGGTAAATGTGTTTCCACTGTAGTGTATGGGCATGTTATCTTATCGAATAAAAAATTATCCACCTCAATTGTTTATGTGCATTATTTGCATCTGGTGTTTCCATCCAGTGTTTTCTTGACAAACTGCGATATCCCAAAATTCACATAGAAATACGTGGATGGAAACACATGTTTTCTTTGTAAAATAACAACACTTAAAATCCATTTATTATTAGCCTTAGATTATGTGGAATATCTGCTGTACATGTTGTCCTTGTGATTGAGCTGTTACTGTAGAAATGATAACGCATTAAATTGAGCACATTAATATAAACTTATCATTTCAAATACAGCTGGAACCACTGTTAGAGCGGTGCTGTTGCAGAAAATGAATGCCCACCTGCAGATTGAACAGAGAATTGAACAGTGCTGTGGTATAATCAGATCTAACTAAAAGCAAGGCATCTGGTTCAGAACTGATAGCGCTATTGTCTAAAAGGCTCTTTGAATACATTTGACAACAGAATGTTGTCAGATAATGACTGATAATGGATCAGTATTTTATGTTTTAAAGCTGCAATAAGTAGCTTTGTAATTAAAAATAAATCAACTACATGAATAGTCTGAAATATGCTCCTAAGCTGACTGCAAGTCATTTACAGTTATATAGTTGTTGGATTGCTTCTGGCACATTCTCACTCACAAGTCATCATGGAAACATCATCATATGACAACTTTAGGCAGAAGAGTTATGTATAACTCTCTTTTTTAATTATATATATAACTCTTTATTATTATTATTATTATTATTATTATTATTATTATTATTATTATTATTATTATTATTATTATTATTATTATTATTATTGTTATGTATAACTCTCTTTTTTAATTATATATAACTATTGTTATTATTATTATTATTGTTATTAGTATCATTATTATTATTGGTTTTATTATTATTATTATTTGTATTATTATATACAACTTCATTATAATGAGACATTTTATTTGTTTTCTAATTAGCCTCATATTTGAAATGAAAATAAGCATCCCAGTTGTAAAGTTCATTCACCATTTATTAATCTTCAGTAACCGCTTTATCCTGGTCAAGAAACCTCATCTCAGTTTCAGGCAAACTCTGGCTATTAGGCTGGAATACACACGGGAAAGGATGCCAGTTCTTTTACATAATGTTATCTAGCTAATGTTAGCCAGCGAGTTGATTAATATTATGTGCTTGGTGTACTTGTCTGTGTCTGCCAGAGCATGAATTGATCAAAGTGCCTGTTCACTTTTTGTGTGTGTGTGTGTGTGTGTGTGTGTGTGTGTGTGTATTGTGTCTGCTCTGTAATTTTGGATAGCTAGCTAATATTAGCTGGCTAATTCGCTACCATCAGTTTGCTTTCAACAAGAGACTGTACACCACAGACTAATTAGCCAGTTATAGAAGGTGAGAGGATTGGCTGTGTTCCTCTCAGCACTCTGTTTCAGATGTGAGGACGGCCATGATGGAGCTTGGCTCCACAACACAGACCTAGAGCTAACAGTAGCAAACTAGCCAGCTAAGGTTAGTCAGCCAAGCTGGAAGAACCAAGATACAAATAAATACACTAAACACATGCTATTTGCCTATTGCACGATAAAACTTCCTTACAGGAACAATATTGCCATTGTGCAGTATGCTCCATGTTCACTGCTGAATGGTAATGCTAGCAGCTGGACATTATTTTGTGCCAAAGGTTGTTTTTTGTTCTTCTTCTTATTTTTTTTTAACTCCTAAAAATCGACAGCAGCTTTAAAAAAACAATAGTGATCCAATATTTACTGATGTTCTGGCAAACTATGTTAGTCCATGGTGGTCCTTTCTCACACTCAGTGTTTGATAACTGGCTACAAACTACTATTCTCAGACACTTTCTGGTGCTAGTTAAGATGGTTGATTGAACTGTAGCTGTTTATTGGATCTGCTTATAACTTTGGGTTAAATATTTGAATACTTAAATACTTAGTACTGGATAATGTTGATAGTCATGAATAACGGCTAATCATAATATTAGATATGAGCGCAAAAATGTAATATTTAACAATAGCTTGACAAGGTCTCACTAATATCACACACACACACACACACACACACACACACACACACACACACACACACACACACACACACACACACACACACACATGTACATGCAGGTAGGCAGCATAAATTTTAATCAATGTGATTATCAATGTTTTAAGTGTTTTAAGTCTGTAATTGTCACAGGGGTGGAGGAGGACGCAAGCGCAGGAGCCAAGACGTGAGGGCAGGAACAGTCCGAGTTCGACAGTAATGCATGATGTGAGGGGTATCCAGAGATGCAGGCATGAACAGATACTGAATCTTTATAACGGTGTTCCAGAGACGTAGAGGTGATCACGCAGATAGTCGGGTGGAAACAGGTAATGTTCAGATATGCGGGTTTTTCAGAGACGTGGTCGTAAACAAGCAGGGTGTCGTGATGAACCAGGTAATACTCAGCAATACAGGTTATCCAGAGACGTGGTCGTAAACAGGCAGATTGTTGAGATAAACCAGGTAATACAGAATCGTGAGGATAATCCAGAAGTGTAGTCTTAAACAAAGCGGGAAGTCGAAACCAACCAGGTGAATTCACAGAATACGGAAAGCTTGGTATCGCAGTTAACATACGTTATGGAGCGTATACTTCGCAACCTGAAATAGGAATGTGACTATTTAAATACCAGTGGATGCCGAAGGCTAGTCACAGGTGTTACGAATCAGAACTCCGGTGATCTTGAACGCATGCGCACTTGTGTTGGATTCTGGGAACCGGAGTCCTGGTCGGACTGAGCTGTGACAGAAATGCTCTACTGGTTTCATTCCTTGTTTCCTCCAAATACCAAAAATGATAAACAGAAAACCTTTGAACCTTCAAAAATACCCCCATTAAACTCTACTCCGTTGTCTGCCTTTTTATGCAATTTGTGCTCAATCAACTTTTAGTTTATATTCAAAAAACATTTTAAGGGATAATAGGTGATATCATGGCTGATGTCATGATAAAAATGTGTTGGTGAAGAAAGCTGAAAAAATATCAGCCTTAATGAAAATCAAATGGTGCCAAACCATCACTCGACACAATCGTACACACATTCACACACTATGCACAATTTGGAAATCAACCTACAACACATGTGTTTGGGCTGGAGGAGGAACCCCTGAAGCACAGTGAGAACATGCAAGCTCTGCACAGTACTACAAAGTGCTTTACACTGTATCATTCACCCATTTGCATACACTCACACATGCAAGGTGCTAGCCTGCCGTCGGGAGTAACTTTGGGTTCAGTGTCAACATGTGGAGGGGCCAGGGATTAGTGGACAACCCACCTTACCACCTGAGCCACAGCCACTCCCACCCCCACGGCAGTAAATAATTATCTCCAGAGTCTTGAATGCTTAAATACTGCTTTAAAATATTTTATATGAAATTTTTTCCTTAAATATGGACAATTAAGATTTGTGAATGTTTACATTACTGAGATAGAAGGAAAAAACATCTTACCAATCTCAAACTCTGTGTCTTCCATTAGAACATCTGCATTGGCCACTTCTGGAGGAGGTTGACACACCCGTAACTGGTAGGCTGTCGCCAAAGAGAAGCCAAAATAAAACATTTTACAACAGAGCGGGGAATAGAAAGTGATAACTGCATAACCTTAAAATGACTACTGATTTATTTTGGGTTACAAAAAGAGACAGGAAGGGTTAAGACCGGAAAAACAGTAGGATTTGGTAGACTAAACAGTCATGTGGAAATCTAATCAACTTGCACCAGTGCCGCTGCTGTTTCCTAAGCTGGCCATTTGCATGAGAGTGTTTTGCAAAGTGAAGCGGAGGCCATGCTGAGCTGGCATTGAGGCACAGCTAATGACAGGGGCACCTGCAGAGGCAGCTAATGATGTGATTAAATATGGTGACACTGCAGTGTGCAGAATGATGACTATCACAGCGCAAGCTCTCTGCATCACAGTAACACAGGACCAATGCACCTCTATGACACACTGCATAGAGGTTAACATCTCCTAAACATAGACAAGCATGAATTAGCAAGTCAGAGAACAACAGAGAAGTTGAAGAATGTGAATTAGTCTCTTAAGGTTTCATGGCTAGTCCAATCATGTCATTATTATTATATCACAGTTTCTCCCACTCATTTAGATAAAAGCATCTCTTAATTACTTTAAGTAGCATCACATAATTTGTGTGTTAATAAACCTTGTTCAGGATCTTGATGCTGGCCAGCCTATTTGAGGTTCTGAAGCTGCAACTGTTGGAACAGCAAGCTGATTAAGATGGAGATCTATATGTTTGAACTACTAAGGGCATGCATAGCTGATGAAAGGAGCTGGAGGACACATTGTGTCATCCTGTCTAATGACAAGCCAAGTTTAGACATGCAGGACATATTCCGGCAGAAAACTTACTGAAGTCCACTAGGTGTCTGGATTCCTACATCCCAATAAGCCTGCATCTAAGGTCTCGTCCTATTGCTATGTTCAATAGCTATGTGGATCTAATCGGCAGCCACAGACAGCAGTGACATTCTTTATTAGTCTCCATGGGCTGTATACAGAGTTGGAGAGTTAAGGCCAAAAGTTGCATCAGTATTTATGCAGGGAAAGATGCATGAATTCAGAGTTGGATTATGCAGCTGCTTAAGTAAATTTTAGTAACTCCTCAAACTATGCAAATCATGTGCAGCTACACGGTTCTGAGGTTGCCCAATTTTTCTTTAGTTGAAGATCTAGAGATGGGGTTGCACCCCCCAAACAAATAAATAAATAAATCACAGATAGAAAATGTGGACTGAAGAAGGAAATAGTGTTTTTTCTTTGCTGTCAAGTGCAATATGATGTAACATAAAAGCAACCCCCCCCCCAAAAAAAACAATATATAAACGAGATCATGCCAATCATTGAAATAAACATCAAATAGGAGTCTAGTAGTAGTAATGAATAGTCTAACTTGTAATTAATTACTGCAAATTTGGTTTAATTTAAGAATGTCTTTCAACTCTCATTTATCGGCAGCTTATAAAATAATTCTTGATCCAGTACACCCTATTATTTTGCATTTTACTATATCTTTAATATCGTGCTCTAACAGCTAAAAGTGCACACTTAATGAAGCTACGAAATACTAAATTGAAGTCATGAAATCGCAAGATTTTATATCAAACTGTCAGACAGGGGCCCTGAACTTCTCCTTTATCAGGCTGGTATTGCACAAGAACAATACAAGCTGAGAATTGTGTATATGAAACACCTCTGTTTTACACAAATTCCACCCCACATGCATAACTTTGGAATACCACTCGAGTCTATAGTTACATCTGAGCTTTGAGTCCCAATATGTGCAGTTTCAGTATTAAAGTCCTACTGTGCACGCTTAAGTACACTTCACAGCCCCATGAGGGCATCTCCATTTCAGTCTATAATCATTGACCAAATGCTCTGGAGCTGAAAAAGCAAAAAGGAAACTCATTTGAGATGTTCATTTCTATTGAGTACATCGCTGTAGTGTCGTCATCTAATGCCTCTTGAATTCAGCTCAATTAATCTTGATCATATTTCTAAGCTGATCACTTTTGTTTTCCTTCATCACAATGTGAATCTCAACTTAGTGGATAGGTAATGCCATGCAAGAGGCATGACTAATGCTATATTCTGAATAAAAGATTTTTCACTTGATGTCTCATTTGGTTATGTAATCACTAGGTATAAAAGCTAAAGTGATTATTTAGAAGCAACACACTCCAGGTCAAATATCAATGCTCTAATGATAGACACAGTATTCTCCTTGTTAGGCTACAGGATATGTAAACAGACAATTAATAACTTCTGAAGTGATTGCACAGTGAATAAATTACAGTGCTCGTGTGATAACACGATTTGGTGCACTAAGCTTCTTTATGTTGCTAAAATGATCAAAATATATGACATTTACTAATGGCAGTAGATGCAGTAAGTGAAAACACGTGTACAGTGTGGCTAAAGGGAATAGTGGCCTGCCTAAATGATTAGACTGCTATTTAAGCAAACAATTCCCCTCTTGTCTTTTTCTCTCCAGGGTATTGCACTTGTTAGTTAGGGTAGATGCTTGCCACAGGCAGAGAATCAATATGGAAGCATGTCACAAGTCATAAACACAAGCAGACAAAGATCAGTCCAGTGCCTACTTAGCTTCCTAATGTGTTTATGTCATTGTAATCAGTGTAGCAGCACTCTGTGGCCAGTTCTGGGCTTATTGGTGCATATAGGTGTTTGTGTATGGAATACACTTATAGACACATTTTGGTGGCCCAAACAAGTGTGCCTCTATGAAAATGCAGTATATAGACCAAACTGTTCATGTACATTATCCATTTGGGGAAGCCTAATGGAGACAATATAAAGGGAGGTCTGTGGATCATCTTCGAATCTCTCACCATGGTAGCTCAGGACGAAGAAGCCGCTTCCGCTGAAGTCACTGTGGAACTTGATGAGGATCTGGTTAGAAGTGCTGTACACTGACTCCAGAGCTGTATTCCCACTGAACTGCCCAATCTGTGGTGAGCTTTGGTCTGGTCCATCCCTGTCACAGTCACAAAAAAAATCTAAATTGATTGAAATAAATTATGTCGCATAAAACCAACTCATTAGGGACTGGTTACAAACAGACCTGATGTATACCATGGTTTATTTTGCAATGTTATTTTACAAATAGGATGGAAGAACGGGGTCTGCATACACAGAGCCTACCAAACATACTCCTACACAATACAGCAAAAAAATCTATGGTGCATGTGTTAGTCTAGAGAGCAGCTTTTGTCAAATGCATCCCCAGCACAGCTTTTTAGGGGACCCCTACTTAAAAATACTCTAAAAGAGCCATTCAGTGGTTGAAAAACTAACTGTGGTTCATTAACTTTTTAAACATGAACCAGCTTGGGTTATGTAGTAGATACACTGTTGGAGCTTATTCAGTCATGTGTATTTATGAAATATTTAGCTGATGGACTAGTGACAGGGCTGGAAATATTAAAATAGAAAAAGGATGATTTAAAAAATTTTAAATGAAAAATTCTCAATCCATTTTCAATAGTGCTTATCCTACAGGGTCACAGGGAACCTGGAGCCTATCCCAGAAAGCATCAGTAAGGTGTGGTACAGAACATCAAACCTTGAGGTGGATGGGCTACACCAGCAGAAGACAATATTGGGTTCCACTCCTGTCAGCCAAGAACAAGAATCTGAGGCTAAAGTTTGCACAGGCTCATTAAACTAAAAAAGATTGGAAATATGTACGTGTAAACATGTGATCTGTTTTCCCACCTTCACCTGTCTTATTAAAGTGGCCAGCAAGTGTCTATCTCTATATATTTAAACTATATATATGGTACATGTGTAACAAGAGATACAGAGATGTAGGGTATGGATGCATTTGCTGGAGGTTTTATTTAATACAAAATCAAAGGCCAAGACAATCCAGGTCAATACTGACAATAAAGAACAAAAAAATTCCAAGGCAAAGGCAAAGACTGTGTCAGGAGAGAAAAACAAGGTAAAAATACCAAAGATCAAAATCAGCAAACCGAGATCCGAGTGCTAGGAAAGGCACAAAACTAAGGTGAGGAAAAACACAGTCATATACAAGATCACTATTCAAAAGCACAGTTTGAGTGAGCCTGTGCCCTTGATAGCTTCAGATTCCTGTTCTTGGCTTACAGGAGAGGAACCCAATGTGGTCTTCTGCTGTTGTAGTCCTTCAACCCTCAAGGTTTGTTGTTGTGTTCATGCTGAGATTCTTTTTTGCTCACCATGGTTGTAAAGAGTGATTATATGAGTTACTATATCCTTCCTGACAGCTCGAACCAATCTGGCCATTCTCCTCAGATCTCTCTTATCAACAAGGCATTTCCACCCACAGAACTCTCTCTCTCACTCAGTGTTTTTCTGTTTTTTGCACCATTCTGTGTAAATTCTAGAGACTGTTGCGAGTGAAAATCCCAGTAGATCAGCAGTTTCTGTGTGTAAAAAATGTGTGTAAAAACTCATTGCCTTTCTGAAAAGTTGAACTTTTCCCAGTCTTTTAAAGACTTTTGGGAGTACTTTTTAAAACCCGTCTCATTTTGATAACCCTGCCGCTTCCTGGAGGACTGCATGAAAAATATTCACTAATATTTCACATGATTAGGGGAAAAAAAGCTAAGTGTGAACACTATATTAATAAGAGGTTTTCTAGCCGACTTGGTGTTTTAATTAATGCGTGAAATGTGATTCAGGGTTCAAACATGAACGTTGTTCAGACATCTGATCCTCCATGATAAGTATTAAAACTAGACTGTTAGATCTGATCATGGTCAGGGGGCACCTGCCCTGCAATTGGTGTCAGTACTAAGCAAATGGAAGAGACAGGTTTTTTTTGGTCTACATAGTACATCCATGTATTAATCATCTAATCAACTAATTACAGATGTTCTTTTATCTAGATCACCTTTATAAAAGTGTGAGAACTGAAATATAAAGTGTGTGTCTCACAGGTTGTGTACTTTGTTCCTTGCTTCTTTTGTAACAAAGGCTAAAACAAACAACAAATACACAATCCAGCATGGGATTAAAAAAAACAAAAACAAAACAGCACTGTAGTCTCTACCTCAGTTGCAGATGCATTATTTAAAGTGGTTGTAGTGGAGAGTGTGCAGTGCAGACATCATTAATAAATAAATAAAAGGCTTCAGAAGTCCTGTAAAAATAAATAAATAAATAAATAAATAAAAAGTGTAATACTATTAACCTACAGTGTAAAACGGACATTAATTCCTGGGTGTCATGCTGTCTTTCATTCAATACATTATTACACATCTCATGAAATGGCATTGTCGAAATCCTGTGAAGGCCCATTACTCAAAAAGCACAGCTATTTAAAACAGCAGGCTGCCTCAAACCGAGATTGTGTGTAAAACCTGACTCTTACTACGTTGTTTTATCATCCCTCACAATTATATCCTTTCCCATAATCGACAGGCACAAATAATAACACCCTGCATGCCAAGCTACAAAACACATTCACATTAGAAAGTTCTTCTGCCTTCTAGAAGTATTCAGTAGTCTTTTTAATTGTATTATTATTATTTTTGCTTTACTCATTGCTGTTTAACGGCACTAGCACTAGCACCCTTTGACTATATAGTCTTTCTTTCTGCATGACTAAAGCAGCACACCAATTTTATTTTTTTTTAACCACAGAGACAAAATGGTAGCTATGGCAATAACTCAGAAGAAGATTTAATTGGCTAAGCTTCTCATCCTAAAGGGTAAGAGGAGAGACAAAGCTCAAAGGAAATGTAAATGAGATGGGAAATGCAAAGATTTTTAACCTTGTTTAATAATGCATCCACGCATTTAAATGCAAAAACGAAATGGAAGACAGGAGTTCTTACACGTTTTATGCCTCAATATCTTACCATAAAGAGAAAACAGAAAAAAAAATACAATAAAAAATAGCATAATAAGCTATAAATATTTAGTGACCAGAACATTTTTGGAGAACTCTAATAGATGAGCAGTGCTTGTTGTTATTTATGTGAACTTGTACAAACCGTGGTTTAAACATCTGAGAGATAAAAAGCCACCATTGTGAGTGCCTACTTGGTTTAAAAATGCAAAACAACAAACAAAAACGAAACACACACACACACACACACACACACACACACACACACACACACACACACACACACACACACACGTACACACAGGAGTGTTGCTTATGGGATTTTAAAGAGCAATACTGGATGAGCTTTACACAGTGTTTGCTCTTTTCGGCTCATGAGGGATCGGTGGCTCCATCAACATGAAGGTCGATTAACTCTTAGCCACGTAATCAGTCAAATCTCTCAGCAGAGCTGTCCTACTTCCTTCTAGCCTTACTAGCTGAGAGACCAGCATTGACAACACATGCTGTTAATCACAAGCTGATAGATATGAACTGATTTGGTAATAAATATATCATTACATAGCTATGAGATGCATATGAGCTCTTTACCACACAGTGATGTAGTCATAGATGGGCTCCGTGCTGAGGACAGTAAAGTTGATGTAGATGCCATTGCCAGGGGGAACCCTCACGCTCCACACGCAGTCCTGGAAATTCGGGTACTCAGCCGGGTGGCCAGGGGAAAAGATTGTGCCATTCATTGAAGTAATGTTTCCTCCACACAGTGCTTTAAGGATTATAAATGACATTTACTACATTAGTTAACTTTGAACTAATTAAAAAAAAAACTGCTATTCTAGCACATCAGAGGTTTAACGATGATTTCATTTTGGAAGAGAAGTTAAAATACTGTTTATCACAAGCCAGAGGAAAGTTATTGCCATAACCAGGCTTGACACATTAAGAAATAAAATATCACAGAGATAATGATAAGGATCACCGCCTTAAGCTTATCTTTCATTCTTGGCTATAATAGAAAAGCAACAAAACACACATTTCACATTAGTTTTGAAATAAGAAATATTGCATACAACTAAGGACATTCACTTTTCAAAATGCTTTTTTTGTAACAGGCCCGAACCTTCTGAGGATGGTGATGAAGTGAAAGGAGATCTACAGTGTAAACATGTGTTAAGCATTGTTACACATAACATATACAGTGGTTATACTAAATGCCTTGCCATAAAATATTTTTTATTCAATAAACTTTGGTTTGGAGTTTACTGTACCATGTGTGTGTGAACTTTGTATTGTGAGTGCACTGTTTACGAGGCGTTCTAAATATCAAAAGAACATGTGCTTAAAGAAATCATGACTACTTAGTAGACAACAGGTTCACAAACTGGGTCTATGCTTTTAGTATATAGGGGTGTAACCTGGCCTGTAGCGTAACTGAACATCAGTAAAAGAAGATGTCAGTGTTGTAATTTAGTAATTTATCATCAGTGAACGAAGTGTTATATTTTTCAGTGAGGCAAGACATGTGGAAATACTCATGTCTTAGAGGCTGACAGGTCTCAATCCTGCCAAACCCTAGCTCACACAGTCAGTCAGTGTGAGGGGGAAAATGGATATACGACGATTTTTTTTCCAGTTAAATGGGTGAAACTGAAACACTAACATCCTCTTATGATGAACAGGAAAAGAATGTACAGTGCAAAAGTATTTGCCCCATCCCATCTTCTGTTTTTGTGTATCTCACACTAAATAGTTTTAGATCTTACAATACAATAGATCTCACACATACAATATAAAACAAGGGCAACCTGAGTAAAAAACACAATACAGTTACAAAAATTGCTTTTCAATTGAAGTGTTTCAAATAGGTGTTATCCAACACCTATAACCCATGTGAAAAACTAATTGCCTCCTTAAACTTAAAATCTTGTTGTGCCACCTTCAACAGAAAAAACTGCAACCAAATGCTTCCGATAACTGGAGATCAGTCTGTCACTAACTTCTAGGACTAGGACTTACTCCTATGCTTTTGGTCTTGCTGTATAATACAGTTGTGCTTGAGTTTCAGCTTATACACTGAAGACTGGACATTCTCCCAGGCACTGAAGCAGTGAAGCATCCCCACACCACCATGCTTGACTGTAGGTATGATGATCTTTTAGTGGAATTCTGTGTTTGGTTTACACCAGATGTAACAGGACCCCTGTCTTCCAAACAGTTCCACTTCCAACTCATCAACCCACAGAACATTCTCCCAAAAGATTTGAGGTGATTAAGGTGTGTTTTGGATGGCATTTGTGCCCAGTGTTTTTCTGATAGAGGAGCCATGAACAGTGAACTTTATTAATGCAAGTGAGGCCTGTAGGTCCTTTGTTGTAGTTCTTGGCTCTTTTGTAACTCCCTGGATGAGTAGTTGCTGTGTTCTTGGAGGAATTTTGAAAGGTCAGCCGCTTCTGGGAAGGTTCACTACTGTACTGAGTTTTTCCATTTAGAGATAATGGTTCTCACTCTGGTTCTTTGGAGTCCCAGAGGCTTTGAAATAGGTTTGTAACCCTTCCCAGACTGATGTATTTCAATCACCTTCTTTCTCATAATTTCTGGACTTGCTTTCACCTTTGGCATAGTGTGTTACTGGGTAAGACATTTTACCCAACTTCATGCTGTTGAAAAATTTCTATGTAAGTATAGATTTTATGGGACAGTGTTTGCAGTAATCAGGTCTGATTGTGTCTAGTCCAGCTGAACCCCATTATGAATGCATTTTTATAGATTTGGGGAATTAGTAACTATGGGGGCAAATAAATTTTCACACAGGATCAGTTGGTATCGGATAACTTTTTTGCTTCAATAAATAACATTATCATTTAAAAACTGTATTTTGTGTTCACTCAGGTTGCCTTTGTTTTATCTTAGATTTAGTTTTCATTTCTGAAACAAATTAGTATGAGATATAGACAAAAACAGAAGGAACATTTTCACAGCACTGTATGTACATGTCTATATGTGTTCTACGATATGTGAATACGATATGAGCAGAGCTTAAAGACATCTAACGTACTTTGCATGGCTCTGTAGCCAGCTAAACCCATACACTAAACCCATATGAACTACCAGACCAATCGCTCAACTACCAGACCAATCGCTCGACAAGGGGAGGCACAACTAAGTAGTTGTGCCTTCCCTTGTCGAGCGATTGGTCTGGTAGTTCTGCAAACAGTGATAACACCCTGATTGCAGGACTTTTTGTCCTATTTTTTTAAGCAATCAGCCCTCACATGAAAGAAAAAAAGCATGGAAAAAGTCTGTTTAGAAGTACACTTTAAAAAGCTTTTAAGGAGTCCAGCTAACACCCCCGAATAGGCAAAATCTACATGGATTAAAGAAAGACAAGCAGCCTAACAATATTATAGACACACTTGGTAAATATGAGCAAAAAAGTCTGTGTTTAACCTTTTGATATTTTGTAAAAAAATAAATAAAAAAAAAAAAAAAAATCCACGAAAATACTCTGCTCTCATGTGTATCAAACAACTGCAAACACAACACAGGTTTATATATATATATATATATATATATATACATTTGTTAAATATATGTGTGACACAATTATTGGCACCCCTGTTACGATATATTTGAAATTTTTAGTAATGTATCGGGACTGGAGGTGGATGCAGGTGCAGATCAAAAGTCTTTATTAAACACACAACTTGAAACCAAAGTAAGCATGGTCTTCACCGGAAAACGAGAAACGGGAATCGTGGCATATAACGAGATCATTCCAGGCATGGAAACAAACAATACAAACTATATAAATGATAATACTGAGCGAAGTGCTCAGTAACCACGGCGTTTAAATAGAAACCCTAATAAACCCAAAACATGGACACCTATGGAAAATCAAAGTCACTTCACTCAATGTTGAGCAGGAAGCGAGCGAACCAAAATAATGTCACGTGACTTGTCAGGAGCAGAGCCACAGTGCCCTCTTCTGGCCATAGCGTAACAACATCTGGGTGACTAGGAACAGGAAATTGATCAACTATGACTTCTTGTTTCACAGGAGTATAAATATGAGGTAACACATAGGCCAAATTCCCTTAGTCATTCATAACAATGGGTAACACCAAGGAATATTGCTGTGATGTGCAGCAAAAGGATGTCCATTTCCACCATCAGGGCAATAATTAAGAAGTTCCAGTCAACTGGAAATGTTATGAATCAACCTGGAATTGGAGTGCTCCATCTTCGGTGGTGTGAAAAAGTGTTTGCCCCTTCCTCATTTCCTGTTCCTTTGCATGTTTGTCACATAAGTGTTTCAAACATCAAACCAATTTAAACAATAGTCAAGGACAACACAAGTAAACACACAAATGCAATTTGTAAATGAAGGGTGTTTATTATTAAAGGTAAAAAATCAAACCATCATGGCCCGGGTGAAAAAGTGATTGCCCCTAAACCTAATAACTGGTTGGGCCACCTTACAGCAACAATTGCAACCAAGCGTTTGCGATAACGTGCAATGAGGCTTTACAGCGTCCTGGAGGAATTTTGGCCCACTCTTCTTTGCAGAATTGTCCTAATTCAGTTACATTAGAGGTTTCGAGCATGAACGGCCTTTTTAAGGTCATACCACAACATCTCAATAGGATTCAGGTCAGGATTTGGCTAGGCCACCCAAAGTCTTCATTTTGTTTTTCTTCAGCCATTTGGTGGTGGACTTGCTGGTGTGTTTAGGATCATTGTCCTGCTGCAGAACCCAAGTTCGTTTCAGCTTGAGTACCGAACAGATGGTCGGACATTCTCCTTCAGGATCTCTTGGTAGACAGCAGAATTCATAGTTCCTTTTATCACGGCAAGTCTTCCAGGTCCTGAAGCAGCAAAACAGCCCCAGACCATCACACTACCACCACCATATTTTACTGTTGGTATAATGTTCTTTTTATGAAATGCAGTGTTCCTTCTATGCCAGATATACTTGGACACACACCTTCCAAAGAGTTCCACCTTTTGTCTCATCGGTCCACAGAATGTTGTCCCAAAAGTCTTGGGGATCATCAAGATGTGTTGTGGAGAAATTGAGACGAGCTTTGATGTTCTTTTTGCTCAGCAGGGTTTTCTCCTTGGAACTCTGCCATGCGGCCATTTTGCCCAGTCTTTTCCTGATGGTGGAGGCATGAACGTTGGCCTTAACTGAGGCAAGTGAGGCCTGCAGTTTTTTGGACGTTGTTGTGGGGTCTTTGTGACCTCTTGGATGAGTCGTCGTTGCCTCTTGGGGTATTTTGGGCGGCCGCCACTCCTGGGAAGGTTCACAACTGTTCCATGTCTTCGCCATTTGTGGATAATGGCTCTCACTGTGGTTCGCTGGATTCCAAAGCTTTGGAAATGGCTTTATAACCTTTCCAGACTAATAGATCTCAATTACTTTTCTCAATTGTTCCTGAATTTCTTTGGGTCTCGGCATGATGTGTAGCTTTTAGGATCTTCTGGTGGACTTACTGTGTCAAGCAGCTCCTATTTAAGTGATGCCTTGATTGTGAACAGGTGTGGCAATAATCAGGCCTGGGTGTGGCTAGAGAAATTGAACTCAGGTGTGGACAACCACAGTTATAGTATGTTTTAACGAGGGGGCAATCACTTTTTTCACACGGGGCCATGATGGTTTGGATTTTTTTCACCTTTAATAATAAACACCTTCATTTACAAATTGCATTTTGTGTTTACTTGTGTTGTCTTGACTATTGTTTAAATTGGTTTGATGTTCCGAAACACTTAAGTGTGACAAACATGCAAAGGAACAGGAAATGAGGAAGGGGGCAAACACTTTTTCACACCACTGTATATTGTCTCAACGCACTGTAAACGGATGGTTCAAGTGGTTAGTTGCGTCTTGGGGTCAAGAAAAAAGCCTCTTCTCTCATCCAAATACAAACTCAAGCATCTTCAGTTTGTCAGACACTACTGGAACTTCAAATGGGATCGGGTTTTATGGTCCAATGAAACCAAAATAGAGCTTTTTGGTAATAAACACCAGAGGTGGTTTTGGAAAAGTACCTCATGCCCACGGTTAAATATGGAGGTGGCTCTTTAATATTTTGGGGCTGTTTTTCTGCCAGAGGACCTGGACATTTTGTTAGGATACATGTCATCATGAATGAAAATCTGACCGAAAGCTTAAAATGGGCCGTGGTTGGATCTTCCAGCGGGACATGCATCAAAATCAACACAAAAATGGTTTACTGACCACAAAATCAAGGTCCTGCCATGGCCACCCAGTCCCCTGACCTGAAACCCATAGAAAATCTGTGGGGTGAACTGAAGAGGAGAATTCACCAGCGTGGACCTCGAAATTTGAAGGATCTGGAGAGATTCTGTATGGAAGAATGCTCTCAGATCCCTTGCCATGTATTCTCCAACCTCATCAGGCATTATAGGAGAAGACTCAGAGATGTTAACTTGGCAAAGGGAGGCAGCACAAAGTATTGACAAATAGGGTGCCAATAATTGTTGCATACATATATAAATTGTTTTGTTCTTTTTTTTTTTTTCTTTTTGGATAAACCTGTGTCGTGTTTGCAATTGTTTGATATCCATGAGAGCAGAGTATTTTTGTGAATTGTTTGAACAAAAGATCAAAAGATTAAACAAAGACATTTTTTCACAGCCTTCTTTGTTCATATTTACCAAGGATGCCAATATTAGGGGAGGGCACTGTATAACTTAAAAAACAAGTTGAATATAAATGTTGTTAACTTGGACCTAATTGATTCTGTCAGGGGAAATGTTCATGAATAAAAAGCTCCAATGTCTCCAATAAATAGCCAGAATATTATTGTATAACTTTAAATAATGAGTCCCATGTTTAAACAGTTGAATTACATTCATAAAGTAACTCTGTACTGAGTGGTCATGTGGAATTTAATTTCACAATCAAAGAGGTCCCTGACTACAAAGTTTGAGGATATAAAATGCAAACTGTATAGGCTAATAACTATGGACTGATAATGTTAACTTGACTGTGGCTACTCCAGTGAAATGTTATTTCATTTGAATATTATTTATTTTATTAAAACAGTTGCCATTAAATAAGTTATGTTGAATAATCTGGAAAGTAGAGAATGGTGCAGAATTCTCAGTACTCCCCACTACAGCTAGTAGGCTAGAGAACTTTATTTACAATTTTAAGATTTGAAGTGTCAGCATGAACTGGTCACCTTCACAGCGTGGCACAGGGAAGTTCCAGTTTCGACTTGTGCCATGAAGGCAGGTGAGAGAGGTCTCTCCAATTAGGGAATAACCTGGCAGGCACTCGAACGACACTGTCATCCCGACACTAAAGTCACTGCCAATCACGATGCCATTCCTGAAGGGTCGCGGGTCCGGACAGCTCTGAAGCTGGTAGGCTGAAGACCAGAAAACAACAACATAATGAGCCTACAAGGAACTGTATGCATTAGTGTACAATATACCTGACAATACTTTCCAGGTATGCAAATGTACAAAAGTAAGAACAGTATGATTTTTTTAAATTATTTTTTTCCAGCAAACCAATAAAAATTTCAGAAATGTTTCATAATCATCCATTCAAAGAAAACATCGGGGTTACGCATGTAACCCTGTTCCCTTTCAAAGGGAACTTCGACGTTGCATTTAGCATAAGAGTATAGGAACGGGAATACCCACTCCGTCATTACAAGGGTACGGCCTGTTCAAAAATACCTAAGCCCGAGTGTCATTGCAAGACACTCGTGCCCGGAATGGAATGAATATCCCGGCTGTAATAACAAAAGAATGAATGTGGGGTGTATGCCACCCTGCAGCCGCACACACATCCTGCAAGGATACCCCTTTGGACAAAGCCTTCGAGGAGGCGACCGCCCTAGTGGAATGAGCTCTTATGCCCAGAGGTGTGGCGAGACCGCGCGCCTCTCGTAAGCCATCAAGATCTCCCACTCACTTGAGAGATTTCAAGGCCAGTAGAAGAACTACCTTTAGAAGTCAGAAGCTTCTCAGAGGCTGACTCTAAGGGCTCAAATGGGGCCCCTGACAGACCTTCCAAGACCACAGAAAGGTCCCAGGAAGGTACTCGCGGCCTGCAGATGGGCCTCAGCCATCTGACACCACGCATGAACCTTGAAGTTAGAGGATGCTGCTCCACAGAGGCTCCATCAACAGGGGCGTGGCTGGCCGAAACGGTGGCCAGGTAAACCCTGACTTTAGAAGGAGCCAACCTTACTAAGAAACGTTCTTGTAGGAACTCCAGGACTGTAGCTATTGCGCAATTCATTGGGTCTAACTGACGTTCCTCACACCACAAGACAAAAAGCTGGCCAATAAGGTGCTACTAGCAGCAGACGTAGACAGTCTTGGCGAACTATCGCTAGAACTTGTGGGAGCAGAGCAATCAGGGGGAAGTATGTAGACGTGACCTCGACCACATGTGCACCATGGCGTCCAGCCCCAAAGATACAGGAGGAGTGAGGGTGAACCACAGCAGGCAGTGTGTTGTCTCCTCGGAGGCGAACACATCCTCTTCCGCTTGTTCAAACTTCCGCCATATGGACTCCACCACCTGTGGATGGAGCCTCCACCCCCCGGGCCTCAGCCCCTGCCTCGACAGGATGTCTGCCCCTACATTCCGACTGCCCGGAATGTACATTGCACTCACTGACAAGAACTTTCCTCTGCCCAGAGGAGGATTAGCTGTGCCTGCCTGAACAGGGGGCGTGAACGTAACCCTCCCTGGTGGCTGATATATGAGACCACAGCCTTGTTGTCTGACACAACTAGCACACTTTGACCTCTCAACTGAGGGAGAGGAATTTCAGTGCTAGGAATACGGCCTGCATCTCTAGGCGATGCCACTTCAGATGAAGGCCGCTCCAAAGACTGTGAGCTGGACAGCCATTTAAGACTGCGCCCCAGCCCGTGAGGCACGCGTCTGTCATTACCGTCTTGCGGTAAGGGTCACCCCTAGAGTGTGACCCGAGGCTAGGAACTGCGGGCACCTCCAAATAGTCAGAGCATTAGGCATTGCCGCGTCACTCTGATTACTCTCAGAGGTTTCATCCTCGGATGAAACCCCCGTCTTTTCAGCCACCACTGAAACGGTCTCATGTGCAATAGGCCCAACGGTATGACATTGGCTGCTGCTGCCATACAGACCAACAGCGTCTCGTAAAGGCTGGAGGGAATGCTCAGACCTCGGTTTATCTTGCTCAAAGTTGATCGAAACACCCTCATCGTAGTAGAATCCCATATAACCCCTAGAAAATTGTCCTCTGCACTGGAGAAAGCATACTTTTCTTAAGGTTCAACCTGAGCCCCAAGCTCCTCATGTGGGCGAGAACAACATCTCGATGTTGAACCGCCTGTTCCCTGGATCGTGCTAGAATTAACCAGTCGTCCAGGTAGTTTAGTACAGTAGTTTAGATGCCCCGGAGTCGCAAGGGAGCCCGAGCAGCATCCATGCACTTTGTGAAGGTGCGAGGGGATAAAGCTATCCCAAAGGGAAGAACCCGAAATTGGTATGTGTTTTCTCCAAACGCAAACCTCAGGAACTTCCTGTGACTGGGTGATATTCCTATGTGGATATATGCGACTTTCAGATCTATCGTCACAAACCAGTCTTCAGATTGAATCTGTGGCACGATAAGTTTGAGCGTCAGCATCTTGAACCTGTATGTCCAAAGAGTACGATTCAGATGACGCAGATCCAAAATTTGCTGCATACTCCAATCTTTTTTGCGGACCAGGAAATAACGGCTGTAAAAACCTCCCTTCCTTAGGGAACGGGGTACAGGTTTCTATGGCCCCTTTGTCCAAAAGGGAACTTATTTCCTGCACTAACATTGGGCTCTGCTCTGTGCTGACAACTGTGGTGAGCACACCTCTGAACCGGGGGGATCAAGCTCTGAACTGGACCCGGTAACCCTTTTCTATGGTAGACAGAACCCATGTGGACACATTTGGCAGTAGTTTCCATGCTGCCAACTGGTCTTTCAGTGATGTTAGCTTTTTCAAATTTCGTTGGAGGGAATGCATCAGATTTTCATCGCCATGTAACACACTCGTCACTTCATCGCCCACACTCGTCTCATCCACTCGCACCAGCACTGGCCTGGGCTCCACTCATGGAGGCCCGTGCGAACTCGACGCGTTGGGGAAGGAACTGGCTGAACGCCGCCGTTTGTTGTTTTGCGTCACGAAACATGTCGGCGATGGCATTGACTTATATTGACTTAGGTTCACAGGTGTCATATATATATCATGCGACATGCTTAATTGCTACGTCACCTGATCATGGCAGGCCTATAAGTAGAGGCATGATTTTACACAAGCTTCAGATACTGGTCACACGCAAGACGCTCCGTTCCCATACTGTTATGCTAAATGCAACGTGGCCTTTGAAAGGGAACAGCATGTTAGACACAATAGTTAAGAAAAAAAAAAAAAATTTTTTTTTTTTACAATATTCTTTGTGAGAGCAAGCATGTAAAACTGAGGAAAGCAAGCATGTGTCCTAATTACAACCAGTATAAGTTAGGCATAAAACAACATAAAATGTGGGTTTCCAATATCTAGAGCACAACATTTCCCTTATAAGTCAAATGAAGCAAGCTTCATTTGATCTTAGCCCAAGAAGTGTCCTAGTTCACATAGAGCCATATTGAGCACATGTAGTAAGCAATCTGCTAATTTGCACACATTACTAATAAATCCGATGGACACCTATGGATATGTTGCATGTCCAATAGTTATTAGCTATTTTCACTTTGATGAGTACATCTATATAGCATGTTCTTTATATCAGGCTACCATTGGATGCTTTTTTTTTGTCTCCTTACACAGTAGTCTTCTACTTCAGATTTCTATACTTTGTATAAGCCTAAATTAGATTTTCTTTTCTTTGGTCTAATGCTATTTATACCAAAGGGAGTGGCATTGAGAAAACGGAAAAACACCAGTTGAATCAAGAAAAACCTGGCAACCTCAAAACGCAAACCTGCACAAAAGTAATGGCAATATCTTGAAATCCCTCAGCCAGAAAATCAAGCTCAGTGAGTAACAAGAATCTAAATACAGAGAACTTTCTTTGCATATATATTGATGCACCTTTTGGCCAATTCTGAATATATGTACACATACAATTTTGTTCATACTTAAGATGTAAACATGTAGTTTTAAGGTTTATACAAACAAGGCATGATGGCCTGCTGATCATAGTGATTAGAATATAGTGAATGATTAGAAAACTCCACACGTACAAAGTGCATGCTGTGGAAAAGGTCAGCTTTATTAATGGAGACTGTTTCATCAACATTTCACTTGTCAGTTTAATCTCTTTGATTAAGTTCTTGTAATTTATTTGGACAAATGCAACATGATTAACTACTGTGGTAAAAATGTTTACTAACTAAGCCATTTCATGTAAACATTCCCTGTAAAGCCTGACAGTCATGTTTTGGAGAGTAAAGTGAAGGTGAGCTCACCCTGGTATGTAATGTGGAATCCAGGCTTGTTCTGTGAATAATCACTATGGAAGAAGAAGCTTGTCTCATGTGTGGTGCTGAACAGAGATTCTGGCACCTGAGGCCCACTGAACCTGTCAATCACGGCACTGGTCTCTGCTGTCCCACTCCGGATCTCCAGGTAGTCATGGATAGCCTCGGTGGAGAAGTTAAAAAACTGCAGATGGATTCCTAATCGAATACATTTTCAAATTACAAGCTGCTCAGTAATAACACAGCCAATCCTGCACAAAATCTCTACTAAAGTCTATTCTAAAGCTGATGAAACTTTTATAGTTGATTTGATCTAATTTATTTTCCTCACAATTAACTTTTGTTAGACCAGACTGCTTCAAGTTGCATAAAAGGTGGATTTCCACTATTCAATTTTGTCATTCCTCTTCATTAACTAATTATCCTGGTCAGGGCTGTGGTGGTTCCGGAGCCTATCCCATGGAGGAAACCCACATGGATGATGTGACGAACCTGTGAAACGCCACACAGACAGTAACCTGAGCTCAGGATCTAACTGAAGATTCTGTCGGCGTCAGCAATTTTCACCCATATTACAAATTCCTGTTCTATAGTTCGGCCTTCATCTGTTGTAATCTGTGGGCTAACCATCCATCCATCTTCCATACCACTTATCCATCTAATCAACCTCCTCTTATCAAATCTCCTATGTTAACTTGCTATTGAACTTGGATACAGATAAAGTTAAAAGCAGACAAGTTAAACAAAATAACAGTGCTGGGGATATAAAATTAGCTTGTGTAACTACTTACTGTAACTGGCAACATTAGCACAGTACTGTGTTTAGATAGCCAACTATCTTCGCTATTATAAATGACAAGCCTCTTAAGCATATACACTTCTATCTTAGGGGGAAATAATTAGCAGTAGTGTGTGGCCAGTGTGTGTGGGTGGAAATATACATTCTCATAAAATACATTTCTGTAATGGTCATTTAGCCATACCAAAGCCAATCGGTAAGGTGACACTCCATGTGCAGTCAAGACCACTGGGGTAATTTCCAGGATATCCAGGGCTCAGGATCACACCGCTCATTTCAGTCAGGGATCCTCCACACTGAGCTGTAGAGAAGACAGTACAAACTCATTTTACAAACACAACTCATCAATATCATGCTGTTTCATAATGGGATTGGTTAATTTCTAATTTCTAGTGTCCATGAACTGTCTTGTTTAATGGTTTTATGACTCTTGCTATAAATAAAAGAAGCTATTTATCCAGTAGGACTCTTGGAAAAGTTTTTGTTCATTTCAATCAGGAAATACATTCTACTCCTTTCACCCTTAGAACCATGCTTCACTCAGTTCTGGAGCTGGAGTAACCTGGAGTTGTAAAGAAATGCGTGATAGAAAATCTAGGACTATCCATATCCTGGCCCAGCACATGCAGTTTCCATCACATAAAGCTACCAGTGAAGTGTGCCAAAATGCTGGTGAAAATATAGAGATTTGAGTGCAAACTGCCAGAATAAAACACAACCAAAACATAAAGGGCTTAGCATTTTCTGTGGCTGAATCTCAAACGGCACTCCACTGTGCATGGAGTGCACTAGGCAGAGTGTACATTACTGCACCATATGGTGGGAGGACACTATATGGATTGGAATCCATTTGAGATTCTTTTTAGTTTAAAGACAGCAGATTTTAGTTGTATCACAGGAAAAAAGTATAAACTCAAGCTCAATTCTGTCTGTGGGTAAATGAATAAAAACAAATCTGAAACAACAATTTGTATTATACAGTTGTGAAGGTGCCTCTTAAATTGCACAAAAAAGGAAGAAGGATCACTTTGACACTTTTATTCAGCTCATGTGGTACTTGGGCAGGAAGGGTGACAGAATTCAGCATGGCTACTTAAGCACAGTAGGGTGGTGGAAATAGAAACCGAATGCAGGGTAATGCAGGTTCATTTACAGAACACACTGTCTGGTGGAAAATAAAAAGACTGATGCCTAATTGTTGCTGATTCACAAAGCAAAGAATACACACTTCTGAATCATTAGACAACAGCACTTCAAAGAGGCCTGTCTGGCCTCAAACAGAACAACACAACATATTTTATTACAGTGATATATCAGTTGCCTCTTGTTTTGATATAACCCTCCTTTCTTATTCCTAATGTTAAACAGGAGAGAACCTGCAGTAGAAAAGGCTGCAAGAAGAAACAAAAAGCACAACCTGATTGAATTCTGATCCCAATTACTTACTTTCTTTTTTAAATAAGCACCTGGGAGAACCAACTATCGGCATGGTCTGGTTTGTGACAGTGAAGGATTTATCCAATAGGAAAGCAGTGAAATGTTTAAGGAATGATTAAATGGCATTTCCTACAGAAATAAAGGGTGCATCCGAGCTTAAAAGTTCCATCTGATAAGGCTAACAGTGGCAAAACATGAGTTATGTGTGTGTGTGTGTGTGTGTGTGTGTGTGTAAGAATGCCTTCAAAAGGGTAGAAGCAACAGAGATTCACAGAGGGTAAAGTACAAAGCGCATTGAAACATTACTGAGGGACAGAGGTTTTCCTTGATCAGTAACAAACCAACACGCATTGAAACATGTTACTGCAAACAGAAAAGATAAAGATAAACAAGGTCTCCCTTGATCAGTAACAAACCTTTAAAGAACATAAACTTGGCCCTGATCAGAGTGTGAACTGTTGTCACATGTATCTCCGGGTGTATAGGTGCAAAGCCCTAGAAACTAAGGAAGGTTTCATGCAGAAATGGTCTGAGAATGAAAACTCTGGTACAAACAATTTAAAAATTTGATAAAATTATATATATATATATATATATATATATATATATATATATATATATATATATATATATATAGTAAATAAAAGTAAATAAAAATTGTTTCAGGGGATAACTTCAGCCTCAGATGGTCCACCAACTGGCCACTGAGCAACTGATATCCTTTGTACACTTTTCTGGCCACAAGCTTCAGAATCTTGTTCGCCACACTTCTGTGTCTATCTATGTATTTCTGAACTTTTTAACACTGCAGTACTATGAGATTACAGAATCACATCTTGAAGATATTAAAGAATTGTTTTTAAAGAAGTTAGTTGTGAATGAACAAGATTGCCTTGCATGTTTACAGATGTGATATGGGAAAAGGTCTGTGGCTGGTCAAATTGCCTCTTTCTCTGAAAGTAGGTGGTTCTTGGCTGGTAAACAATGTACCAGACTCTCTAGCTAATTCTACAGGTCTGGCTTGTGAGGCTAACCAGGGGGCTTCACTGGCGCTTGTGGTGTGACTATGGTGTGAAAAAGTGTCCCCCTTCCCATTTCCTGTTCCTTTGCATGTTTGTCACACTTAAGTGTTTCGAACATCAAACCAATTTAAACAATAGTAAGGACAACACAAGAAACAAAAATGCAATTTGTAAATGAAGGTGTTTATTATTAAAGGTGAAAAAATCCAAACCATCATGGCCCTGTGTGAAAAAATGATTAAACCTATAACTGTGCACCCTACAGCAACAACTGCAAAAGCGTTTGCGATAGTCGTAATGCTTACTGGATTTTCCATTTAAATTGTCCTATCAGTTCATTAGTTTTCGCATGAACGGCCTTACATCCACACACAATAAACACCCACCCAAATCCTTTTCCACCATTGGTTCTGCTGTGTGTTTAGATCATTGCCGACCCAATAGCGAGTACACGACAGATGGTGGACAATCCCCAGACCTTGGTAGACAGCAGAACATAGCCTTTATCACGACATCCTGAACAGCAAAACCCAACCATCACACTACCACCACCATATTTTACTGTTGGTATAATGTTCTTTGTAAATGCAGTGTTCCTTCTACGCCAATATACTTGGACACACCCTCCAAATTCACTTTTGCACACAAATTGCCCAAAAGCTTGACACAAGATGTGTTGTGGAGAAATGAACGAGCTTTGATGTTCTTTTGCCAGCAGTGTTTCTCCTTGGAACTCTGCCATGCAGGCATTTTGAGTTTTCTGATGGTGGAGGCATGAGCACCTAACTGGGCAAGTGTGCAGTTGGACGTGTTGTGGGGTTCTGTACCTCTTGGATGAGCGTCGTCTTGGTTTTGGGGCGGCCACTCCTGGAAGGTTCACACATGGTTCATGCTAGGATCTATTTTTTAAATTTTTTAATATTTTTTTTTTTTATAGAAAAAACAGGTGTGGCAATAATCAGGCCTGGGTGTGGCTAGAAAATTGAACTCAGGTGTGGACAACCACAGTTATAGTATGTTTTAACAAAGGGGCAATCACTTTTTCACACAGGGCCATGATGGTTTGGTTTTTTTCACCTTTAATAATAAACACCTCATTTACAAATTGATTTTGTGTTTACTTGAGTTGTCCTACTATTGTTTAAATTGGTTTGATGTTCCGAAACACTTAAGTGTGACAAACATGCAAAGGAACAGAAATGAGGAAGGGGCAAACACTTTTTACACCACTGTATTTGTAGTCTTTGCCAGTCAAGCTTTGAGTGGACGTTTACAGTTCGAGACGGGGGAAAATAATATAGACAACTACCTGGCGTGTATAGTCATGTGTCTGCTTTGAGTATTGCAAATTAACAATGAAAGACATCCTCCATTTGGTGTCTTGCCGAGAACACAGAATAATGCCTACACTTGTGCTTGTTTTGCACGTCTTGTTTTGATGTGTTTGTTCTGGGACCCTTATTCTGCACAAATCCAATAAAGTAAATGAGATCAATCTAATTATTTTTATTTAGCTCTTTGTGTTAATGCTCTGCTCTATCACATTGCAAATCAGTGAGTAAAGCTGTCACGACACCAGCTCAGCTCCCCTGCACATTCAAACTGCTGCAGCTGTCACTGATCATTTGCTCATTTTTAGCTCTCTCTCCATAAATGTTTACTCTAATCTTTTAAAAAAAAAAAAAAAAAACCAAAAAACCCCTCCTTTTCTCTCACCATCTGCTTATCAAACGGCCATTTTCACTTGTATCATGTTGATTGTTCTAATTAATTTAGATACGTCTAATTTTGTTGCCTGGAAACCTAAGATTGGACTACATTACACTGACAGATGAGTGCTGAAAAATCACCTCAATTTTATGAGCTTCTGGTCTTAAAAAATGGTTTCACTCGTTTTTCCTGAGAACTTGTTAATGCTGAAAAGTACATAATTATAATAAAACCGAATGCTTCTCAGTGTTTTTGGGATTTAGTTTCTCTGGTCTCAACTTGAATTTAAACCTGCACTGAGAGAATACAAGAGGATAAACTCTCACATGGAGAGCTCGGTCAATTTAACACATCCAAGTGTAATATTAACTTCATTATTTGTATCAACGAAACCCATTCTCTGCAACTCAGCCAGCCACTTATCATGTGTTTTATTTTGTGTTATTATATTTATTCATATTCACTCAAGCTCAGGGATGTGTTGTGCCTTATCTGAGCTGAACAGAAAGCTCTCGGAAATTAGTGTTAAAAAAAGTGATATTGTGGGTTTTGGGAGTGCTTTTATTAAAGATGTGAGTAAGCAGATGGACGGTTAATTATTCAGACTTCATTTTGATGATTTTCAGCTTGGCTAGAGGTAAAACAGTAGGAAGAATAAAGCTTAGAGAATAAAGCTTCTGGATATGAGAAATGTACAGAAATAACCAATATGCATTTGGATGCTGTGGAGGCGGAAGCATGGACAAGTGCCGTTTTGTGAATGGAGGGCGGAGCCGAAGAAGGCGAGTGGTAAGGAGGGCACACCTGTGGGGAATTTTTGCTATTGAATATTCTGTTTCAGTGAGACGAGGCAAGAATAAAAGATGGAGAGACACGCGCAGAGAGAGAGAGAGAGAAAGAGAGAGAGAGAGAGAGAGAGAGAGAGATGGATATGGATGGATGGATGGGTGCTAAACGCGAGCTGAGTGTGTGTGTATATGTGAAAAACAAACGAAACTCTAGAACGAATGAAAAAGTAATAAAGCACCATAGTGTCAAGCATGTCCCCTCGAGTGGGTCCAGTGCCACCGGCCTGCGTCCCTGGGGTAAGCGGTCTGGCTGGCAGAAGACCACATGGTGGCATATCCTGGGGCAGGTGATCCTCTCCCCACTTCACCTTCTGCTTTCTCTCTCTCTCACCCTCATGTCTTCCACTCTTCTCCCCGTCCTGTCACTGTACCGGTGCTTCAACGACCCGTTAGCCCCCCCTTCTGTTCTCTCTTCGCCACAGGTGAGGACCACTGACGCTGCAGGTGCCAGGATGATGCCTGGGCCAGCGTGTTGGCATTGCAGGGACCCAGGGCTCTTCCAGGACTAGTGTTATGGAGATGTGAGCCATGGTCCGGCTCCACGCCACGCCACAGGCTGCCCCCAATAAAGCCAGGATGTAGCATATACCGGTGAGTGTGCAGGAGGGTACATACCAAGCATTTTCAGATCCACCAATGCTTGGTTCAAGAGGAGGCATTGGGGAATGCATGTTTGGTGAAGGTGAGGTTTATGCACAGGGATCTTCATGAATACCCGATGGTCATTATCGTCAATGACATTATGACATTATGACATTATGGTCAATATCGTCATTGACTTTCGAGGCCAAAACCATAGAGTAGAGGCGATGGTTAGCCCGCGCCTCACCCATCCGCTAATTCTGGGGACAAATTAAGCAGGGTTTGACCAAGTGAGAATAATTGCTGGTCAGCAGGTCCAGCTGAATGCTGCGCTCTCCCACTCCCATTTTTCACTAATTCATGATAGGTTATATCGAGTGACACAGGACACTCAGACGCAGGAAGAGGCCACCCAATTGTTGGTTCCACAGAGCTGTCAGGAATTGATATTCCAGGCGGCTCTAGAATGAATATAAAAGTAAAAACACCGGAGTGTTAAGCCTGCCTCTGTCTTCCTTCTCTTTGCCCGACTTCCAAGGTTGCCACGGGTGCATTTTGCTAAGCATTTTAAATTGTTGTTTCAGAAATAACTGGGGGAACAAAGGATAACTAAGGTTACAGTCAAATTATTTTAGTCACATTCCTCTAGCATATAGTACTTTGTACTATAGAACTTTGTTTTGTAAAATTCAGAAGGGTGGATTTCCAGAGACGTGTGATTGCCGATATTTGTTTACCACTGACAATCCAAGTGAATAAGTACAAGTACAGTGGGGTCCAAAAGTCTGAGACTACTAGTAAAAATGCTTCTACAGGGTCTCCCAAATGTCTCCATACATACAGTGGTGTGAAAAAGTGTTTGCCCCCTTCCTCATTTCCTGTTCCTTTGCATGTTTGTCACACTTAAGTGTTTCGGAACATCAAACCAATTTAAACAATAGTCAAGGACAACACAAGTAAACACAAAATGCAATTTGTAAATGAAGGTGTTTATTATTAAAGGTGAAAAAAAATCCAAACCATCATGGCCCTGTGTGAAAAAGTGATTGCCCCCTTTGTTAAAACATACTATAACTGTGGTTGTCCACACCTGAGTTCAATTTCTCTAGCCACACCCAGGCCTGATTATTGCCACACCTGTTCACAATCAAGGCATCACTTAAATAGGAGCAGCTTGACACAGTAAGGTCCACCAGAAGATCCTTAAAAGCTACACATCATGCCGAGACCCAAAGAAATTCAGGAACAATTGAGAAAGAAAGTAATTGAGATCTATCAGTCTGGAAAGGGTTATAAAGCCATTTCCAAAGCTTTGGGAATCCAGCGAACCACAGTGAGAGCCATTATCCACAAATGGCGAAGACATGGAACAGTGGTGAACCTTCCCAGGAGTGGTGGCCGGCCGCCCAAAATTACCCCAAGAGCGCAGGCTACGACTCATCCAAGAGGTCACAAGAGACCCCACAACAACGTCCAAAGAACTGCAGGCCTCACTTGCCTCAGTTAAGGTCAGCGTTCATGCCTCCACCATCAGGAAAAGACTGGGCAAAAATGGCCTGCATGGCAGAGTTCCAAGGAGAAACCACTGCTGAGCAAAAAGAACATCAAAGCTCGTCTCAATTTCTCCACAACACATCTTGATGATCCCCAAGACTTTTGGGACAACATTCTGTGGACCGATGAAACAAAAGTGGAACTCTTTGGAAGGTGTGTGTCCAAGTATATCTGGCGTAGAAGGAACACTGTACTTCATAAAAAGAACATTATACCAACAGTAAAATATGGTGGTGGTAGTGTGATGGTCTGGGGCTGCTTTGCTGCTTCGGGACCTGGAAAACTTGCCGTGATAAAAGGAACTATGAATTCTGCTGTCTACCAAGAGATCCTGAAGGAGATTTTCCGTACCATCTGTTCGTGTACTCAAGCTGAAACGAACTTGGGTTCTGCAGAAGGACAATGATCCTAAACACACCAGCAAGTCCACCACCGAATGGCTGAAGAAAAAAAAAAAGACTTTGGAGGGCCTAGCCAAAGTCCTGACCTGAATCCTATTGAGATGTTGTGGTATGATCTTAAAAAGGCCGTTCATGCTCGAAAACCCTCTAATGTAACTGAATTAGGACAATTCTGCAAAGATGAGTGGGCCAAAATTCCTCCAGGACGCTGTAAAAGCCTCATTGCACGTTATCGCAAACGCTTGGTTGCAGTTGTTGCTGCTAAGGGTGGCCCAACCAGTTATTAGGTTTAGGGGGCAATCATTTTTTCACACAGGGCCATGATTTGATTTTTTTTTCACCTTTAATAATAAACACCTTCATTTACAAATTGCATTTTGTGTTTACTTGTGTTGTCCTTGACTATTGTTTAAATTGGTTTGATGTTCGGAAACACTTAAGTGTGACAAACATGCAAAGGAACAGGAAATGAGGAAGGGGGCAAACACTTTTTCACACCACTGTAAATGAAATGAAAACTTTTTTTTCACACAGCCTTTAAGAATGCTTTTGACAAAAGAAGAACGCAGTGAAATGATTCTCATTGCTGGATTGGAAAGCTGTCACAAGGCTGTGATGGACTGTAACAGGAAACAGATCCCACAGGACACTCTTAGCAAAGTTATTAACAAGTTCAAGAAGACTTGAAGTGATGAGGACCAACCGAAAAGCGGACGACCATGAACATCCACCGATGAAGGTATAACCGACGTTGTGCTGGCAAATACAGTTTCCCATATATGGAGACTTTTGGGACATGTATTTTGTATTCTTTTATATATATATATATATATATATTATGATCAACAACTACTTCAATAAAAAGCAGAAGCTTAAAATTATTTATATAGTAAAAATAACTTTCTTAGTATTTGGTATGTCAGCCTGTAAAAAGTAAGAAGTACTGTCTGGACATGTGCTTCAATGTAAGGCATAAAACTCTGATCTTTTGAACAAACGAGTTAACATGGTGAATATCAAAAATATGCTTACATTATATAGTGACCTAGAAATAATTTCAATATTGAATATTCAAGAAACTAAAATAAATATTTATCTGTTTTTTTTTCAAATTTCTGAAACATTCTATTTATTTCCCGTTTTAAATAAAAAACAAAAACAAAAAAACAACAAACAAACAAATGTTGGCCCTCGTTGAATGCTCTGTTCGCCTATAGAGTTTCAATCTGCTGAATTATCATACCAAGGCAGAGTGGCACAGGGTAATTCCATCTCCTCACCGGTCCTGGCATACATGTGATGTGAGCATTGCCCTGGATAAAAACAACAGAAGATGCTGTAAATACAACTGCATACATTTTCATACTTACAGTACTGTGCAAAAGTCTTAGGCACCCTATTATTTTGTACAAACTTTGTTTACGAAAGAGACACTTTTCAGACAAATATAAAAAGCCCTAATGAAAGCTGCTGAAGCTGAATAATTTTGCTGCAGAAGTCCCCAGAAGAACCGTGATTGGTTCTGGAAGATTTCCTTATAAAGTTGTACCTCAGACTGTTTTTTTAAGCAAAGGGTCATCACACCAAATGCTGATTTTGTATAATTTATTATTGTTCACTCCTCTTTATAGTATTTTTTAAATGTAGAAACATTTAATTGCATTATTATTTGAAGGCACCTTTGCTCTACAACATTTCTTTACTTTTGCACAGTACTCTCTCTTTCTCTCTCATATATATATATATATATATATATATATATATATATATATATATATATATATATATATATATATATATATATATATATATATATATGTATGTATGTATGTATGTATGTGTGTATGTGTTATTAAATATACTATAGAAGTATATTCACCTGTAAAGAATATCCCTGTTCACACTGAAACATAACTACATCTCCCACCATGTAGCGGTCCCCCACTTTGATACCATACGTAGGAGTCTGAGGCTCTGGGCAAGAATCAAGACCGATTGCTATGGACACAAAAAATATATACATATATAGATACACAGACATTTTTAAATATGATTTGAAATTAAATTCACAATGTAATAAGAGAAACAGCTATGGCAACAAATACATGAAGAATGTTACATAACTACAGGGTTAGATAAAGTGTAGAAAGTTGGTTTTAAATTCTAGAGTAAAACTTTTGAGTTGAATTGAATATGTGCTGTTGCTTTGTTTGATAGATAAACTAATGGCAGGTTGTTGTGTACAGCAGGTGCAGCTCTCCCAGCACTCACATACAGATTATCTGGCTATTTTGAGAGTAAATTGTAACTGACTTGGCTGTCACTGTCCTATTTCCATACATTTCATTTCATGCCAAAGAAGACTACAGAGGCTAAGTATTGTCTCTAGCTGTTATTTTATCATAAAAACATATTTAAATGGGGACTGTTAGACCATATTTGCATGGTTCATTCTCTCAGCAGTAATTTGGTATTAAACATTGTTCCCACTAATGCATCATGGGTAACACATGGTTAAAGTAGAAAGTGAGTTAGATTTTTCCACATGCCACAGGTGTTGAATTGCAGTCTAGTCTGCACCCACAGTGTAGATTTTTTAATAAGAGATGGGTGGATGGATCTCAGTGGTGGGTATGAATCTGCCCTCTGGTTGTACCTGTATATTCCAGATGGAAGCCTGCTGCTGAAACACTGATGTCAGATACAAAGTTCAGGTAAAGGTTGTTGGACGTGCTGTTCAGCAGCTGAGGAATGGTTGTCCCTGAAAGAAATGTAGCAATATGTTTTACACTGCGTGCAACATATTGAAGATTGCACACACACACAGACACGTTTGCTATGCTGCACCAAAATCTAAAGATAACCTTAACCTCAGTAAATTTTGTAAATAAAAACCAAGAAAGCAGTTTTCCTAATGGGGACCAGCTACAGTATAGGTCCCCCACAAGGTCAAAATGATCAGATATTTACTCCCTACTAACATATAAAATATCATCCACCCACCACAACATTCACTCCCAAACACTCATGCACCCACACATACAAGATAGGGATGAAACGGTTACCAGTATCACGATAAAATTCCCAGACAGTTAGTATTACCATGTCACATTTAATTATCATTAAAACCGTGCACAATTATCGTGATTTGTAAAACTTTCGTTAAATGTTGTCCACACATCCAGCATGAGTCTGATGCAGGCGCAACATGCAACATTTTTGTTTTTTGAGCGTGAAAACATGGTGGAAGGCAGTGACAGCACTCGGGAGATTTTCCAACCTTCCCAGAGGACTAAATCCGAAGTGTGGTCATATTTTGGATTTATAAAAATGCAGAGGGAAACTTAATAGAAGATGGTAACCTTGTCTGCAGAGCTTGCAGGAAAAAAGTCGCTGTGAAAGGGGGTAACACGTCCTGTTTAAATGATTTCAGTGTGTGTATCAGAACTTTTTGTACATTTTCAGAACATTTTAACAATACCGTGATAACACTGATAACCGTGATAATTTTGGCCATGATAATTGTGATATGAATTTTTTTTCATACCGTTACTAATCTCTAATCAAAGACATCCAACCATCCACAACAAACTAATCTACACCCACAACCTCACCCACCCCCCATCACACAAGCTTAACATTCATGATACAGCTAACACATGTTTCAGGTTCATGTTTTGTTTTTTTTGTTTTTTTAATAAATACAATTGTTTCTGATTTGTTTTGTGGTTACTGATTGTCCTTGTTTGGAACAAATCAATAGCAACAAAAGCCCTAAAGAAATTATTTTGATAAGTAAATAAAAAGTAAGTAAATTAAAAAATAAAAAATAAATAAAATAATAATAATAATAACAATTATATATATATATATATATCTGCTCCAGGAACTGATGTAGTATCCACATTTTAAAATACATACTCAAATAGTAATTTAAGTGTATCTGATTCTTATTTAATGAAAAGAAAGAGCTGCATGGTTGTGGGAAAACATGGCCTCAGTGATCACTCATTGTTGTACACTCACTGTGCATTAGCATCAAGCAGTAATTTCATGGATGCGGTTTTGTGAAAACCAAGCACAGTTTAAGGTAAAGCCCGCCCGCCCTTGTTAGTATATCATGGCAATCCGATTACTATCATGTAACCATGCAGTGGTTAAGACCTACAGGTTACCAGGAGAAACAGTTCAGAGAATGAATCCTTCAGTGAATTACTAATCCACACAAGTCAAGGACCTGAATGAAGCATCACTACAAGGTACAATCTTTATATTGAGTAATTTCATCTGAACAATTCTGAAGTATCATTGAAACTATCTCAACTATTTCGTGCACTTCTGAAATCAGCTGTCACTCACTGACGGTGAGCTTCCAGTTCTACATTAGCAGTTTGTCCATTTCACAATGGATGCCATGTATTATAGTCACGTTATATGGCACCGTGGGTCAGCGCTTGTACATGCAGCAGCAGAGTGGAGGCTAGAATTGTTCCTCACAGTCAGATAAAGGTGCAGATCCCAAAAGACCTGGCTAATCAGTGTATCCTCTCCTGCTGCACCCATTGACTGACACACATTGATAGCTTACCAGGGTCCTGGCATCGATGTGCTTGCACTAGTCACTTTTTTGTGAACAAAATGCAAGCAGTGCAACAGTCGGCGGTGTCTGATAATAGCCCCACCAGTAAAGAAGATTAATTGGCCACTCAAACACAACATGATGGTTGTAAAAAGTTAAGCATCTCAAAGGTTTGGCTCTAATAAGAATAAGTTGGTCTGGATGCAAGATTATTTTTGGATTTGTAGGCTGATTTCGTGAGAACAAAAGTGATAATGAGAGTCTCATGATCAATTCTTCCATTTACAGCAATTATGTGTTACTCAAACAGAAAAGATTAGAGAGCTATTTAGAGATCACAAAAGGAAGAGGCATAGATGCACTATGTAAGTCAAGGTCTCGCGTGAAACTCGCTTGAAACTGCATACTCCAAATTGAATCTGTGTAAAAGCATGTTCTTACCTGAATAACTGCCCAGTCTGGGTGCATTGTTGTCAGCTCCATCATAGAAATCCAGAGAATCCCAATTGTGTTCAGTGGCAAAACTCACCACTTGGATCTGATAAAAAGGACAAAAGTACATGAACGTGAATGCAAATCCATGATTAGGCCCTAAAAATGACAAACACATGATACAATACCTTTCCATAACTGAACAAACACAATTCTAAAACTAAATGAAAAGATCAAGCTACATCATGTCCTCCACATTTGCAAATTTAACATTTGCGACATGCATAATTAATTAGATACTGATAATTTCCTTTATTGAAGTTTCACTTTTTACACTGCTGTATGTGCTACTGACAGTGTAAAAAAAAGGTTCATTTGAAGGACTTGCTTCTTCTCTCACCTGGATTCCAGCTCCCTCGGGCACTGACACCTTCCACACACAGTTTAGATTGTTGTCATAAGGTTCAGGGTAGCCTGGGGACAGGATGGTGCCCTTACGTGCCATTAAAACCCCTCCGCATGGCACTGTCAAGGTAAAGCCCCAGACAGAAGTGATCAGAACATGCATTAACACTGCTTAAGAAATGACTGCAACATACAGTGGTGCTTGAAAGTTTGTGAACCCTTTAGAATTTTCTATATTTCTGCCTAAATATGACCTAAAACATCATCAAAAGACCTAAAAGTAGACAAAGTGAATTTCCATAAACATGTATTTTGAAGATCAGACTTTGACAGATCCCGGATCTTTAAATACAACAGGGTGCTGACATACCTGATTATCACGTTGATTGATTAACACCTGACTCTAATTTCACTTTCATATTAACTGCTAATCACTGAGGTTCACATACTTTTGCCACTCACAAATTTGTAATATTGGATAATTTTCCTCAATAAATATAAGTATAATATTTTTGTCTCATCTGTTAACTGGGTTTTTTTTGTCTACTTTTAGGACTTGTGTGAAAATCTTATGATGTTTTAGGTCATATTTATGCATATATATAGAAAATCGTAAAGGGTTCACAAACTTTCAAGCACCACTGTAGACACAGGTCTGTATTGTAGCAGGACTGGATTTCGATGACTAATTGGAACCTTATCAAAGTGAAATGGAAAATGAGAGTGTCTTCTCCAGGATGATGTTTAACATAGATGAAATAATTTTTAAATTTAGGAGGGAAAAAACAGGCTCAATTCTGTGTAATGTTATTTTAGAAGCATACATAACAGTAGGTATAACGAATCAGACACATGCTCATGTCTGGGAAATGCTCAAAGGCAGTAACTGGTAAAGTAACTTGTATTGACTTGAATAAAGCATTCGTTCCTGCAAGGAACCGCTACTGATTTTTGAAATAGACATTTACATTTCAAACAGACAAAAAAAAAATGTCTGGAAGCCCTTGTGGGTTGAAAAATATCATGTTTCAAACTTTTTGGCCTGATAATTTTGCTCATTCACGTTGCACATTTCTGAGAATTTATTTGGCACTTTTGAAACCACGCAATTCACAATTCAAACAACATTTAACAGAGCGACATATGTCTGTCTCCCAGTGGAGAAGCTAGTCTAGGCAATTTTCCCTGTTTGTTGAAGCCAGCGAGTGGATCAGTCAATAATAAAAGCGTGGGCTGCTATCTTACATTGCCAGGACAAATCTTTTTTTTATACTCAGCCTTGGTATGATGCTATCTGTCAAGGACAACCCAAAGAAATACAGAGGTCAGAGCCAATCACTTTGTCTAAAGAACTAAGAACAAGTCAGGACATACTTGTAGATGTTAGAGACACAGACAGGCAGAGTGTGTGTGTGTGTGTGTGTGTGTGTGTGTGTGTGTGTGTGTGTGTGTGAGTGCGTGAGTGAGTGAGAGAGAGAGAAACAGCGTTAGAAGACAGGATATGGAGAAATGCTCAATATATCTAGCCAGATGGTTAAATTATTAAAGCAATTCAGTTCACAGCAATTTCTGGCTCATTAATATTTTAGTGCTGGTATACAGAATGCATCATGTGCGCAGGTAATCACAGGAAATCTCTGCAGTTTCTGAACTTGCAGTTGAAAACCAACAGGAATCTAAGTAAAACAAAGCAAGGCCAGGCACAAGCCATCCAGTAGGAAATGCAAAGGGGAGAAAGCCAAGACACTGCTGGGAAGTACAAGTACAAAAATGTCCACCTAATTAATTAAAAATGAGGGTGCTCTGTCAAAGTTTGCCTGTTCACACACCTGCGTCCTGTTCCACACTTTTTAAACCTGACTAATTGCACAGTTGAGGAGAAACACTGTGCTGGTTTGCATTAAGTGACTTATGTGCAGTGTCCCTGTTTTCTCCAGCTTTAAGCTTCCTAGCTCTGAGCCTGCTTCCATCTTTCTACTAGAACTGCTAATTAACCCTCTTCACCTCAAGACTGTGTCAGTGCATGTTAATTTTTAAGTGCTCCAGTTCTCTTCTTGATAAGTTCTAATAAATGCTGTAAACCATATAGGATAGTAATTGAAGAGATGATGTGACACTCACCCATGCAGGTGGGCAGGGTGTCGTTCCACTGTGCCAGGGCATCGGGAACTGTTTCACAGCGGATAGCCGTAGAGCCCTGCAGAGTGTAGCCTGGGTTGCACTCAAACATCACAGCTGAGCCCACAGAGAAGTCATTACCAACGCGCCTACCGAAACGAGGCTCGGGCACTGAGCTGCACTGTGTGGCACTGGTCCGTGGTACGGCTGTAGGGTACATCAAAAAACAACTCTATTATCCAACCAAAAACTTACATACACATGTGTGTGTGTATATATATATATATGGGGTGGCTGTGGCTCAGGTGGTAGAGTGGGATGTCCACTAATCACAGGGCTAGAGATTCGATCCCCGGCCCACATGACTCCACATGCTGAAGTGTCCTTGGGCAAGACACTGAACCCAAAACACAGGCAGCTCTGCTATCATTGATGTGTGGGTGTGAATGGGTGAATGAGAAACAGTATAAAATTCTTTGTAGAACCGCTAAGGTTAAAAGACGGTATGTACAGTGCCCTCCACTAATATTGGCACCCTTGGTAAATATGAGCATAGAAGGATATTAATTTTTTTTTTTATTGTTTAACCTTTTGATCTTTTGTTAAAAAAAATCACAAAAATATTCTGCTCTCATTAAAAAAACTGCAAACAAGACACAGATTAAAAAATATCTCTGTAAAATGTAGGCGTGCAATAATTATTGCCACACTTTTAGTCAATAATTTGTGCTATCTCCCTTTACCAAGATAACAGCTCTCAGACTTCTCCTACAATGCCTGATGAGGTTGGAGAATACATGGCCAAAGATCTGAGACCGTTCCTTCATACAGAATCTTCTCCTTCGAGGTCCATACTGGTGGACTCTCCTCTTCAGTTCACCCCACAGGTTTTCTATAGGGTTCAAGTCAGGGGACTGGGATGGCCATGGCAGAACTTGATTTTGATGTATATTTTGGATCATTGTCCTGCTGGAAGATCCAACCACGGCCCATTTGAATCTTTCTGTCAGAGGCAGTCATTTTCATTTAACATCTGTTGATATTTGATAGTCCTTGATGACATGTATCCTAACAAAATGTCCAGGTCCTCTGGCAGAAAAACAGCCAAAATCATTAAAGAGCCACCACTATATTTAACCGTGGACATGAGGTACTTTTCCATATGGCTAAATCTCTGTGTGCACCAAAACCATCTCTGGTGTTTATTACCAAAAAGCTCTATTTTGGTTTCATCTGACCATAGCACCCGATCCCATTTGAAGATTCAGTAGTGTCTGACAAACTGAAGACGCTTGAGATTGCTTTTGGATGCGTCACGATTCCCCCTTGTAACTGTGCGCGTTGAGCGCTGTTGCGCAAGCGCGGGCCTCTTACGGGATGACGTCAAGGGTCATGTGTGGTGTGGAATTGCGGGCAGCTGTGAACGGTTGCGGCGCTAAGGACTGGAAGTCTATTTATACCGGGAGTCTATTTATAACGGTTCAAGTGTCTGACTGACTGATCTACATATGGACATATCGACTTGTGTGTATGATGGAATGTATGCCTTGTAAAGCTAAAGTGCGACTATCGGGAATTGCCGTTTCAGTTTATGTTTATGCCTTAGCCGTAGCATTAGCGCTAGCCATAACTAAGTGAGAATAGTTAGCTCAGAAGTTTGTTTATCGTGTTTTGTGTTGCATTCGTCACTGTTAATAAAAGTCACCGTTCCACTACGACTGCATCCAGCCTCCTTCGCTTCCCGTCATGCCGCGTAACAAATTTAACCGCCAACCGGAACGGAGAGGACGCCGAACCCAAAACCCCATGCTAAGTATCCCCCGTCTTGGATTCGATGCAATTCGCACAGTGGACTTTCGAGGACATGCCAGAGTGGTATGATGGCCTCTCTTAACAAGGCCGGACTGTTTTGTGAGGGACTGTCAGCGGTATTTCTCCAGCCTATGTGACCCGAAGCCAACCGAAGGACAATTTATTCGGTTTATCTTGTCTCGCTTTTTTGGCCAAGTTCGCACATGGGCCCAGCGAATAGTGGCCACGAGACCCGGGGTGCTGGAGGATATTCGGTAATTTTTGGAGCTATTTTTGGACGTGTATGGAGAACCAGGCCAGAGTTATGACCTGAATGAATTGCTGGGGGAAATGAATATGGTGACTAGTGCGGAACTCCCACTCCATGTACACTATGAGCGGGTGAGACAACTAGAGAAGATGGACAGGACTGTCACCGCTTATCCAGTGAAGCGAGTTCTGCTCATCTCTAAGTCTCCAGTCCAAGCCACAGCCACAACTCACGTCCAAGCTCCGGCCAAAGCTCCAAATCAACCTACAAACAAGATCAAGCCTCAACTCCCAGTCACAGTTACTCAGAGTAAGAAGGATTCTGAATCTCCCAGGAGGAAGAGCGAGGCTCAACTGCAGGAGCTCCAACTGAAACACAGTGAGAGCGAGAAGCAGAGGAAGGAAATGGCTGAAAAAATGAGCTACATGCAGTTGGAGTTCGAAGGTTTGCGCAGCACTCTGTCTGAAGTGGAGAGTCAATGCGTCAAAGCCACTAAAGAATCCTCATCTGTTAAGTTGCAACTGCAGGCAACAGAGGATTTGCTGCAAGAGGAGGCTCGCCAGAAACTGTCTCTGAGCATACGGCTTCGTCAACTAGAGGATGAACAGAGTCGACTGAAGGAACTTCTGGAGGAGGAAGAGGAGAGAAGCAAGAGTGCAGAGAAACAGCTTCACCCCATTAAGACACAGATGTCAAAATTGAAAAAGAAATTGGAACAGGTGCATGAAATGGAGGCAGAGCTACAGGATGAGAGGAAGCAGAAAGCTTTGGCTGTAGCAGCAAAGAAGAAGCTGGAGCTTGACCTGTCTGAGCGGGAAGCTCAACTCATCCAGGCCATTAAAGCTCAAGATGAAGCACAGGGACAGCTGAAGAGGGTACAGACTCAGGTAAAGGATACTTTGCAGTATGTGGATGAACTCCGAATGGCGAGAGAAGCTGCACGGAGAAGTGCCGAAGAGAGTGAACACAAGGTCAAGAGTCTGGAGGCTGAAAAGGTGCAGTTACATTAGGATCTGTCTGCAGCTGATCGCAGTCAGAAGCAAGTTCAGCAGGAGAGAGATGAGCTGCATGATGAAATGACCAGCTGTAACTCCAAGGTATCTGCATTGAATGATGAGAAGCAGAGTTGGAGGCTCGTATTTCACAGCTGGAGGAGGAACTTGATGAGAAACAGGGCAACATTGAACTCGTAAATGAACGATTGAAGAAGGCCAATGCACAAGTGGACACACTGAGCACCGAGCTAGCGGGTGAGTGCCGCACGGCTCAGAAGAATGAGACTGCACGCCACAGCAGCTAGAAAGACAGAATAAGGATCTAGCTGCCAAAATGCAGGAGCTGGAAAGCTCGGTCAAATTGAAGTCTCAGGTCCACGACGTACAAGTCCAGACCCAATCTCAAGTCTCGGACGCCCACGTCCACGCCATGTCTCAAGCCTTAATGGTCCAAGCTCAAGTCATGTCCCAAGTTCCTGATTTCTTGTCCTAGCCGGCTGTTCTGGAAAATCCAGTTCAGTCTAGGCCGGAGGCTAGCCCGAAACTTTTTTTTTTTTGGGGGGGGGCTACGAGGACAGCAGGGCTCCAGCCTGAGGCCTATGGGGAGGTCTCAGGCTATGGCCTATGGCCCTGCTCAGCTGAGGACACCGCTCAGCCTCCCTGCTCAGCCGAGGTCGTCGCTCAGCCTCCATGTCCAGCTGAAGACAATCGCTCAGCCTCACTGCTCAGCTGAGGTCGTCACTCAGCCTCCACGTCCAGCTGGGGACGTCGCTTAGCCTCATTCCTCGGCCGAGGACATTGCGCCGCTCCCAGGCACCGCCGAAGACGTTGCAACGCTCCCAAGCATCGATGAGGGCGTCGCTCAGCCTGTCTGCCTGTCTGTCACGATTCCCCCATGCAACTGTGCGCATTGAGCGCAGTTGCGCATGTGCGGGATGACGTCAAGGGTCACGTGTGTTGTGGAATTGCGGGCAGCTGTGAACGGTTGCTGGAAGTCTATTTATACCGGGAGCCATGTTCCACACGGCGCGGTTCAACTGTTTGACTGACTGATCTACATATGGACATATCGACGTGTGTATATGACTTGTAAATGTATGGAATGTATGCCTTGTAAAGCTAAATGGCGACTATCGGGAATCGCCGTTTCAGTTTATGTTTATGCCTTAGCCGTAGCATTAGCGCTAGCCATAGCCAAGTGAGCATAGTTAGCTCAGGAGTTTGTTTATCGTGTTTTGTGTAGCATTCGTCACTGTTAATAAAAGTCACCATTCCACTGCGACTGCATCCAGCCTCCTTCCCTTCCTGTCATGTCGCGTAACAGGATGAGAGTAGAGGCTTTTTTCTTGAAACCCTTCCAAACAACTTGTGGTGATGTAGGTGACTTTAGATTGTAGTTTTGGAGACTTTCTGACCCCAAGACACAATTAACTTCTGCAATTCTCAAGTTGTGAAACCTTGGAGATTTTTTGGCTACTCGAACCGTCCTCTTCAGTGTGTTGAGACGATATAGACACACGTCCAATTCCAGGTTGATTCATAACATTTCCAGTTGACTGGAACTTCTTAATTATTGCCCTCATGGTGGAAATGAGCATTTTCAATGCTTCTGCTATTTTCTTATAGACACTTCCAATTGTGTGAAGCGCAACAACATCAAAGCTATATTCCTTGGCCTTACCAATTGTTATTAATGACTAAGACAATGACTGTGTTCCCTTTCAAAGGGAACTTCGACGTTGCATTTAGCATAACAGTATGGGAAGCGCCTTGCGCGCGTGACCGGTATCTGAAGCTTGTGTAAAATCATGCCTCTACTTATAGGCCTGCCATGATCAGGTGACGTGGCAATTAAAGCGCGTCGCATGATATATATATGGCACCTGTGAACCCCCGCCCGCCTTATTATCTTCGCTTCGAGACTGCATGTCTGTGGTTTGTGGTAAAGAAAAAGAAACGCTTCATTTCTCCTCGGTATTTCTCAAAATCTCTCAACTTTTCTATCCTCTTAAGAAAAGTAATGGAAAGAGCAAAGAAAATGAGCGAGGGAAAGTTCAGAGAGTGTGTTACGCCTTGCCCCCGTTTCATCACGGGTGGAGACGGACACGCTTTCTGCGTGAAGTGTTTGGGCGTAGCACATGCTACAGCAGCCCTCGAGGGGTCTGACTGTCAGCATTGTGAACGTTTCACGATTAGGCAACTACGCTCTCGGCTCGCTCTCTTCTCACCTGATGGGAGTTGGGCTTCAGAGCCCCGTGGGTCTGAGCCGGCCGCTGTCGAGGCAGCCAGCCGTCTCAGGTCCTGGGGTTCGTGTATGGATTTGGAAGAGGAGCCTGAGACGCGCGCAGCTCTATCTCTTGCTCTGTCTTCCGGGTCCGGCTCTCCGCCTGACTTTGGAGCTGCCGTTGCGACTCCTCCTTCCCCTAAGCCAAAACACCCTCGCTGACTCTGAGGAGGCGGTTAGGGCGCCATTTCCCCAATAACTGACAGCACGCTCTCCGGCATATAAAGAGCTGCTTGAGGTGATCACTAGGGCGGTCCAGAATTTGAATCTAGACTGGCCCTGGCGAAAAGGAAGTGGCTCGTAGCAGGCTGGATAGCGTTTCCTCTCCAGTGAAAGTACACACAAAGCTCCCTCACACTACAGAAAACTCCCCTTTTTTCCCAGAAGTGCATGATGAGATTTCACGCTTCTGGAGAAAACCTTACACTACCGTATTTATAACCCCCGCAAAGTCTGATTACTCAGCCATCGTGGGGTGCGCATACGGCTATGCGGTGATGCCAAAGGTGGAGGAGGCGCTTGCGAGCCACCTCTCTCCATCTACGGCGGGTAATTTAGGGGACCAACCTTTGCCGTCTAAACCGTGTAAAGTCACTTCCGGGTTGGTGGGCAAAGCCTATCGCGGCGGGTCTTGCATGTGGGTCCCTGCATACAATGGCAGTGTTGCAGGCCTACCAGGCAGACCTGCTGAGTGAGCTGGATACTGGTGAGGGATGGGCCAGAGGCAGTGGCAGAGCTGCGCCCGCGCCACAGATTTATCTCTCCGGGCGACCAAGCAAACGGCTCGTCATATCGGCCGTTCAATGGGTAGCCTGGTTGTGGCGGAGAGGCACCTATGGCTCAACCTGTCAGGGGATGGGGGACAAGGATAGGGTCTCCTTGCTGAACGCCCTGTTGAGCCTTCCGGCCTGTTTGGTGGCGGGTCAATGCCATCGCCGACAGGTTTCGCGCGACGCAAGACAGCAAACGGCGGCGTTCAGCCGGTTCCTTCCCCGTCGTGTCGAGTTCGCACGGGCCTCCATGAGTGGAGCCCGGGCCATAGTGTTGCGCGAGAGAGATGCAGAAGACGAGTGTGGCGGCCCGCCTCCCCCCGCAGAAAGCCAGCCACAGCCACAGCCTGCTGGGAGGCCTGATCTGAGAATGATCATAAAGGCAAGGCAGGCACGGAAGGAACGGTCCTGATGGGTCATGGAGGGACATATCAGGGGACATGAGGTGGCCGGGACATCCAGCCCCCAGTGCTATTGTAGGGCCTGCCCTGGCCGAGCCCGTCCCACATTTCCAGCCTTCTCTGGTCAGCGAGCTGTCACAGGGCGGCGGAAATCTGATGCTTTCCCTCCAACAAAATGCGGAAAAGCTGACGTCACTGAAGGACCATCTGGCAGCGTGGAAACTACTGCCAAATGTGTCCCCAAGGGTTCTGTCTACCATAGAAAAGGGCTACCGGGTCCAGTTCAGAGCTCGGCCCCCCCGGTTCAGTGGTGTGCTCGCGACATCTGTCAGCACAGAGCAGAGCCCAACGTTAGCAAGGGAAATAAGCTCCCTTTTGGACAAAGGGGCCATAGAACGTGTACCCCGTTCTCTAAGGGAGGGAGGTTTTTACAGCCGTTATTTCCTGGTCCGCAAAAAAGATGGGAGTATGCGGCCGATTTTGGATCTGCGTCATCTGAACCGTACTCTTCGGACATACAGGTTCAAGATGCTGACGCTCAAGCTTATCGTGCCACAGATTCAGGACTGGTTTGTGACGATAGACCTGAAAGACGCATATTTCCACATAGGAATATCGCCCAGTCACAGGAAGTTCCTGAGGTTTGCGTTTGGAGAAAACACATACCAATTTCGGGTTCTTCCTTTCGGGCTGGCTTTATCCCCTCGCACCTTCACAAAGTGCATGGATGCTGCTCTGGCTCCCTTGCGACTCCAGGGCATCCGTGTACTAAACTACCTGGACGACTGGTTAATTCTGGCACGATCCAGGGAACAGGCGGTTCAACATCGAGATGTTGTTCTCGCCCACATGAGGAGCTTGGGGCTCAGGTTGAACCTCAAGAAAAGTATGCTTTCCCCAGTTCAGAGGACAACTTTTCTAGGGGTCATATGGGATTCTACTACGATGAGGGCGTTTCTATCCCCAACACGCGTACAATCGATCCTATCAACTTTGAGCAAGATAAAGCGGGGTCTGGGCATCCCCTCCAGCTTTGCGAGAGGCTGTTGGGCCTTATGGCAGCGGCAGCCAACGTCATACCGTTGGGCCTATTGCACATGAGACCGTTTCAGTGGTGGCTGAAAAGTCGGGGTTTCATCCGAGGATGAAACCGCTGAGAGTAATCAGGGTCCCGCGGCGATGCCTACGTGCTCTGAGTGTTTTGGAGGTGCCCGCAGTTCCTAGCCTCGGGTCACACTCTAGGGGCGTCCCCTTACGCACGAAGAGCGGTAATGACAGACGCGTCCCTCACAGGCTGGGCGCGATCTTAAATGGCTGTCCAGCTCACGGTCTTTGGAGCGGCCCTCATCTGAAGTGGCATATAACACGCCTAGAGATGCGGGCCGTATTCCTAGCACTGAAATTCTTTCTCCCTCAGTTGAGAGGTCACAGTGTGCTAGTTGTGTCGGACAACACAGCTGTGGTCTCGTATATCAACCACCAGGGAGGGTTACGTTCACGCCCCTGTTCAGGCAGGCGCAACTAATCCTCCTCTGGGCGAGGGGAAGTTCTTGTCAGTGAGTGCAGTGTCCATTTCCGGGCAGTCGGAATGTGGGGGCAGACATCCTGTCGAGGCAGGGGCTGAGGCCCGGGGGGTGGAGGCTCCATCCACAAGTGGTGGAGTCCATATGGCGGAGGTTCGGACGAGCGGAAGTGGATGTGTTTGCCTCCGAGGAGACAACACACTGCCCGCTGTGGTTCGCCCTCACTCCTCCTGCCCCATTGGGACTGGCCGAGGTCACGTCTATACGCTTTCCCCCCGATTGCTCTGCTCCCACAAGTTCTAGCGAGAGTTCGCCAAGACCATCTACGTCTGCTGCTAGTAGCGCCTCTTTGGCCAGCTCGAATTTGGTTCTCGGAGATAATGTCCCTGCTCGACGGCACTCCTTGGGAGATTCCCATCCGCAGGGACCTATTGTCTCAAGCCGGAGGGCTGATCTATCACCCTCGGCCAGAACTGTGGAAACTGTGGGTCTGGCCCCTGAGGGGCACCAGCTCATAGGTTCTGGTCTCACAACCGAGGTTGTAGAGACCATTTTAACGCAGCAGCACCATCCACAAGGAAATTGTATGCGCTCAAGTGGCGGCTTTTTGTCTTGTGGTGTGAAGAACGTCAGTTAGACCCAGTGAACTGCGCAGTGGCTACAGTCCTGGAGTTTCTGCAAGAACGTTTTTCTGCAGGGTTGGCTCCCTCTACGATCGGGGTTTATGTGGCCGCCATTTCGGCCAGCCATGCCCCCGGGTAATGGAGCCTCTCTGGGGCAGCATCCTCTAATCGAGGTTCATGCGGCGTTGTCAGACGGCTGAGGCCCATCTGCAGGCCGCGAGTACCTTCGTGGGACCTTTCTGTGGTCTTGGAAGGTCTGTCGGGAGCCCCATTTGAGCCCCTAGAGTCAGCTTCGGAGAGCTTCTGACTCTAAAGGTAGCTCTTCTACTGGCCCTGACATCTCTCAAGCGAGTGGGGGATCTACAAGCGCTCTCGGTTGCCCCCCTGCCTTGACTTCGCCCCGGGCTGGCCAAGGCCTTCCTGTACCCTAGGCCGGATTATATTCCTAAAGTGCCTAATACGCCGCCGTGCCCACCCTGTGGTGTTGCAGGCCTTCTGCCCTCCTCCGTTCCTCAGACCGGAACAGGAGAGGTTGCACCTGCTGTGTTCCGGTAAGGCCCTCTGCACTTACGTCCCCCGCTCCGGCCAGTGGCGTAAGTCAGAGCAGCTGCTGGTCTGCTTTGGTGGCGACGGTAGAGGTGACGCTGTGTCAAAACAGCGCATCTCTACTTGGATAGTGGAGGCAATCTCTATTGCTACTACGGGCGCGCGGTCTCGCCACCTCTAGGCAGAAAGCTCATTCCACTAGGGCGGTCGCCTCCTCGAAGGCTCTGTCGAGAGGGGTGTCCTTGCACGATTGTGTGCGGCCGCAGGGTGGTCTCCCGCACACACGTTCATCCGTTATTACAGCCTGGATGTTCATTCCACCCGGGCTCGAGTGTCTTGCAGTGACCCTCGGGCTTCGGTGTTTCTGGACGCGCCGTACCCTTGGTATGACGGAGTGGGTATTCCCGTTCCCATACTGTTATGCTAAATGCAACGTCGAAGTTCCTTTTGAAAGGGCGTCGGGTTACGATATGTAACCCTGTTCCCTGAGAAGGGCAGGACGTTGTATATGCGCTGTCATACCGGGGCCGGCCTGTGAATGCGTCTTCGCTTCAGATAATAGAGGCTGGCGGCGGGGTTCACAGGTGCCATATATATATCATGCGGCCGCTTAATTGCACACGTCACCTGATCATGGCAGGCCTATAAGTAGAGGCATGATTTTACACAAGCTTCAGATACCGGTCACGCGCGCAAGGCGCTTCCCATACTGTTATGCTAAATGCAACGTCTCGTTCCCTTCTCAGGGAACAGGGTTACATACGTAACCCCGACGTTATACTTACATATTTATACCCAGGTGTACTACAGAAAATGTAAAATATCAATGGGAATATACTTCAAATATATTTTTCTCATAAATTCATAAGGTTGCCAATAATTGTTGCACACCTATATTTAAAATAGACACACACACACACACACACACAGACACACATACAGTACCTCACAAAAGTGAGTACAGCCCTCAAATTTTTGTAAATATTTGATTATAACTTTTCATGTGACAACACTGAAGAAATGACACTTTGCTACAATGTAAAGTAGTGAGTGTACAGCTTGTATAACAGTGTAAATTTGCTATCCCCTCAAAATAAGTTGAGTCCAAAGGGAGGGGATCATGCTTTGCTTCAGTTTGTCACAGTACATGCTGGCATTCATGGATCCCTCAATGAACTGTAGCTCCCCAGTGCCGGCAGCACTCATGCAGCCCCAGACCATAACACTCCCACCACCATGCTTGACTGTAAGCAAGACACACTTGTCTTTTGTACTCCTCACCTGGTTGCCACCACACACGCTTGACACCATCTGAACAAAATAAGTTTATCTGGGTCTCATCAGACCACAGGACATGGATCCAGTAATCCGTGTCCTTAGTCTGCTTGTCTTCAGCAAACTGTTTGCGGGCTTTCCTGAGCATCATCTTTAGAAGAGGCTTCCATCTGGGACGACAGCCATGCAGACCAATTTGATGTAGTGTGCGGCGTATGGTCTGAGCACTGACAGGTTGACCCCCCAGCCCTTGAGCCTCTGCAGCAATGTTGGCAGCATACATATGTCTATTTCCCAAAGACAACCTCTGGATATGACACTGAATATGTGCACTTAACTTCTTTGGTTGACCGTGGCGAGGCCTGTTCTGAGTGGAACCTGTCCTGTTAAACCGCTGTATTGTCTTGGCCACCGTGCTGCAGCTCAGTGTCAGGGTCTTGGCAATCTTCTTATAGCCTAGGCCATTTATGTAGAGCAACAATTATTTTTTTCAGATCCTTTGAAAGTTCTTTACCATGAGGTGCCGTGTTGAACTTCAAGTGACCTGTATGAGGGAGTGTGAGAGCGATGACACCAAATTTAACACACCTGCTCCCCATTCACACCTGAGGTCTTGTAACACTAACAAGTCACATGACACCGGGGAGAGAAAATGGCTAATTGGGCCCAATTTGGATGTATTCACTTTTGTTGCCAGCGGTTTAGACATTAATGGCTGCATGTTGAGTTATTTTGACGGGACAGCAAATTTACACTGTTACACAAGCTGTAAACTCACTACTTTACATTGTAGCAAAGTGTCATTTCTTCAGTGTTGTCACATGAAAAGATATCATCAAATATTTACACAAATGTGAGGGGTGTACTCACTTTCGTGAGATACTGTGTATATATATATATATATATATATATATATATATATATATATATATATATATATATAAAGAGAGAGAGAGATAGAGAGAGAGGGAGGCATGTTCTCCCTGTTTCAAGCGGTTTAGACATTAATGGCTGTGTGTTGAGTTATTTTGAAGGAACAGCAAATTTATCTATATATAGATAGATAGATAGATAGATAGATAGACAGATAGATAGATAGATAGATAGATAGATAAATCTGTGTTCCCTTTCAAAGGGAACTTCGAGGTTGCATTTAGCAGCATGGGAATGCCTTGTGTGCGTGACCGGTATCTGAAGCTTGTGTAAAATGATGCCTCACTCATAGGCCTGCCATGATCAGGTGACGTGCAAATTAAGCACGTCGCATGATATATATATGGCACTTGTGAACCACGCCGCCAGCCTTATTATCTTCAGCGAGACTGCATGTCTGTTGTTTGTGTGACAAAAATGCTTAATTTCTACTCGATATTTTCTCAAAATCTTTTAACTTTTCTATCCCTTTTTAAAGAAAAAGAGGGGTAAGTAATGAGCGAGAAAGAGTTCAAAAAGTGTGTAACGTGCTCCTGTTTCATCACGGGGAAAAGTGCACACTTTCTGGGTGAAGTGTTAGTGGTGTAGTATGTGATGGCAACCTCGAGAGGCTGCACATGGTAACGCTACATTAAGCAGCTCGACTCACGGCTCGCGCTCTTCTCGAAAAAAAAACAGAAGCCGAGCGAGTTGGGTTTCAAACCCTCGCGGATCTGGGCCGGCCGCTGCCGAGGCAGCCAACTGTCTCAGGTTCGGGGGATCTCTTAAATCTGGAAGAGGAGCCAGAGACGAGCGCTGCTCTATCTCTTACTCTGTCTTCCGGGTTCAACTCTCCGCTGGATTTTGGAGTTCGTGTTGCGACTCCTCCTCCCGCTATGGAAAGCCAAAGGGGTAATATACCCTCTCTGACTCCGAAGAGTTAGAAGGATGTGTTAAAAACTGAGAGCAGCATATAACGAGCTGCTTGAAGTGATTACCCAGTGAAAGTAAATACTTCACACTGCAGAAACTCCCCTGTCTTCCAGAAGTTATGACAAAACCTCAAACTTCTGGGGGAAAACCATGGTTAAGCCTCTAGTCATAACCCCACAATGTTGGATTATTCGGCCATTGTGGGAATGAATGGCATGGCTATTTAGCTTTGCCTGAGGTGGAGGAGGCGCTTGCTAGCTACCTCTCACCACCGATGGCAGGTAATTACAGGGGCCAGCTTGCATCCAAGGTGGCATTGGTGGGCAAGCCTATGCAGTAGTAGTCTTGCTTGTGGGTGACTGCAGACAATGACAGGGTTGCAGGCCTACCAAGCAGACCTGCTGAGTGAGCTCGACATATGGCAAAAAAAAAAATATTGTCTCAAGCTCATCCGGGTGTCCACAAGTGGAGCCTGAGCCAGCACTAGTGTGAGGGAAACACTGAAGGCGAGTATGGCAGCCTGCCAACCCCCGCAGACAGCCAGGGGAACCGGGCGGCCACAGTCGCGGTCTGATGTTAGGCCTGATCTGAGAATGGTCATAAAGGCCAAGCAGGCAAAGATGACCAGTCCTGAGGGGCTGTGGAGGGATGTATCTGGGGACATGAGGTTGTTAGGGCAGGTAGCCCCCAGTGCTACTGTAGGGCCTCCCCTAGCCAAGGTGTTCCCCAAGTTTTCGTGTTCCCTGGTCAGCAAGCTGTCACAGGGCAACGAAAATCTGATGCTTCTCTCCAGTAGAATGTGAAATAGCTAACGTCACTAGAAGACCATCGGGCAGCGAGCAAGCTACGGCCAAATGTGTCTCCATGGGTTCTGTCTACCATAGAAAGGGTTACCAGGTCCAGTTATAGCTCGACCACCAACCCCCCCGTTCACAGGTGTGCTCACCACAGAAGTCAGCACAGACCAGAGCCCGACGTTAGCCCTTATGCAGGAAGTAAGCTCCCTTTTGGACAATGGGGTCCTGAAACATGTACACCATTCCCTCAGGGAGGGAGGTTTACAGCCTTTATTTCCTGTTCTGCAAAAAAGTGGGAGTATGCGGCCAATTTCTGCATCATCTGAACCATACTCTTTGGACATACAGGTTCAGAGGCTGATGTTCAAACTTATCGTGCCACAGATCCAGTTCGAGAACTGGTTTGTGGCGATAGATATAAAAGGTGCGTGTTTCCGCATAGGAATATTGCTAGCTTTATCCCCTCGCACCTTCACAAAGTGCATGGATGTCACTCTGGCTCCATTGGGACTCTAGGGCATCTGTGTACCAAACTACCTGGATGACTGGTTAATTCTTGCACGATCCAGGGAGCTGGCGGTTCAACATTGAGATGTTGTTCTTGCCCACGTGAAGAACTGGGGGCTCAGGTTGAATCTCAGAAAAGTTGGCTTTCCCCGGTGCAGTGGACAACCTTTCTCGGGGTTATAGGATTCTACTACTATGAGGGCATTTCTATCCACAGCAGGCGTAGTGTCAGACCTATCAACACTGAGCAAGATAAAGCTGTATCTTGGGAGCCTGGGGTGGAGTCCACACATGTGGCCGAGGTCACATCTGTATGCTGCTCCCCCCATCGCTCTGCTCCCACAAGCTCTAGCGAGAGTTCGCCAAGATAATCTGCTAGTAGCACCCTTTTGGCAGCTCGAACATGGTTCTGAGAGATAATATCTCTGCGAGATGGCACTCCTTGGGAGATTCCCGTCCGCAGGGATCCACTGTAGATCCAGTAACTGCGCAATAGCTACAGACCTGGAGTTCTTACAAGAACGTTTCTCAGCGGGCTGGGCTCCTTCTACAATCAGGTTTACTTGGCCGCCATTTCGGCCAGCCATTACCCTGTTGATGGAGCCTCTGTGGGGCAACATCCTCTAACTTTAAGGTTCATGCGTGGTGTCAGACAGCTGCGGCCCATCTGCAGGCGCGCATACCTTCCTGGGACCTTCTATGGCCCTTAGGGTGGACCTACCGTCTCAAAAGCCGCAGGGTTGAATTATCATCCTTGGCACGCTCGGCCAGAACTCGGCAACTGTGGGTCTGGCCCCTGAGGGGCACCAGCTCATAGATTCGGGTCTCACAACTGAGATTGTTGAAACCATGTTAAAAGCTAGAGCACCATCCACAAGGAAAGCGTATGCACTCAAGTGGCAGCTTTGTCTTGTGGTGTAAGGAACGTCACCTAGACCCAGTGAACTGCGCATTAGCTACAGTCCTGGAGTTCTTACTGAACATTTCTCAGTGGGCTGGGCTCCTTCTACAATCAGGTTTACTTGGCCGCCATTTCGGCCAGCCATGACCCTGTTGATGGAGCCTCTGTGGGGCAACATCCTCTAACTTTAAGGTTCATGCGTGGTGTCAGACGGCTGCGGCCCATCTGCAGGCGCGAATACCTTCTTGGGACCTCCTGTGGTCCTGGAAGGTCTGTCAGGTGCCCCATTTGAGCCCTTAGGGTGGACCTACCGTCTCAAAAGCCGCAGGGTTGATTTATCATCCTTGGCAAGAACTAAGGAAGCTGTGGGTCTGGCCCCTGAGGGGCACCAGCTCATAGATTCTGGTCGCACAACTGAGGTGGTAGAGACCATGTAAAACGCTAGAGCACCATCTACAAGGAAATTGTATGCGCTCAAGTGTCAGCTTTTTGTCTGGTGGTGTGAGGAACGTCAGCTACACCCAGTGAACTGCGCAATAGCTACAGTCCTGGAGTTCTTACAAGAACATTTCTCAGCGGGTTGGCTCCTTCTACTATCGGGGTTACGTGGCCGCCGTTTCGGCCAGACCTGCCCCTGTTGATGGAGCCTCTGTGGGGCAATGTCCTCTAACTTCGAGGTTCATGCGTGGTGACAGACGGCTGAGGCCCATCTGCAGGCCATGCATACCTTCCTGGGACCTTGCTGTGGTCTTGGAAGGTCTGTCAGGGACCCCATTTGAGCCCTTAGAGTCAGCCTCCGAGAAGCTTCTGACTCTAAAGGTAGCTCTTTTACTGGCCCTGATATCTCTCAAGCAAGTGGGAGGTCTACAAGCTCTCCCTGTTGCCCCTCCTGCCTTGACTTTACCCCTAAATAAGCCAAGTCCTTCCTGTATCCTAGGTCGGGTTATATTCCTAAAGTGCCTACATCGGCTGCCCACCCTGTGGTGTTGCAGGCTTTCTGCCCTCCTCTGTCCTTCACACCAGAACAAGAGAGGATGCACCCGCTGTGTTCAGTAAGGGCTCTCTGTACTTACGTCCACCACTCCGGCCAGTGGCGTAAGATGGAGCTGCTTTGACAGCGACAGGAAAAGTGATCCTGTGTCAAAGCAGTGCATCTCTACTTGGATTGTTGAAGGCTTTGTCCAAAGGGGTATCCTTGCAGGATGTGTGTGCGGCTGCAGGGTAGTCTATGCCTCACACAGTCAATTGTTATTACAGCCTGGATATTCATTCCTCCCCGGGCTCGAGTGTCCTGCAGTGACCCTCGGGTTTGGGTATTTTTGAACAGGCCGTACCCTCGGTATGACGAAGTGGGTATTCCCGTACCCATACTGCTAAATGCAACGTCGAAGTTCCCTTTGAAAGGGAACGTCAGGGTTACGCATGTAACCCTGTTCCCTGAGAAGGGAACGAGACGTTGCATAGAGCTGTCATACCGGGGCAGGCCTGTGAATTGCGTCTTCGCTTCAGATAATAGAGGCTGGTGGCGTGGTTCACAGATGCCATATATATATCATGCGACGCGCTTAATTGCCACGTCACCTGATCATTGCAGGCCTATAAGTAGAGGCATGATTTTACACAAGCTTCAGATACCGGTCACGGGCACAAGGCGTTCTCAGGGAACAAGGTTACATGCGTAACCCCGACGTTTTGTTTGCAGCTGTTTGATATCCCTGAGAGCAGATTATTTTTGTGAATTTTTTTAACAAAAGATCAAAAGGTTAAACAATAAAGACAATTTTTCATAGCCTTCTTTGCTCATATTTACAAATGGTGCAAATCTTAGTGGAGCGCACTGTAAATGTAGACCATTTACCATATAAATAAAGCACATCAGGGTGTGCTGTTATAGGAGATTAATCAGTCCTCTGATGGTGCAACGCAAATCGGAGGTACCATTATCAGAAAGAAGTAAAAGTAGTGTTGAGTAAGTGTTATTTCTCTTAGAGCATAACAATTTGTCAATGATTATAATTTATCATTGAGTAAAAAACAACCAAAAAACCATTTATAGTTACATTATGGAACGTCAGTGAGACAACTTAATTCCTTAGTTCACTTAGTCTTCTTTATTATCTCTCTCTTGATTTAATAAGGCAAAAAAAAAAACCCCTGCACCCTTTTACGAGACACCACTAAACACAAACTCCTCTAATAAAGAATTATATGACCATTAAATAACAAACTTATTTTTTTATAAGATTGTTTGGCTTTGATGATATGGATTGTCTCCTGGTGAATGAGTTGTTACTATAGAAACAATATTGTATTCAAATGAGCGCATTAATATAAACCTGTAATTTGAGTTTGAGCTGTTACTACTATCAGAGCTTTCATTACAGAAAACGAATCAACATCTTCTGACCAATCAGGCTGAAGAATTTAACAGTGCTGTAGTATAATCTTCTACATTAATGAATTATTGAGACAAGATAGATCACTTGTATAGTGAGAGAATGTGGCATTATTTGAAGGGTACCTTACACATTCATGAGCCTTTGGAAAAGCTTATAAAAAGCCTTGACTATCATTCCAGACTACCATATTCAAAATTATTTTTATATCTTACAAGTTATTATTTTCTATAATAAGTTATTTGTTAAAGGCTCATATATGAAGCTTTAACAAGTCCTCTGTTAAGCATCCACGTTTTAAAACATGAATTTTTCTCCTTCACACAAGTATGGAATTGAATACGCTGTTGTGAATGATGGTGGTCTGTTTCAATTTTCAAAAAAAAGTAAAGTTACAATACAATTTTACTTATGTAATAAGTAACTTAGAAATTTTAGTGCTTAGTAATTTTTTCTTAAGAAGCACCTATATCAGCTACATTAATTATTTTCATAAACTCAAAGTGCTAATTGGTCACCTAATATAAATGGATGGAGGATACATTTCATCTCAAAGCAACAATATACTAAAAACTTGCAAGACCGATAATGAGGTTCTCACTTTCATATAGAGAATTATTTCTTACATTAAACATCTAATATCTATTTACTAATACCGACATACACCTTCCATTAAAAAAATGGAATGCTTGTGAATGTGAATGAAACTACAGAACTGAAGCTGCTGCTCGTCAATAGAAGAAATAAGTGTGGATTTGTTTCCAACATAAATGGTGTGGTACTGTACATATTTACAATTTAAGAATATGTGACCTTGTTGTAATTTCACCTCCGCAAATCCACTTCAGCATGTATTTTATAGAGAGACCGTCCTGAAATCACCGTCAGTTATTAAGGGAACAACCTTGAGAGTGTGAAGTCGAAGCTTATTTTAAGATCTTTTTATTTTTTTTATTAACTTTTTCCCCCCAAAAATATTGAACTACTGTAGGAAATATATACTGGCACTTACATAAAATGAAAAGCTTTCTTACATTCTGCTCCACTAAAATACTACATTTTAAGCTATCTACCTTAAATGTAAACAATTCATGTCCTTACACAATGAATATTATCTCAGTTGTGCCTAAAATACTGTATTTCTTAGCAAATGTCACACAGGGACAAAACTCAGCCTTCCTACGGTCAGGTAACGGATTTTTCTTCATCTAAATCAAACACATTTAAAGTGCACCTATTATGTTTTTTCAAATATTACCTTCCATGTAGTATGTTCTAGAGCTGTTTGTGAATGTAAAAAGTCTGCAAAGTTTTAAAAATCAAAGCGCACAACCAACAGAGTTATCGATTCTCTAAAGAAGTAACCGATTCTGAACAGCTGAAACAAGTCGTTAGTGATTCCAGGCTTTACTTCCTGTACTAACCTATGTAGGTTTGTAACAAAAAACCCCAGCTCTTCTTATGAACAGGTGGAGCTGAAACTGGATATGGTAGTGGGCGTTTCCTTTACAACCTACATTGACAGTCGTAGACCAATCACAAGAGACATCCCAATCTGACCAATCACAAGAGACATCCCAATCTGACCAATCAGAGCAGAGTATGCTCTCTGAAAGGAGAAATTTAGAATGAATCCTTTGTGATTCGTTTGTGACACTGGGTGATAAAAGGGTAATGCTTCAGTTTACATTATGGGCACATTCAAGTGTTTTTTGACCTCGGATGCATGTAAATCTATTGTATGAAACATTTAAAAGAAAATTAGGTGCACTTTAAAGTGAAAGTAAGTGCCAGAGGCAGCAAGATCTTTTAACAGAATCCGCACAGTTGTTTGACCAGTTAGTAGCCGGGAAGCAGATTAGCATCCTAGCCACAAATCCAGCTGAGTTGCAGGTGACTGAGAGCAATGTTTCAAAACTTTACACGATGCAGTGAAGAGAGAAGATCTGCAGGATCTACCCAGGAGCTAAGTCCTGAGTGGCTTTTTTGGAGAGATTAGGAGAAGAACTAATGTACAGAAATCTAAGAAATCTTCTAATTCTAAGAAACTTCTAAGTAGATGTGAAGTGTTGTTGAGCAGGGCGGCATCATTTGTCCCAGCAACGACTTCTTCCTTGTTAACACTTGTGTTAAGACCTTCGAGGTTCAGCAGATTCCAGTTGTATGAATGAGATTATTTCTAAGAAAATTGAACTGCTTTGGATGATGTGTTGCAGCAGAAGCAATATTTAAAACTTGTAGTAAACAGAAAACTATACTTCATACTGTAACAGAGCACCACAACTGGAGAATCCTTCCTAAAAACATACATAAAGCTTCAACATGTTATCAGTTACATGTTCTGTTTTTCATTGTAAAATAAATATTTTTCTTTATTCTTTTTAAAAAATCCATTATTTTTGTTTGTTTGTTTTCATTATGTGGATCTTCTGCCATATATGTCCCTTTGAATGAGATATTACTCTGGAAACAATAGCTTATTAGAATGGGTGCAGTAAACCTGTGATTTGAATGCAGCTGGCAATGTGCTTAAGATTGAAAATTACTCAAAAGTTCTTACCGATATGAGTCGAGAGTACAACTGACATGTTGTACAAAACACTTATTTTTACTTAGACTTATATTTAAAATGTATTAAAATACTTAAATTTGAACTAAAATTAGACCCAAATTTTTAATAGTTCTAAACTATTAAACAAATGCAAACGCAGAACTGAAGTGGAACATTTAATAATGTACAAAATAAAAGACAAAGCAAGGCTTCTAGAACACGTGGCAAGGTACAGAGATAAAGACACATGAACCATGAATGAGCATAACAGTGTTAACAGATCATAAGGTGATCCAGATTGACAGACCAAACAATGCAAGATAACCAGTGCAGTGTGGAGTGTGACCATATATACACAAGTGGTAATGAACCTAAAACGTGAATCAGGTGAAGTGAAACAAAACATGTAACTAGGTACAGTGGCTGATGGGAATCGTAGTCTCTAGTCCTCCGACATTTATATGACACTTCTGTATAAAGTTGTAACGGTATGAAAATTTCATATCACGATTATCGTATTATAAAAAGGTGCAAAAAATCTACAAAAAGTTGTGATACACACTGAAATCATTTAAACAGGACGTGTTACCCCCTTTCACAGCGACTTTCTTCAGGCAAGCTCTGCAGACAGGGTTACCATCTTCCAGTAAGTTTCTCTCAGCATTTTTATAAATCAAAAATATGACCACACTTCGGATTTGGTCCTCTGGGAAGGTTGGAAAATCTCTTGAGTGCTGTCACTGCCTTCCACCATGTTTTCACGCTCAAAAACAACAATGTTGCATGCTGCACCTGCATCAGACTCATGCTGGATGTGTGGAAGTTTTACAACAGTTTTACAAATCACAAAAATCACGGTTTTAATGATAATTAAATGTGACATGGTAGTACTAACTGTCTGGGAATTGTATCGTGAAACTGGTAACAGTTTCATCCCTACTTCCGTATATACCTCTACTGAACCCCTTCCCGGAATGATGGCTGCACATTAAAATGGACTGATGTGACAGATTGATAAGAGTATGACTTGTTTTACATCAGCACAGTGGTTTAAATCTCTGCTTTTAAAATGCTAAGTCAATTCCCTGAGTTACATTAGTATGCCAGTTGTACTGTGTTTAAATCTAACTGCGCTCGGTTAATGTCGCGTTGGAAGGATGGGAGCAATACACTCTTCATTATGGAGTAGAGCCCAGAGCAGTACTGAAACAATTTTGCATTAATGTGACATTTCTCTTGTTAACACTAAAACATTTACATTTTAGCAGTTACAGTGGCTGACTAAAAAATGCTAATGGCAAACGTGCTAACCACTAAGCCATCTTGCCCTCCATACACAAGGACATTTGTTACATCAAACGTTTCTAGAGCTCCAGTGACTTCCACTGTTTACAAAGATGCAAAAGGTGTCAAAGGGAGCAAAGTAAGTGCACTTGTTTTTGAACCATATGCAAATAACAATACACGGTTAAAGTTAAACTGACCTTGATACACAAAGTGAAAGCCTTTGGCAGTTTCTGGTCCAACTGTAGTGAATTTGATAGTTATCTGGTTTCCAGTACTTAAGGGCAATGACTCTCCTGTGGAAGAGAGAAAACATAAACAAGCCTCAAAACATTTCTTTAGCTCAGCTACAGATCTCCTGAAAGTGTCACTTTACTAAACACCCTGCTTCTTTTGCTAACTTGGCATTTAGCATTAATAAAATAATGTTTTTCTTGATTTGTGGGTTGTAATGCGCATTAAGCAGCATTGAAAAGGCTTAGCTAAAAATTGGCACAGCTCTTCCTTGCAGTGCTAACATTTTAGTTAATGGCAGTCCTGTGACAATGATTATATTTTAGCCAGTAATGGGAATGAGTGGAAAAGTGTCCAACACTTCAAATATTTAAGTGTGTCTTATAATCACTAGCATTCCTAGAGCTTTACCTGAGTGAGAGCCCGACAGTGAGGAGAGTAGAGGGGACTGCTGCGTAGGTCCGTCGTAAATGTCAACCACATCATTCAGAGATGTTTGAAACAGCACAAACTGACCGAATAGAACTGCAGCACAGGAAAGAAAAGATAATGACAAAAATGATCCATGCAAATAGCTGTTGTTGGCTTCAGAATTAAGAATATAAATATGCTTCCCAGGGCCTTTTGTTATGGAAGCCCTAAGCAGCAATGCATTTTTTCTTTCTTTCCTGTTTTCTCGTGATCTCGACTAAATTTTCTCTTCATATTGACATAAAAAAGTTGAAAATTTACATTTTTCTGTGTACTCGCCATAACATGTTTTATTGTTCTGGAGGAAGCAAAATCTTAGTGCAATCCTGCAGCATCATGGATGAGAAGATTAATTTTTACTTTGATCAGAGACTCACTCTTACTGAAATAGATCTATGTCTGTCAATGATTGACAACTTCTATATCAGTGTCAGACACTTGAGAAGGGGACACCCCTCTCTTTTAATGCAGCGATAAAGTCCATCTCTACAGCGGGCAATTATTAAATTTATGATGGCGATGGCAAAGACACCAGCATGCACACAACACCAGTCCCATTCACAAGGCGTGAGACTTTCTCCAGATAAAATGACAATAAAATGATAAAAGGAAAAAAATGCTTTTAGTTATGTCAAAATCAAAAGAAAATTTAGTCGAGATCATGAGAAAACAACTTTTGATATGTCGAGATCACAAGAAAATTAAGTCATGATCACAAGAAAACAAGAAAGAAAAAAAAGAATAATGCATGACCACTTGGGGCTTCCATATTTTCCCTTAAACTGGAACTCTTTTATTCAACATAGATCATACAACAACAGTTTTACTGTTTTTATGTGTATATAACACCATTTTCTTAATTAGATCAGGGTATTTTGAGCTTAGCAGACCTCTCTGAGGTAATAAAGCTGCATGTTTATTTAGATCTTTTTAATTGGCTGCTTCTTTGAAATGACTCTTCACTTGTTGCACCACTATACATGCTCATGGCAGTTTTGTATGCAGTCATCTGCTTTGATTGCATCGGTCAAAGAAAATCATTAGCATCCTAGTCATTAGTTTTACACTGCATTGCTCTGGAAAGGAAGAAAGCTCAATATGAGTAAAGCTGAACTTAATTGTGTTCCCTGAAAAGAAAATCAGGGCTTACAGTACATATTCTAAATATTGCACATTAGTCTATTATGCAATAACATTAGCATAAATAGCATTAGCAACCTGACACCTGTGGGATTACATGCACTCATCACTGAATAAATCCATCATGTTTAGCAGCCAGGCATTGCTGAAGTGCTTTATCTCACAGCCTAAAATGTGTGCTAAGAATTTGTGAAATATGTGAATGACACAGCAGGGGTTTGAAAGCTAATTGAAGCACACATATGTTTACTGCAGGCTGTGATGACACTGTGATGTTACTGGCTTAGAAATGTAGCTTTGAAAATGATAGCACACACTAGTCATGATTATATGAATGAATTTGCACTTCAAGAGAATATAGATACACTATACACATATTTATATATACTGCGCGAAAAAGCTGGTCACTTGCACAGACTACAGGATGTGAATAAGGTTAATTAGCAACACTGTTAAGCTGATAAATGGTGGTGCTAAAGGCAAAAGTAGACTACACTAGATATCTATGCATGCATACTGTACAGTATATGGCAATAAAACTAAGACTTTATAATTATAACCTCTTCTTTTTTATTTGCTGAGAAAAAAAAACCTTTAAGCGGCATATTCTGTGTTATGCACAGTACTTATAAACATAGTTTGCATGGACTGTATGGAGCAGCGGCTCTATAAATAAAAGCATAATTCGTTTGTGAAAAACAAGCCGATTTGATTGCAATTTGAAGCCACTTATATAACAGTGGTGGCTTAGCGGTTAAGGCTCTGGGTTACTGATCGGAAACTGCCAAGCTGCCACTGTTGGGCCCTTGACCAAGGCCCTTAACTCCAGGGGTGCCATATCATGTCTGACCCCAGCATGCAAAGAAAACACTGTTTCACTGTGCTCTACTGTATATGTGACCAATAAAGACTCATAATTATAGAGCAATATATGTACGAGATGGGACCAAAAAAACCCAAAACAAAGGTTATAAAATGTACAGCATTTCTTCTTTAATCTCCTTCAAAATACTCTCCTTGTGATGCAATACACTTGTCCCAGTATTTCTCCCATTCCTGGAAACATTTCCTGTTTTTTTTTTTTATCACACCTAGAGCCTCCTAGATTTCTTGCACGGTAGCAAATATTTGTTTCTGGTTAAAAACTCCTTAGTTGAAAATGCACCACTTCTCTGGATGTTTTTTTCCTGATATTTTCCCGCCTAAACATTTCAGTCTACAATTGCTTAGGTGGACACACATGGATTACGCATGACACATTTGAATTTGGGGAATTTTTGGGTTCCTCCTTATACTGTATGTTGGGTTTTGATCATAACAGTGTTTTTCTGTCTGTAATATACTTCGACACCTCAACTTTAAGAAATCATAAATACCCTTCTCCAAAATGATGTGGAAAACTTATAATTGAAGATCACATTTGTAAGAAGCCAATTTAATAAACAGTGTTGTATAAACAGTCATTTTGCCTTAAAGACATGGCTAGTTATGTGTGATTTCCTCACATGAATAATTGAATAATTATCCCATTTTTGACAATTATTATACAGCTACATTCCATTGCCAAATGGACATAAGCCTAATAAACAGAATAAATGACATTCTCCCGTTTGATTTGACAGCCATAATCAAGATGGCAGATCAAGGCAGATGTTATGACAGAACAGTGTTCTCAGCTTACTCTTAGCTGCTGTTAACAACAACTTAACATATTTAAAACCAAAAGTATGCTGTACTTTGTGAAACAGCTGTTGAAACAACTCTGACAAACAGGACTCATAAAAAGCTGAACGGTCTGCCATAAAAGTTTTCATATGTGCACGGCCTCTGTAGAGTTTCCTGATGGATCATTTCTGTAGGCTGGGAGCAGTGGCTTGTGGGAATGTACTAACTACGCTGTTATTGATGGTGTTTCTATCCTCTGGTACAGCCAGCTGGAAAATGATCTATAACTCAGTATGACGAGTCTGCTTGTGTATATTGAGTTCACACCCCTGTGTGTTTGATAAGAACAATAGGAGAGATGTAGAGGCCCTTGCCATATTACTCTTGAATTTCACCACCTCAGAGGCTGTGGCATTGCCAAAACCATTACCTCTGAAGGCCAGAGAAAACAGTTGTGCTTGTTTAGGTTTCAACCATTTGCATACCTAACAAGCCAAGGATATACTTGGGGAACACTAGCCAATTCAGAAGCTAAGTGAAATTATTCTGTGCAAATCAGTGGATTTAAGCATTGTGTATTTCAATGCAAATAAAAACACAGGTGAAATTCTGAGTAAAACAAATATCAACAATAATGAATTTCAGGAGTTAATAAAACACAAAAGCCTGGGTTACACACGTAAGGGTGAGGTTGCATGAGGTTTACACTGTGGAGAGTGCCCTAGCGTGACCGGTATCTGATGCTTATGTGAAATCACACCTATTTATAGGCCTGCCATGGTCAGGTGATGTGGCAATTAAGCATGTCGCGTGATTTAAAAAAACCGCACCTGTGAACTGCGCCTCTATTATCTGAAGTGAAGACAAAATTCACAGGCATGACCCAGTAAGACAAAGCTACACAATGTCTCATTCCTTTCTCAGGGAACAGGGTTACATGCATAACCCAGACATTCCCTTTCAAAGGGAACTCAACGTTGCATGAGCTTCACACTGTAGGAACAAGAATACCCACATCATCATACAAAGGGAAAAAGATCTGAGCCCGAGGGTCACTGCAAAACACTCAAGCCCGGGGTGGAATGCATGTCCAGACTGTAATATCGAATGAATGTGTGTGATGTAGACCACCCCACCACAGCACAGACATCCCGTAAGGGTACCCCTTTGGATATCTTTAGATAACAGTCACTCGCAAAAGTGAAGGGAACTCAGTTATAACGATGTCCAAGTATTCTTTAAACATGGACATGTGTAAGAACATATTTTATGAAGCAGAATTACCCTTGCCAGCATGCACTTCTAATAATTTGTATATACATTTATAAATTTTTTTTACTGATCAAAGAAACCACAGTCCCACCCACTCGGTATTTATAGTTTTGCAAGACTGAGGTTGATGAATTCACAAAGTTCTTCTAGATAAAGAGGTGAAAGTAACTGCTACCAGAAGCAAATGTTCCGTTTTAATGTCCCTCAACATTTACTTCTTCTTTTCTGCCAGGTGATTTTTTAATGGTTTTTGGTCTGATCACTGCTTTAGCAAAAAAAAACAAAAAAAAACAACAGCAGCATCTTCTGTACTGCTGTAGATGGTGATACCTCTGTAAAAAGTGTAATCCCCAATGCACACAGCTGATGAAATGAGCTGGAACATTTATCCCTGGGGAAATGTATACAATTGCTGAAACTCTGAGCAAGACATGCCAACTTTAACTTAAATGCACCATCCATTCTGTCTATGTTGGCAGAACCTTGCTGTCAAAGAGTTTGGAGCCATTTACAGAGAACGGGGAGATCCCATTTATCTACACCAGCCATGGGCCACTCAGCATGGATCGATTGCCAGTCCAGAGATCGTTCTAAACCCTTCATTTTCTTCCCACAGTGTCCATCTTTAAGATAATCCACCATTTAAACCCTGGCCACACTGCACACAGTCCAGATTATGAGAAATGTCTTGGCAGACCTTCAGAGGCCAGTTTTCAAGAAAAGTGTATATGAGAAATCTCAAACAGTGTGAAATAAGCCCAGCTAATAATTTACAAATATTACAAATATTTACAAAGGAGAGTTTGCAGCTTAAGAAAAAAGAAACAAGTTTTAATATGCCAAAAGGTGTCACTTAACTTCTACAATAAAAAGTTTAAGTTGTGATGACTCAAGGACACCTATTTTTTTTTTTACAAAATTTTTTGTAAACTTTAGTATACGTTAAAAGTGTCCTGTAAATGTATCATGTTGCATGACGAACAGCAGAGCTGTGCTTTACATTGTCAATAGGTTACACACCTGGGTGAATATAACAGCATGATGTTGGATTGTCAGAATCTAAGTTTGCCTTTTGTGCATCATGTCTGAGCAGAACACAACACACAAACACATGTTTCAGGATGACATTTATGAGACACTGGGACAGTGACTGGTCTGAAAAAATCAACCAGACCTCAATCCCATAGAAAATTTGGGATTATTAAGAACATCCACCATCCAAAATTCTTGCGTAACTGTCTGAGTAAAGACATAAGTCTGTAAAGTACTGTAAAAAAGTAAATGTCCCCAAGGAGGAGTCAGCAGGGTCGTTTGTAGTGATTTGACAAAATATAGGAATAGGGCCCTCATTTCAGTGTTTTAACATTGATATTTAAATTTTCAGCAGCTAAGGATCACGCGCTCACACCGATGCAGCCCGGGTTTGATTACCGGGTTTGAATCTCAGCCACTGGCAGGTTGCACTCAGTTCTGGTCCCAAGCCTGGATAAAATGGGAGGGTTGTGTCAGAAGGGCATCTGGCATAAAACCTATGCCAAATCAAACATGCGGCCCAATGATCTGCTGAGGCGACTCCTAACAGGAGCAGCTGAAACAAAAACAATTATATATAATTTGCATTTTTAGGCAGGCCTTGGCTTCTGCAAACCTGAACATGATAAAGGTGAGTGCTGAAATAAACTCGGAGATTATTAACAAACAGGAAACAGGAGGTGTGTGTTAGCTTTCAGGAGAGTTATGTCAGGATTAAATTGTGCTTCTGAATGTGAGATTAAAACTGTTATCTCCAAATGTTTCACTGCAAAAAATCAACAGCAGCCAAATGGCTTATTAATAAATATTTCTTATTTTAGGCTTCAATGGTGAGACACTGATGGTGTTACGCCCTCGCCGGCAGATGGCACTGCAGCGTGGCTTCTGAGTGCGCACGTGCATGTGACTGAATTGTGTAAAATGGACACACGCCTTGGCTTTTGGTTTCCTTCCTCCTTCTGTATAGACATCGGCTGATGTGAGAGGGTGTGTCTTGATTTGAGCCAGGTGGCTTGTTTAGTTTGATTATGTTGGTTATTTAAACCCCTCGTGTGGCTGCGCACTTCGCGCAGTATTTATGTTAAATGAATGTTTGAATGTTGAATATGTTACGTGTGCTAAGCGGTCTAGTTTTCCTGTCCTGTTCAGTTTCTTGCCTCGCTACCAGTTTCTAGTTTTCCTGGTGAAGACTGCGTTTTCCTTGTTTATTGATTTACGTGTTTAATAAAGTCTTTGATCTGCACTTGTTTCCGCTCAAGTCTCGTGATGCTACAGAATACTGCGTGCACCACGTGGAAGCAGCAGATACACATGAGCGCTGCCTTTCACACCGAGTGGGAGGAGTGAAATCAGTCATACCGGGAAGAGAGTAAAAAGATAGATGAACAACTTGCTCAGATCGACCGCCTTCTAACGCAAAGAGAGCTGCTGCAGCAAGTCGGGCCATGCACCACGTTGCCACCCGCATTTTACCCCTCCCCCGGATAGCTACGCGGCGCTATGCAGACAGCAGAGCAACCCGAATTCCTGGGGCTTACCGCAGCAGGGGAATCACACCATGCCATGCAGCCGCGAGCAACCCGAATTCCTGGGGCTTCCCACTGCAGGGGAATTAGACAACGCCATGCATCCATCAGAGCAAACCAAATTCCTGGGGCTTCCCACTGCAGGGGAATTACACAATGCCATGCAGCCAGCAGAGTCACCAGAATTCCTGGGGCTTCCCACTGCAGGGGAATTACACAACGCCATGAAGCCAGCAGAGTCACCCGAATTCCTGGGGCTTCCCACTGCAGGGGAATTACACAACGCCATGAAGCCAGCAGAGTCACCAGAATTCCTGGGGCTTCCCACTGCATGGGAATTAGACAAAGCCATGCAGCTAGCAGAGTCACCCGAATTCCTGGGGCTTCCCACTGCAGGGGAATTACACAATGCCATGCAGCCAGCATAGTCACCCGAATTACTGAAGCTTCCCACTGCAGGGGAATTACACAACGCCATGAAGCCAGCAGAGTCACCCGAATTCCTGGGGCTTCCCACTGCAGGGGAATTACACAACGCCATGCAGCCAGCAGAGTCACCCGTATTCCCGGGGCTGCACACTGCAGAGGAATTACACCACGCTCCAGCCCGAGTCCCTACAGGGAGGTCTCAGCTTCAGAGCTCCAGCCCGCCGAGGAAGCTGTCCTTGTCCAGCCCAGCTGAGGAAGCTGTCCCGCTGTCCAGCCCAGCCGAGGAGGCTGTCCTGCTGCCCTCTCCAGCCGAGGAAGCCATTCTGCTGCCCTGTCCAGCCGAGGAAGCCATCCAACTGCCCTGTCCAGCTGAGGAAGCTGTCCCGCTGTCCAGCCCAGCTGAGGAAGCTGTCCCGCTGTCCAGCCCAGCCAGGGAAGCTGTCCAGCGTTCCAGTGCTGCCGGGGGCGTCATCCAGCGTTCCAGTGCTGCTGGGGGTGTCGTCCAGGGTTCCAGTGCTGCTGGGGGTGTCATCCAGTGTTCCGGGCCCACTGAGGACAACGCCCCGACTTTCAATTCCACCGCGGGTGGTTCTCCACCTGTCTGCTGCCCAGCAGAGGACACCTTGTTTTCCGTTGTGGCGAGAGCTCAACGCGGCTTCTCAGTGCACGCTTGCATGTGACTGAACTGTGTAAAATGGACACGCACCTTGGCTTTTGGTTTCGTACCTTCTTCTGATTAGACATTGGCTGATGTGCGAGGGTGTGTCTTGATTTGAGCCAGGTGTCCATGTTTAGTTTAATTATGTTGGTTATTATGTTGGTAAACCTCTCACACTTCGCACAGTATTTATGTTGAATGAGCGTTTGAATGTTGAATACGTTACATGTGCTAAGCAGTCTGGTTTTCCTGTCCTGTTCAGTTTCCTGCTTCGCATGAAGTTTCTTGTTTTCCTTGTTTATTGATTTATATGTTTAATAAAGACTTTGATCTGCACCTGTTTCCGATCAAGTCCCGTGATGTTACATGTGGATTTGCTGATATTACTCTTAAATTATACATAAGGTTTACACTGACAAAGTGATGGATTGAATGTATCCAATTCAAATTCATAATTGTCATGTTGATGCATCAGCACAATTCTTGCAAAAATGTAAGTAAACAAAAAGGCAAAAATGTGTTGATGCTGAATATTGTTTCATTCTCTAATGTTAAAATTTTAATAAAATACATCAAATGTGTCACTTTTTCCAATGTACTACATTATATAAAGTGGACAGTTAGACAAAGGCATGACAGGAAAACTGAATCTTAGTTGATTCCCATAACGTATTTTAAATAACAGTTTAGTTCTCCACATCTTGAAGGTTTAAAAGGTCCTGACATGCAAAAGAGCCAGACAGCTGCACACAGGATAGAGCTCACCATGAGGCTGCTCTTTCGCAGAGATAAATACTGTGTTTTCAACCCTCTCCTCTGAACCACACCGCTGCACGAGATCACACTTGTATTTAATACACTTCGACACTTGCTTAATGCCTCCTATGGAAATGAGGGCTGTAATTAAATTCACAGTTCGTCCACTTTCCTCAGGAGGAAAACTGCTTGGAAATAAGGCATGTCTGTCCCACATTGTCCTTGTCTCACTCTATTTCATTCTCTTGGGCTGTGAGGGAGCCTGAGGGGAGAAAAGCATGGTGTCCAAAGCAAACTTTCTAATGTTTCTTACTAACAGTGTTCATGCAAGTCCAGCTGGACACACATCTTTCAACACTTAAAATATTAATTCAGCTCTGGAGATTTTGCTGTGTCACTGCTCACTTCAGTATTCACTCCTCACAGCATAATCTAGTCACTCCTACCCTAACCTAAGAGCTTAAGCAAACATTCTCTTTTATGTTTCATCAAAAAACATGAACACCAGTGACCTAGAGTGAGAACATTAGCCAAATTACACATGAATAAATATTTCTTATTTTAGACTTCTTGATTTGCAGGTAGCTATATATTGCGAAGAACTAACATCAGTAGGTAAGTAGGTTACTCATTTTGCTATCAGTGTTAGCATCTGTATTGTTGAGTACCAAAAAATATGTCCTTCGTCTTAAAAAAATTGTATTGATGTTTTAAGTTAACTTTAGGAATGACTTAAATCCAAATTAGTACACTAGTCCTCCGGTCCATAGACATGCATTGTAGGCTGATTGGCATTTCCAAATTGTCTATAGTGTGTGAGCGTTTGTGTCCTGTGATGGTGATGGGTTGGCACCCTGTCCAGGGTATCCTCCGCCTCGTGCCCAGAGTCCCCTGGGATAGGCTCTAGGCTCCCTGTGTAGGATAAGCAGTATGGAAAATGTATGGATGGATGGATGGCTAGTAGAATATTAAAATAAATATCAATAACTGTATTTTATTTGACAATAAACTACATGTTAAATTGATAGTACACTTTAAGCTTAAAAAAGGGATATCTAGCTAGCTCTTTTCTATGTCATAATATGCAAAACTGAGGGTGCTCTTTCTGAGACAAAAGACATCGTTTTAAACTGAGAAAGGCCATCCTTGCTATGCCGGTATTGGGATTCAAAATAAAGATTTCATCAAGACTACTGTGACATTCATTAATATGAATATGAGTAAAGAATGTTTTAATCACTTCTTCAAATTCAATTTAAATTGCTTGATATGTATTCTGAACATATTGTATACTGATTAAAACTTCCTCACATAAAGGCCTAATAAATAATTCAGTGTGGACCTGAATATTTAGTATACTCAGCAGTATGTATCTGAACTACATTATTACTGCTGTATTTCAAATTAAAATGCCCCATTATGCTTTTTCAGATATTAACTATCAGGTAGTGAGTAATATAGTTCTTTGTGAATGTAAAAAGTCTGCAAAGATTAAAAAATCAAAGTGCATGACAAATGGAGATATTGTCTCCCAAAAGAAAGAACTGATTTTGAAGCGCCTGAAACGAGTCCTCAGTAATTCCAGACTTCCTTCCTGCACAAACCTATGTAGGTTTGTGACAAAAAACCCCGCCTCTGGTCTGTATTGGCTGCTTGCAAACAACTTATACTTTGACCTGCCTTTATTGTTGTTGTAGTATCCAAAACAGGAGCTGTAAAGGCAGAGCCCTCTTCTGGAAAGGGGGTGGGGGGCAGCAGCTTATTTACATTTAAAGAGACATACACAAAAACAGCGTGTTTTTGCTTCCACTCAAAAACGGGCATTTATAGCATAGTATGATAGTATGATTCGTGGGGTATATTGAACTGAAACTTCACAGAAACATTCTGGGGACACCTGAGACTTACACTACATACGCATATTACTTATATTGCACTTATATTAGTAAAAAGAGGCATAAAAGGCATAATTTATCTTTAAAAAAAGGCATAATTTAACATTATTGAATTTTTAGATTAAGCTGTACCAATTAACTTGTTTAGTTAAAGATATTTCTGTCCCACATTGTCTAGCATTAAAAATAAGGTACAAGTATATTCAACATTTAGAAGTATACTTGTTGCAAACATCGATACATTTTATAAGGGTATATCTGCCCCTTCTGATCCAACACGTTCAATATTTCATTTTAATGGAATAATGCCAGGAGTATTCAGTAACCTAGCAGCAGAGTTTCAGGTGTCATTACCAACTGCTCGCAGCATTGTTGTAACACAAAAAGTTAAACTATTCATAGGCTCAGAACACTGTGCAAAATTCCTAGGTTATTATCAAGGTTCTCACCACCCATATTTTGAGTGACTCAGAGTCAATTACATCGTAGTTGATGTAAAGCTTGGAGAAACTCCAGGCTATACACCCTCACATATCCTACTTAATAATGCCAAGGTCATAGCTGTAACCAGTCCTGTAGCGAATCATCAGACTGTGCTCTGATAAAGGACTCATAGTCAGGGTTAGAATGGATGTGAGAGGGAAACAGGTAGACAGGTCCTATTACCTTTCCAAGTATAGCGATGTATTATATAATTGGTAATTGTCTGTTACTATGTACTTGTCACTTGACCCGTCTGGCCTTAAATGGCATCTAGCCTGATATAATGGAAGTAGTGGTATTATACACCCACCAGTAGAGTCTGGAGTGTAGATTGAACAGTGTTAATCTAGGTCCAATATACATTAATGGGCAAAAGTATGTGGACGCCTGACCATGAGCCCCTTATGTGGGCTTTGTGGGAAAGCGTCCCTGAGAAGAAAACAAGGTTTATTAAGAACATGTGGAAGACCTTCGGTAGCCTGCACCATGCCCTGATCTTATGCCTTTTGAATACCTTTGGGATGAACTAGAATTCTGACTGCATACCAGGCCTACTCACCTCAGTGCCCCACCTCACTAATGTAGCTGAATGGGCACCAAGGTTATCGTTAACGAAAACTAACATGAAAACTAAAACTATGAGCAAAATAATATAACTAAAATAAAAATGTGAGTTTTCAAATAAATGAAAGCTAAAGTGCAATGTCTACCTGCAATACGATTGGAAACTAAGTAGAATTTCAGCTAAATTTTTTTGATATTTTAAATGTTTAGTTGTCTGACTTAATCCTCTAACCCAGTAAGGCCGAAAAACCAGCTTGCCCGTGTTTGACCTATTCCCGTAAGGACGATATACCGGCTTGATCATCTATGCCAAATACCCGTAAGGCCGATATAGCGGCTTTGCAGTATAAACGTTATCCACATAAGGCCGGTATACCGGTATTATTCTGCTATGATTCCTTACTTATTTAATTATTATTTTTTTAACCCGGAAGGTTGATGACATCATGACATCACGACGTGATTAAGTTATTACACCATCATTACGATGAAGATGATCCAAGTGTGACTGTTGTTGATAGACATATGGTGTAATAGTAGAAGTGAACTAAAAATGCCAAAGCGAAAAGCTAACCGTGTTCCAGCTAAAGTTACACCTACAATCAACACAGGTACATATAAAGCTGTGAAAAAAAAGAAAACCTACACAGTTATACAGATGAGAGCGAGGATTCTAGACACTGACAGCAGTGAAAGTTCAGGTGATGTTGAAACCAAAACTGATAGTGATAAATCCTTCCCTGAAAAGAAAAACAACCCCCGCAAGGAATCAAAAATTGTTTTTCATTGTCCGGAACGTGACCAATTTCAGTGCATTCATGAAAACAGTACCTGTTGGTCTGTTTTATCACCAGAAAGACTTTTGGCGTAAACATCCATTTATTCAAAGGCATTGACCACACTGATGCTCGTATGGTACTTCTAAATGAGTAAATATTTTAGCAGGTATTTTTCGTAATTTCTCTAGTTAAGATTTGTGCTCTAAGTGGAGTAAAACAAACAAAAAAAAACAGTAATGTGTATTAGAACTTTTAGACACAGCAGTGATTGTGTAGCAGTGGAAGTTCACACTGGATGTCCTGTTCACACTGTGCACTACAATAGCATGATAAAATCTCACAATAAACAATATGTATACGTTTTAATCAGTTACAGATGCATTCAATTGGACTGTTATTATGCCCTGTGTAATTTGTTTTAATGAAACAATAATTTGATCATAAATGCTTGTGGATGATCGATAGATTAGACAGATGGATAGGTGGGTAGATGGGAGGGAAATTATTTAATGACACTGCAGATATAATAGAGCTGAATTATTTATTCATTAATTTATTTAATTTGTTTTTTTATAATAGCAGGAAGCATACCCATTCACACATCAATTCAACCCCACAATGTTCAAACCAAATCTATGCCCATGGGAGCACTAATGTAGAAATTAATAGGTAAGATAAACAGCGCCCAAATTGGGATTTATTTTTAGTATAATTACCATGATATTAAAAACTAAAATTATACTGAAACAAAAATACAAACTAAAAGTAATATTTTCAAAGATAAAAAATGAAATCCAAACTACGTATGCACCATTAAAACTAACTGAAACAAAACTGAAATGAAAAGCCAAAATACAAAACAAAATAAAAATAAAAACTAGCAATATTTACTATACAGAATATTACTGTATAATAATTTGTATGGGCACAAATCTAAAAGAAACATGCCAAAATCTAGTGGAAAGGCTTCTCAGAAGAGTGGAGGCTGTTATAACAGTTATATACTGTAGTTATAGAAGCAGTTGTATGTTGGTCATATTTGGCTTGTGTTTATTGATATTTTGACAATGGGAGGGAATTTAGGTGCAGTTCTGACAGCATAATGTTTAAAAGGCTTTGTATTATATATCTTAAGGATTCACTTGGTCTAGCTTTATCGTGTTCAATGGGCTGTATTGCAGTCTGTTATCATTCCATATTAGAGCATGCTGTGTGCCTTCATAGATGTATGATTCAGCTAAGGTGGTGGAATTGTGTCAGCAGTAAAGTTATTGAGACAGTCAATGCGGACTTATGGCATGCCAAACTATTGTGTCACTAGATATCAAAAGCAGAAAGAACTGATTCAGAATTAGTAAAACATTCTCTCTGAATACGCCCAGAGTATCTGTGTTGCTGGTATTAGGGGCCATTGCTAAAGTGCAGCAAGAAACAGTGCAAAAAAGTATCAAAACGAGGACATGCCTGATTTCAGTAGGGTCTTGCTGCATGGGAGTGATTGAAAATGCAATCCACTCTAACCCACCACTGGCCACATACAGTGACAGGAAAACTGATTAGCTGAATTTTTCAGCTGGAACAAGCTAGAACCTATCATTAGACTAGTAGCTCCAAAATTACAAAAATACCGCAGCATTCAACACTGTATTTGGAAACACTGTATCTAACCTCATATTTGTAATGAGCATGTAAAGGATTTGTCAGTAATGATTACTAATTGACACTGATAGAAAAATATGAAAATGGAAACCAGATACAATTACTGTAAGAGAGTGCCTCAGTAGTTGTTTTTATATCACACATGTTCTGCATAGTCCATGTCACCATGATATTATAATAACTATTCTTTTGTGTTATAGCAGCCTTGATTTTTTTTTTAATCTAGTTGGAACAGTTGTACATTCATGGCATATGTTTAGGGCCCCATCAATGATTGAAGCCCAGGGGTCCCCAACACCCCAAGTCCATCCTTGGGCGCATATATATATATATATATATATATATATATATATATATATATATATATATATATATATATATATATATATATATATATATATATATATTTTTTTTATTAGTATTTTTATTTTTTTTTACAGCGTTAACTGTATGGATGTGAGAAACAATATCAGTACGATGAAGCACTGTTTCTGTTATGCAGTGACCAGTTTGATCCTGGTTACATTTCGCAATCTAAAGTTCTAGCATTGGGTAAAGGTTCTTAAATTATATTAATCTTGGCTCATCTCGACATTCTTTATTGGCTCACAATTAATTAATGACCTTCACTTATTACCTGACACTTAATAAAGCTATTTTCATTTTTCTACATTTCTATAGATTTTTGCCAGGCTCAAATATAATTTTAAGATATTTCATTACTTCATAATACATACCCAATTACAGAACTGCAGCACACTGTGACACTTTGTCTCTGAATGATACTCGGTAGATTCCAGAAGTGTCAAAAGGCTTTAGAATTTCATATAATGAAAAGAATTAAGAATAAAAAGGTTCTTTTGGTATTGTGCTATCTTTAAAAACTCTCTTTGTGAAACCATGGACATACACAAGGCTTGTGCCGTTCCTATTAACATTAACTGCCAAATCAAACTGACTTGAACTGACCAGAGGAACACACACGCATGCACGCACACACACACACACACACACACACACACACACACAAACAAACTACTCCTTCATTGCTACAAGCTGTTCAGTGGCTTCATGATTCTCATTCGAATGTGGGGTTATGATCTTGTACCCCTTTTCCTCCCCCCTTCCATTTCCTCCTTTTCTTCTCTCTTTGTCCAATATAATGTTTGCTCTATTGGCTCAACTCTACAGTCACTTAAGTTGAGCCTGTACTACTCCAGGCCAGGTGGCACACTTCTTTCCCCCGAGTCTTAGCTAACCTCTCTCTGCTTGGAAGCATGCACTGGAACTCTGCCTTGGTTTCAATAGCCAGTCCCTGAGGGAAAGGGGACTGACGCACTCTGTTTGAGGCTCAGCCATCTCTAGGTCATTCAAACTGGTTCGTTAAACACAGTTGAATATGCTCATCTATATCAGCACATGTTGGACATGCAAATAGCCATAATACACACACTTCTATGATGTTGTGAAAAAGTAGTTACCCCTTTACTGATTTCTTCTTTTTGTTGGACAAAAGGGTTTCAGATCCTTATACAAATCTAATATAAACCTAGGAGAACACGAGGAAACACAAAACAGATTTTAAATGATCATTTCATATAATAAAGGAAAAAAGTTATACAGTTCCTACAATATTCCACCCATAAGAAAAAACGTCAGGGTTACGCATGTAACCCTGTTCCCTGAGAAGGGAACGAGACGTTGCATTTAGCAGTATAGGAACGCCTTGTGCGCGTGACCGGTATCTGAAGCTTGTGTAAAATCATGCCTCTACTTATAGGCCTGCCATGATCAGGCGACGTGGCAATTAAGCATGTCGCATGATATATATATATGGCACCTGTGAACCACGCCGCCAGCCTCTATTATCTGAAGCGAAGACGCAATTCACAGGCCAGCCCCGGTATGACAGTGCTATGCAACGTCTCGTTCCCTTCTCAGGGAACAGGGTTACATGCGTAACCCCGACGTTCCCTTTCAAAGGGAACTTCGACGTTGCATTTAGCAGTATGGGAACGGGAATACCCACTCTGTTATACCGAGGGTACGGCCTGTTCAAAAAGACCCAAACCCGAGGGTCACTGCAGGACACTCGAGCCTGGGGAGGACTGAATATCCAGACTGTAATAACAAATGACCGTGTGTGGCACAGACCACCCTGCAGCTGCACACACATCCTGCAAGGAAACCCCTTTTGACAAAGCCTTCAACAATCCCAGTAGAGATGCACTGCTTTGACACAGCATCACTTTTCCTGTCGCTGCCAAAGCAGACTAGTAGCTGCTCTGACTTACGCCACTGGCCGGAGCGGTGTACGTAAGTACAGAGAGCCCTTACTGGACACAGCAGGTGCATCCTCTCTTGTTCTGGTCAGAGGACAGAGGAGGGGAGAAAGCCTGCAACACCACAGGGTGGGCAGCCAATGTAGGCACTTTAGGAATATAATCTGGCCTAGGATACAGGAAGGACTTGGCTTATCTAGGGGTAAAGTCAAGGCAGGAGGGGCAACAGGGAGAGCTTGTAGACCTCCCACTCGCTTGAGAGATGTCAGGGCCTGTAAACGAGCTACCTTTAGAGTCAGAAGCTTCTCAGAGGCTGACTCTCGCTTGGGGTCCCTCAACAGGGGCATGGCTGGCCTCAAATGGGGTCCCTCAACAGGGGCATGGCTGGCCGAAACAGCGGCCCAGTAACCCTGATTGTAGAAGGAGCCCAGCCCGCTGAGAAATGTTCTGTAAGAACTCCAGGACTGTAGCAATTGCGCAGTTCTCTGGGTCTAGGTGACGTTCCTCATGCCGCAAGACAAAAAGCTGACACCTGACTGCATTTGATTTCCTTGTGGATGGGATCCACTCCAGGGGCTCGAATGGGGCAGCCAACAGACCTTCCAGGACCATAGAAGGTCCCAGGAAAGTATGCATGGCCTGCAGATGGGCCGCAGCCATCTGACACCACGCATGAACCTCAAAGGTAGAGGATGTTGCCTCACAGAGGCTCCATCAACAGGGTCATGGCTGGCCGAAACGGCAGCCAAGTACCCTGATTGAAGAAGGAGCCCAGCCCGCTGAGAAACGTTCTGTAAGAACTCCAGGACTGTAGCAATTGTGCAGTTCACTGGGTCTAGGTGACGTTCCTCATGCCACAAGACAAAAAGCTGACACTTGAGTGCATACGCTTTCCTTGTGGATGGTGCTCTAGCTTTTAACATGGTTTCAACAATCTCAGTTGTGAGACCCGAATCTATGAGCTAGTGCCCCTCAGTGGCCAGACCCACAGTTGTCGAGTTCTGGCCGAGCGTGATAAATCAGCCCTCCGGTTTGAGACAGTAGATCCGCTCTAGGGGCTCGAATGGGGCAGCTGACAGATCTTCCAGGGCCATAGAAGGTCCCAGGAAGGTATGCGTGGCCTGCAGATGGGCCTCAGCCATCTGAGACCACGCATGAACCTCGAAGTTAGAGGATGTTGCCCCACAGAGGCTCCCTCATGCGTGGCTGGCCGAAATGGCGGCCACATAACCCTGATTGTAGAAGGAGCCCACCCCGCTGAGAAATGTTATTGTAGGAGATCCAGGACTGTAGCTATTGCGCAGTTACTGGGTCCACAGTGAATCCCTGCGGATGGGAATCTCCCAAGGAGTGCCATCTTGCAGAGATATTATCTCTCAGAACCATGTTCGAGCTGCCAAAAAGGTGCTACTAGCGGGCTATCTTGGCAAACTCTCGCTAGAGCTAGTGGGAGCAGCGATGGGGGGGCAGCATACAGATGTGACCTCAGCCACATGTGTGGATTCCACCCTAGGTTCCCAAGATACAGCTTTATCTAGCTCAGTGTTGATAGGATTGACACTACGCCTGTTGGGGATAGAAACGCCCTCATCGTAGTAGAATCCTATAACCCCTAGAAAAGTTGTCCACTGCAGTTGTCCAGAGAAGTGGGCGGAGCTTCTGTACAGTGTCTGTGTATGGCTTCTGATTTGCATAGTAAAGCCTTAACGTACATGTGTGGATGCAGAGGCGAATGGTGTTGACTGACAATGGTTTACCAAAGTATTCCTGAGCCCATGTCAGGATCTCCATTAGAGACTCATGACGGTTTTTAAGACAGTGATGTCTGAGGGATTGGAGATTACATGTATTCAGAAGAGGTTTTCGGCCTTGCTCTACCCATTTGTCTTTGGGGAACGTTGTTCTCAAAGTGTTGGATTATTTGCTTATGCATCTGTTGTCAGATTAGCAAGCCTCGACCCATCCTTGCTCTTGAAGGACTAGGACTTTTTTGGAGGATCCTTATATACTATGATTAAACGATTGCCTCATCTGTTTCACATAACCTTCTTATTTCAACTCGTCACATCACTATTAGTCCTAAATTGCCCCCGTCCCAACTTTTTTGGAAAATCAATTTCAAAATAAACGTTTCCCTTTAAAAAAACTATGCAGGTGATTAGGTAAAACATATATGTTTTTTGTTTAAATACAAGTCAAAGTACATTTACAAATCACTCCTCTTTGTTTTAATTAGCATTTTCCATACTGTCCCATCTTTTTCTGAATTGGGGTTGTATATTAAATTTACTTTGAAGACCTGAAACAATTAAGTGTGACAAAATATAAGAAATCAGGATAGGATTAAATACACTTCATACGACTACTGAATATGACAATGTTAATAACACAAGACTACTTAAAGGTGCAGTGGTCAATATGTTTATTGTTCCATTCAAATTATGTGGAAATGAAAAAAGTGCCTGCAAAAAACACGTGCTGGGCACCATGGGTGGGTTTACCTCCCTCCTGTCAGTCATGTTATAGACACTCCCAAATCACTCTGCTCAGAATTATAAACATGTAGAAATTCAGTGCTAAATGCCAGACATCGCTATGGTTGTAGAGTAGAAAAGGTTTGTTGAAAAAAGTGCATGACAACAAAACAAATAAAACAAGACTGAATCTGGAAGCTGTAGTAGCTGTTACCTGCAAAGGAGGCAACCAAATTATCTACATTTCTCCCGAACAGCTAACACGATCATTAATACAATGAACTAGTTTGAATCAATGATGGTAGCTAACAATAAGTTATTTCATGTGTTTACATATAACTTTAGCATAACTGAGCCGGGTTGAGGGCCAGAGAATACAAATACCCGAAATAGATTAAAACATACTGGTCAAAAATTTAGGTTTTTGTCTGGGTTCGGTGCTATTGAGCAAATGGATTATTGATTTAGGCACCCATAATAAGCTGCAAACTTTAAAATACTCTTACATGAAAAAGTTATCTGGAAGGATTTTTGTGCATCCATACTTGTTATAACTGGCCAAGTCGAATGAGATGATAGAAAAGTTTACTCCTTGACCTGCCATCCATTCGCTTGTACATTAAACACAAGGGGATGGCAGGTCAAGGAGTAAATAAGTCATTCCAATATTTTTGAATTTCAGGTTGTAACCGCTACAGCTGAAATTCAACCCAATTCACCTTAAAAAAAACTAAACAGGGCAATATGTACTATGCAGCTTTTCATATTCCATCACAAATTCCACATAAAAAGGTCCACATAACCTACATTGAGAAATTACAGAACTCCCATTGGTCTGACAATAGAACCAGTTGTAGCTCCCTCCATGTTAAAGGTTGCAATATATGAGTCATTTCTGATATTCAATAGAGAAAAGGAAAAACAGAGGGTATTTAGAGCACACCAAACCAAATGTAAACTTGGTATGCACTTTCAAGCCAATTTGAAACAAGTGGGATGTATCTTCAGTCTGAGCCTGTTTAGTTCATGATTGACACAAGGCTTCTACCACACAATAATAATAAAGCGAGTTAAAAATACCCAAGAAAAACTAACAGAACGGAGGGCACCAGAGTGTCATGGGCATTATGCAAGACTATACTTTATGCAAGTGAATAAAAGAAAAGGTTTTTTTTCACTGTTTCATTATTTTGGATACATTGGGTCCAATTAAAAGATCTAGGAAAGGATCTTTCCCTCCAAGACACAGAGCATTAGATGATGCAAAAAATGCACTCAGCTTAAGGGAAATTAAGTTAACATCTGCTAACTGATAGTAGATTGTGTCAGTAATGGCTGGAAAGTGTCAAAAGCAAACAAACAAAAATGTTTTAAAAATCATGTTAAGGCATGAAGAAGGGATAAGGGCATACTGTGCATGTTTCTTTACTGATTCACTGAGGAAAGTGTGTACTTAAGAGTAATTTAGGCTTATGCCTGATTACACGTTCCACTTAGCATAAAGGATGATAAGCAAGACAAGTCAAATCTTAATTGACACAGGGAAGTCAAACTACATGATTAAGCACGGCCACTTTGTTCCATCCCTTAACATGTCACATTACTTTCACAATGCTACATTGTTAAACTACTGTTTATTGTCGTAAACTATGACTGTAGAGTTCACTGGAACCTCACTAAGGCTACATGTATCACCTGTAGCAAACCAGCTGAAAACACTGGCATTTGTACTTTAGTGTCGGAATGATGTTAGTGCTCATGTGTAATATTTAACAGTCTGAGATCATTACAGCCATTCACACCATAGTCATAAGTATGGATGACATTTAAGATGACTGCCTAGGGACAATGAGGTGGATGGAAGAAAGTCAGAATGATGGCAAGGGGCTGAATTTAATAATACATCTCTTATACCATACCTGTCATTGTCAGAAATTTTGTTGCTATCATTCTTTTTGACATAGTAATGAAACCTGAAAAAAGTTGTGTAAGGTTGCGTGTCTTTATATAGGAAAACTGTTGTGCAGCATGTGGTTGATGAAATCACACATAGTTTAGGTGCAGCATTGTGCGTGTATGTTTGGAGTAGCAGTTGCTCAGAGCTATGATTTGCAGATTTGCAAGGATTTACGAGTCCACAGAGTTACACACAGGCCACTGAAGTCTCTGATTGCTAGTGAGTGGTTTGGGTCTTGCACAGGCAACAATAACCACCACTCAGACAAGCCCACTAGGCTGTTCCATTTTTGTAAACGCTTCAGATTGCTGTGAAAGTGGAGCTTGTGGGGTGGTGACTTGTGGTGGGCTACTCATGCTAATCACAAGGCACCATCCCACAAGCTACACTAATCAATTAATAATGAAATATGAATATGAACTAATTAGTGTTCTTGTACATGAAATAAAAACATTAAAATATACATGGTGCCTGATTAGCATGAGAGACACAGTGGGTTGAAATGGCATACCTAATCAAAGTCAAGGGTACTAATACTTTAATATGAATGAAAACAGAGTCAATGTTGAGTACCAGACGATGCTAAAATACAACAAAATATAGGATTAGCCCTTTTATGTGGCTCTCAATTTTTTTTTATATCCTACGTAGTGAGCATATACACCAATCAACCATAACATTAAAACCACCAGCCTAAGATTGAATAGGTCCCATTTGTGCTACCAAAACAGCTCTGACCCATCGAGGCATGGACTCCACAAGACGGTGTGCTGTGGTATCTGCCACCAAGATGCTAGCAGTAGCGGTGGGGCCTCCATGGATCAAACTTGTTTGTTCAGCACATCCCACAGATGCTCAATGAGACTGCAATCTGGGGAATTTGGAGGCCAAGACAACACATTGAACTCTGTCATGTTCCTCAAACCATTCCTGAACAATTTTTGCAGTGTGGCAGGACATATTACCCAGCTGAAAGAGGCCATTGACATTAGGGAATACCATTGCCATGAAGGGGTGTACTTGGTCTGCAACAATGTTCAATTAGGTGTATGTGTTAAAGTAACACTTGCTTCCCAAATGCATCAATGAGCCTTGGGTGCTGTCAAAAGTTGACCGGTTGTCTTTCCTTGGACCACTTTTGGTACTAACCACAACATACCTGGAACACCCCACAAGACGTGCCGTTCTGAAGATGCTCAATGAAGATCCATTGATCTAGCCATCACAATGTGGACCTAGTCAAAGTCACTCAGATCCTTACGCTTCCAACAAGTCAACTTCCAGAACGGACTGTTCACTTGCTGCTTAATATATTCCACATTTTGACACCCCTTGACATTCATGTTATCTGTCAGCAGTTTTAATGTTATGGCAGATCAGTTTATGGTTAAAAGAAAGTTAGGTTAAAATTTGGAATTTGGCCTAACGTGAAGATGGTGAATTTTTCATGGATCACAAGTAGGGTTAAAAATATCAAATTAAGCTAAATATCAGCAAAAAGAAAACATCACATTAGTTAAAAGAACCAAATATTAAACATTAGTTTATTGTAAAATGTATGAGTCACTTGACTGAACCATGTCTCTCCTGCTGTGTGTCCTGCTGTGTCTCCCCTTCCAACTCACCAAATTAAAACCAGAACACATTCAATCTGGGTTTCCTCACTCTACTCCTGTCTCTATTGATCTTTTGTTCAGATATGCTGTTGGTGTTACCATGGGAAAAACAAGCTTGCAAAACCCATGCTGTTGATAGCTCAGTTAAAGTAAAAGCCAGAGCCTGAATGTCATTCGAGCTGATTAAACCTGACAGCTATCAGAAAATTCTTGAAACAAGTGTATTACAAGTGTTGCTTTTGTCCATTAGTGACTGTGGGTGCTGAATTGTTAAAAAAAAATGCTACCTTACTGCAAGACAAGCTAAAATACAAGTTAAAGATTATAATTTCACAGTGGGCAAGTAAAAAAAATCTAAATTAGAAATATTTATGGTAGGTAGTGAAGAAGGTTAAATGTTGCTAAAAGTTGCCAGAGCCATATCTCCCTGCAATTCTCACCTGGTTTCCCACTGAAGCTAAGCAGGATTGAAAATGGCCAGTACCTTGATCGGAGACCCCCTGGGGAAAACTAAGTTTGTGGCTGGAAGTGGTAATAGGGAGGCGCAGGGGGTGCTCACCCTGTGGTCTGTGTGGGGCTTAATGCCCCAGTATAGTGACAGAATCGATATACTGTAAAAACAGCACGGTCATTCGGGTGAGGTCCCGACTCATTCTGGTCATTAAAAATCCCATGACACTTATCGTAAAAGAGTAGGGGTATAACATAACCCTTGTGTCCTGGTGAAATTCCCCCATTGGGCCTTCTCTATCATGGCCCCCTAATAATACCCATCTCTGAATTGGCTACATCACACTCTCCTCTCCACTAATATCTGGTGTGTGGTGAGAGTTCTGGAGCACTATGGCTGCCGTCGCATCATTCAGGTGGATGCTACACACTGGTGGTTGTTGAGGAGACCCGACCGCCCCACCCACCCCACCCATTCTATGAAAAGAGCTATGTTAATGTAACTATAATTTAAAGAATTTTATAAGAATTTATCACTACAGATGTTCTGATGATGCACTGCAAATTGAAGTGTGTCAGTGCATAAATATCTAATATTATATGCAATAATGCATAATAGCTTTAGACACAACATCCTTAAGACAATGCCTCATACTTATATTAATAGTATTCAACAAAAAGGATAGGTTTCTGAAGGCCAGCAGATACCTCAGGCAGCAACTGTACATGTTTCACTCTTCACAAATCCATCACCCTTTCAACTTTCACCTTTCTCACATCTACATTTAGAGACTTCAAACCTGTTACTTTCATATGATAATTGCCAACTGGCCAGAAAAAGTCCCACAAGGAGCCACTATATGCAGCAGACACAGTGTTTAACAACACCAGTGATAATCTTAAATGTTCATATTACATTGTACAAAAACATGTCCCATAGCGCATTCTTCAGTCTGGATTCCTAAAAGTCCCCTGTGAGTAACACCCTACTCTAAGCAGTGGCAGCCTTTCTAAAAGCTTTATATTTTATATTTGCAGCCTGAGCTTAGGAACTGCTGTTTCTCATTGACTAGATTGAGTAACAGGTTTTGGGGGTGTAAAGTAATCCTATAATCCAAACAACAGACAAAGAGATCATTTTCAGTTCAGTGAAGTAAATGTTAATATGTAGTTTCTTTGACTGCCCAATCCACTCCACTTAACCAACAGAAGACATGAGCCAATTCATGAGAATGACTAGATCCCACGATACCAGGTTGCAGCAATTGTGTTAATAGTAAATAAAAGGGCATTCATACCAAACTCCCTGGGCACAGAGATGGAGTACACACAGCTGTGGCCTGCAGTGTAGTTCCTGGGGAAGTTTGGCGACAGAACAGTTCCCTCAGAGCCAGTGGAGCGACTGCCACAAGGTGCTTAACAGACAAAAACACATGGCACACGTCAACACGTATACAGAACTTCACATATGGTCAACACAACAAAATCATATTGATTGATTTGAATATGGCAAACATTTATTTCCTGGGTCTAGAGCAGCAGTAAATTTTGTAGGTCCAGTTATGTACAATTCTTCACTTGCTGACAATAGTCTGGATAAGCTACTAATGTGAGTGATAGTTAACTTTTAACGTTTAACCATTAATGATTAGTTTATGGCTATAAACAAGACAGCTTGAAATGATCAGTTTTTTAATCATACCAAAACTCTACATTCTGACTTAATGTATGTACAGTTGCAATCAAAATTATTCAACCCCCATTGCAAATCAGGCTTATTGTCTACATTTACAGACTTTCAGATGCATTGAAAAAATCCAATAAAAATCATTTTAGTTCAACAAAATGAATGTTTTAAGTGGTTTGCCCAAATTCAACTGAAAATGCAACTTATAATGATTTCTCCAGTTTTTAAATTATTCAACCCCTTCATGGCAAGCATCTTCAGTACTTAGAGCACTAGAAGAGCACCCTTTCAGCTTAGACTTCCTGAGGAATCTTAGGCCATGAGCAATGGACTCCAGTTCAGTAATATTCTTGGGTTTGCGTGCTGCAACAGCCTTCTTCTAATCCCACCAGAGATTTTCTATGAGGTTCAATTCAGGTGACTGTGATGGCCCTGTAGAATCTTCCAGGACTTAATCTGCAAACAAGCCTTGGTGGAATTGGAGGTATGCTTGGGATCATTGACCTGTTGGAAGGTCCAATGACGTCCAAGCTTCAGCTTCCTCACTTCAGTGATTCACTGATACTTCAGTGAATCCATCCTGCCTTCCACACACTGCAGGTTTCCAGTGCCAGAGGATGCAAAGCACCCTAGCCACCACCATGCTTGACTGTGAAAGGTGTTCTTTCTTCATTCTTCTTCCTCCAGATATACCGCTGATCAATCATACCGAAAAGTTTTGATTCATCACTCCACAGAACAGAATCCCAAAATTTCTGTGCCTTATTTATATGACTCTGAGTGACTTTTCTTGTGCTTTTGGGTCAGTAGAGGTGTATGTCTTGGAGTTCTGGCATGGAAACCCAAAATTTTGGGACTGGAGAAATCATTATAAGTTGCATTTTCAGTTACCACTTGAAGCATTGTGATGAACTATTTTAATTGCTTTTGTTTGATTTCTTCATTGCAAACAGCTGAAAGTCTGTACATTTTGACAATAAAACTGATTTGCAATCGGGATTGAATAATTTTGATTGCAAATGTAGCTCTCTATCTTGTCTCTGGTCCAATCAGCTATCTTCAGCAAAATAAATTGACATAAATGCATGCAAAAATAATGTAGGGGAGATGGATCACCTTATAAAAACTTGAATTTCTAATCTATGGCCAGTTTTATCATACTTAGTCTGCTGAAATACTTTGCTGGATCCATATCCAGACCATCATCCACCAGTTGATGAAACCCTGGTCTAAAGCATTCTCTCTAGTAATCAGAAATCTTTTATTTATTTATTTTTTAACTTGCAAAATACCCTGACAGCTGGGCAAGGCCCTATTCCAACCAGGCCTGCCATCATCCCCCATGATGCATGTAAGGGTGGAGTAGCCCTGGAGCATGTAGCCTGCTTCACAGTAGAATGTCACTGTGGAGCCCAATTTGTAGTCACTGCCCAACCTCGTGCTGTTCATCACATTGCCTGGGTCGAAGCACGACTCCCTAAGCTTGGCTTCATGACAGAGGGAAGAGGAGAAGAAAAGGGTTGGGATGAAACTTAGAAAAATAAGCATGTATAATTCTGCATTATACATTCATATATAATGTATGAACTGTATATATATCATTCTTCTCATTCACTGTTCATTCTGTACACTTATCATATTGAAACTACCACTGTTAAAATAATAATAATAAAAATAATAATAATAATAATAATAATAATACACTTTATTTTATACAGTGCCTTAAATAGATATATTTATACATTTTCTACCTTTCTATTGTTATTCTTGTTTTATTTTTATATTTATTGTTACATTTATTTCATTTTTACATACATTTATTGTTATATCATGCTGCTGTAACATCGTCGTTTTTCCAAAATGGATTAACAAAAGTTTATTTTATCTTATGTTAATAAGCACAGGAGATCAAGATAGTGTTAATATTGTTTCACTCAGCATGGAATTATGCCTTTTTTATGCCAGGGGTTGTAACTTTTTGTAGCCGGGAACACCTTTAACTGTAAAATAAATTCCATGTACCAATGGAATTTCCAAGGCACAATTTTTTTTAAACATCATTTAAATATGTACAATAATATTTTAGCTATTGTTAGAACCATATAACTTTTTTTTTTAATTCAAGCGACTAGTCAAACAGTTTAATAACAACAAGAACTCATTAATAAGTATAATAAAACATTTGCATTATGTCCAAAGAAATTGGCTTTACTTCACAGAGCCCTACTTAAACAATAATGGAAGAATCTACCTGCGTGAAGTTGCCCCCCACCAACGCAAAACGTCAGCAAAATAGTCTCAATCGTTTGCGCTTCGTTTGTGCCGTTAAAATTTTCGTTTGTGCTGCTTTCGGTTCCGGAGATATTAAAGGAATATTTATAGGTCATTCTGGGGTCACCCAGCCCCCCCACATGCTCCAAGTTCATTCAAAATAGTCTCGATCGTTTGTGCTGGCTTGTGCTGATAAAAGTTTAGTTTGTGCTGCTTTGGATTTGGAGATATTAAAAGAACATTTATAGGTCATTCTGGGGTCACCCGACCATGCTCCAAGTTCATTCAAAATAGCTATGTTGCCATTTTGGACTGTGGCCTCTTTTGATGAAACGAGGACTGTGAAAATGGCACCCCTGTCGACCGCTGCTTTCTTGGACATCTGGCAGAAGCAGAACATAATTACCCACTGAAATAATCCTGATGCAAAAAAGGTCATACACTGTAAACTTGTTTTCGTGTATTACTGTATTTGCCAGAATACAAGGAAAATATATATTATTACAATAAGGATTAATATCTTCATATTAGGACCAATATGGTAATGTTGACCCTTAGATGCACAACGTTTTCAAAAACTTACATGGGTACCATGTGCAGCTGTAATTAGCATTGCATAGCTCCATTAACCATACTAGTATTAACAATGAGTTTTCTGTTCAAGAAACATTGACAATCTTAGCTCTTTGAAAGTTGTACCATTATGATTAAAGTTAACTAATAATATTCTAACTGACAGTATTAAAAATTGTATGTACATTGGCCAGAATTTTTATTTAGTAACTGTTGACTTTTCCTATACTAACAACACTAATTTCCACAAGAGCACCGTGAACAGAACTGTTACACCTAGTGGTGGGAGTGAGGTGTAACAGATTATTCTCCTTGTAAATAAATGAAAAGTTCAATCATGAGAGACAAGTGAATGAAGTAAAGAGAATTGTTTATTGAGCAAATGATGATATGATTTCTGTTTTAATATCTCCTGAACCGAAGCAGCACAAACGAAACTTTTATCAGCACAAACCAGCACAAACGGAGCACAAACGATCGAGACTATTTTGAATGAACTTGGAGCATGTGGGGGGCTGGTGACGTCACCGCGCCATAATTAAATGTCTAATATTTTAAAAATTAAAGCAGCACAAACGAAACTTTAAACGGCACAAACCAGCACAAACGAAGCACAAACGATTGAGACTATTTTGCTGACGTTTTGCGTTGGTTGGGGGGCCAACTTCACGCAGGTTGGAAATCTGGCATTAAGTTTAATACTATTTCACTTATCATTTATAACCATGACAAAATGTCTCATCCGAGATAACCCCAATCCTGTCCATCATGATTAATCAAAGCCTTTCTTCTTGCCAAATTAACTTGCAGCACTAGTAAATGTCAAAGCCTTTCAGCAGCATACCTTTGTACTCCAGGTGAAAGCCGGCATAGCTGACAGAACCGTCACTTCGAAAGGCCAGGTACATGGCATTGGAGCTGCTCTCGATCCGCTCAGGAAGCTTGCTGTCCTGGAAGCTGCCGATTAGTGGGCTGTTGCTGTCCATCCCATCATATATGTACAGAAAGTCATAGTTGGGTTCAATGCTGAAGCTGGAGAGGAGATAAGAAGAGACGAAGGGAGATCAAAGAGCAGTTTTTAATAGCCACTCAGTGTGATCAAAGGACCACATGAGTTACCCGATCCCACGGACTCAGCATGCGACCTGAGACGGCCTTTCAGAGCAAACTACAAGAGTGTTGGAAGAAGAAAAAAAATTATTTAGACATCTGTAATTCATCTGAAGAAAGTGCATTGATTTTTTTTTCTGTCATAACACATATATAGGCTGCTTTGAAGACTTTTTGTTGGGTGTTGGTCACATAGGCTTAGAAGTCCTTTCTAACTGAATTTTAGCTACATCAGACCTGGACCTCTGTTCATACAGCCTCTGTAAGTATGCTGCCATTGACACAAAATCTATAAATACCCAGGGGGTACCTGCGAGCACTGCATTCCCAGACTGAGCTGCAGAGAAATAAAAGACCTTCAACCACAATAGAGATAATCTCTAAAGCTTTGCCATACTCATGGGTCTCAAAGACAGAGATAAACATTCAAACATTTTTATCTACAGAAAGGTATGATGCTGAGGTGTCCTCTGTCAGCAGAATCATTTGCATGAGATGGATTATGCCTGCATTAGATTTACTCGCTTTCTCTCCATTATGCTGGGAGAGAATGCTAAGTGTACTCGACACACTCCACTGCCTTAAAATCTATCGCTCACGGCTCACTGTGAGATAACAGACACCCAAACATGGGAATTTAGGCCAATTTATTTTCAGTACATTAAAAATGTCATTAATTTTTAATAACCAGATGTGATGGCAGTTCTCTTTTTCCCACCACTGCCTAGCCTCTGGAGCTGTCAATCGGCAAACAATTAGCTTTGTGGTAATTGGATTGGGCAGTAACACAGATAATGCTAATAGTAAAGAGAGATGGCAGGTGTGTAGCTTTGCTAATGTTTGAGGTTATTTTCATTTTGGTACTGTTCATTTTCTGCTCTCACTCATGACATATTTTAAGGAGAATTATGCCACTAATGAACTGTGTAATGAAAATGCCTGAGAAGGAATTGATTGAGATCCATTCATTACAAATATATTTGAAATGCTGCTTTACTGGCCAAACTCCACTGTGATTATGTACTGCTAGAGGACAAAATTCTAATGTGAAACAAGTCTAGAGCGCATTCCATGCCAAACCCAAGCAACTGTGCTACCTTGCTACCTAGAGGGGTATTATATGCGTTTATTGTCTAGTTTGTAGCTTGAACATGACTCTAATAATTAAATAAAGCTGCATAAAGACAAAAGATTTATTCAACAAACCAAAGAAACAGCACCTGGATTATATCAGCATGGTGGTTCATCTATATTCATGGAAGATTTTAAGAGACTGATATTTTTGTCAAGAGAGCTTTTATTCTGGGATAATAATCCAATAAGACTCTATTTTGAGAGGCCTAAAGAACTTATACAGTATATTACTGGAATGTTAGAATCAATTGTGCAAGCCCTACAATATTACATCTATTTTATGCAAACCTCTGTCAGGTTTTCTACTCAATGTGCATTCTTCAAAAAAAAAAAAAAGAAAAGCAAAAAACAAACAAACACGCGATTGGCTTTGCTTATCACATTAACACAGTGCACCAGTCACATTTGTATTGGTGTCAGGACTCCAGCTTCAAATTTCATCAGCTCTATCTTAAATCTCACTATGTAAAGCTATAGACACTATTGTAAATGTTATTTAGCCCATATATCACAGAGTACATAAATTAAGGTGGGGAAAATGTTGGGATCATTACTCACAAAATGAGCAAAGAATTCCGACTGGGTTCATTATCAGCTGTGGACATGAAATGCATTTTAATTCAGCACTTGCCATTACATATTTACTCCACACAGTTTTGGCTGATGAGGAAAGGTAACGTATTGCTAACTCCATCAAACTCACCAATTTCTCACTTTTCTAACTAAATCATTAATTTTGTAGATCTTTATTTTTAAAAATCCAGATGCATACTGTGTATTTGTTCACTGGTAGGTGGCAGTGTAGCGCATTCTTACAACTCGTCTGATACTTTAATGATAGCGACAATTGATCCCTAAACTACTCGCGCTGACAACCTACACTATTAATAGAATACAGGGAAGCATTCTAAGTTGTCTAACCCTGCAATCGTATAAGCCAGTGACATAGCAACAGGCAACCATTCATTTTCTATGTTCACGTATATCAAACACAGACCAACAAATTACACATTGGAAATACAATAAGCAACATGTGAATAGAAATTCTTTAAATTCTATGCGAATTAGCTGTGAGGTGACAAATGCAAATTATTGTCTTCAATAGGTTTCTTGTTCTAGGCCTACTGCATATAGAGTTGCCCAATTTTCCACCAATTCTCCACCTTCATTTCAGTTCCTGCCTGTATTTAGTTTTAATTTAATAATGTTTAAAGTTGAAAAACGGACAGACTTATTATTTAAGTCCCCATGAAAGTGCCTTGAAATGCACAGCCTTATTTGATGTGTTGACATAATTTCCACTGAATCAGGAAGTCAGTGTGGACATATTGAGTGCCTCCTCCCCCTTTTAAAATAGCCAATAGCATTCAAATGACCTCACAGCCCAGGCTAAGCCCTGACAGTTAGTGCCTTGGACAAGAGCTCATTTCCTTCTTACCTGCTGATATGATTTTCTCGCTCAAGAGAAAGTGAGTAAGCAAGGTGATTTTTATAATGTTGGGGGCGGGACACTTCAAACTCTAGAGAGCATTTGATTCTGCATTTGACAGAATATCTGATGAGAAACTGATGTGCAGTATGATGTCATCAAAATTGTTGATCCGTATCCGTGGTAGAGAAAGACTGTAAATTCTAAATGTGAGTGTATGAATAGGTGTGGGAGTGTGTATGTGATTGTGCCCTGCGATGGACTGGCACCCTGTCCAGGGTGTACCCCGTCTTGTCCCCAATGATTCCTGGGATAGGCTCCAGGTTCCCCGTGACCCTGAGGAAGGAGTAAGCGGTAGAAGATGGATGGATGGATGGATGATCTTACTACATCACAGGGTAGATGAACACACTCAGAGGACAGAGATAACTGTCCCCCCCACACACACTACTAGCAATTTGGAAATGCCAAAACATGTCTTTGGACTGGGGGAGGAAAATGGAGTACCTGAAAGAAACCATGAAGCATGGGGAGAACATGCAAGCTCTGTGCACATAGGGCAGCAGCAGGAGTCAAAGCCCCAACACCGGAGGTGCGAGGCTAGTGTGCTAACCACTATGCCAACACGCCCCCAATATGAACAAATATGAAACTAAATTATGAAAATATATCAAAATAAATTTTAAACAAAGCGGGTACTAGCAGATTGGGTCTTTACCTAATGAATGCCAGTGAGAGGACATAGTCAGAGTTGACGACTATGAGCCAGTCACAATCTTTGCTGTGAGGGTATGGGTGAGGATAGTTGGGAGATAGGATAAAGCCGGAAGAGTCGGTCAAATTCCCACCACATGGAGCTGTGAAAACACACAGGAAAGTAAATTAACATGGGTATGCCCAACATATAAAGATTCTTGTTCAATAATACAGTACTTAAGAGAAGTATGGAACATGAACATGAAATCTCTCTAGCAATACTGAATCCATACAGCTTTCAAACCCTATATAAAGAGAGAGAGAGAGAAAGACAGAGAGAGAGAAAGAGAGAGAGAGAGAAATGGGTGTGTGGGCAGACAAAGATAGAAAGAGGGTGATATATTGAGAAGGATAATTAGCTGAAAGCACATGAAAATAAGAGGCAAAATGTGGCTCCTCCACCTTTTTTTGCTTTGCCACTGAAGTATTTTGAAACGTAGGAAGCAATCCAAATCTCATAATTTGATATTCATTCATTTTAGCACAATCTTTCATCACAAGGATGATGACAGATGCCTGAATTATCACGTCGGCTCAAGTGCTGCTTGACTTTCAGAACTCTTGAGAAGCTTTCGATAAAAAATGCTAATTCCCACACTGAAGAATATGGCTATGCAGGCTTTAGAAGCAAATATAATTTTCAACTGAAAGTATTAAAAGTTATAGTATAGGTAGTATGAAGAAAATCAGTAAAACCATGCATCTATTAGGTATGCTATTTTCTGAAGGAAAAAACACACACATGTGAATAACATCTGCCATAAGCACTTACCTATACAGACTGGTGGGCTGGGTTGCCAGTAGTAGCGATTCTCCACTTGTATGCATGTGATTTTCATCTCACCCTGTAGCTCATATCCTGGGTCACACTGAAAAGTCACAGTGTCCCCAGGCTCCCTTCCATCTCCATTGCGAGTGCCATTCATGGGCACCCCTGGATCCCTGCAGGCCGTAGCAACTGAGCCTGCCAATCACAAGCATAGCCAATTAACACACAGTCAGCTGACTGTGCTAAAATTGGCCAATATGAACTGTCAATCAAGACACACCAACAGACATCAGAAGAAACTAAAACTGTCAGTTAGGACATGGAAACACTAATCGCATCTGTCACTTTAAGAAGATGAAGCCTGTTAACAATATGTCAGTACAGAGGAATTAAAACCCAACCAAGACCTGCTATATTAAACCTGCCAATCAAAAACAAACACCTGCAAAACCATTGAAGTGATGGGACTTACTGGAAAATTCAATAGCAAAGCCAGATTTGCTGATATAGAAGTCAGTCTCAAACTGGATGGTCACCACGTTGAGGGTGCTGTGGATGCCCTCTGGTAGGAGAGAGCCACTTAATTCCCTCAGAGACATCTCATTCTCCGGAGGGCCGTCCCATACTTTCAGGATGTCATGAGAAGCCTCCGTATCAAAAGCCAGGAACTGCAGACTGCCAAAGAGTGAAATACAATACCATTTAGTTACCACTTGAATATAAACTTTGTGATTTGAGCTAAAAAAAAATCAACAGTATAATTATACAGCCTGTACAGGTTTTAAATACGAAGTGGGGGGAGGGGGGATTGTAGATGATTTTCCAGGTTTTGTAGAGGAAAATGGTCACCCTTGCAAAATTTATTTTGTAGTCATTGGTACACAAAAAGTACGGAATAAAATGTTAGGAAAACAATGGTGTGGGACACAAATTATAGAGCTGTGTCTCACCCAAAAAGTTTATTATTTCCAAATAACAGCATGTCAGAACATGTTTTATTCCATTTATACGACAGCAATTTGCCAACAATTACATTTTTCTTTATTTACAGGTGAATGACACATTGTGCTTCTGAACCGCTTAAAGTCTTTCCCTGACCAGACTCTTATTTTCTGTTTCTTGAAGTTAATAAGACAAATAAAAATGCAGCTTATAATGTTACTGAAAAGCGCAAACTCCTGGAAACTTCCATAAATATTAACAAATGTCTCCTTAAAGAAAACGTCACCATATAAATTTTTATACAGTTTTTCTTATTAAATAACAAGTTTCCTTAATCTCCCTTAGAAGGTCCGACATACAAGTCCCAGTGAATGAGCTGTTACTATAGCAACAATATTGTATTAGAACCAGTGCATTAACGTGACATAAATGGTACTACTGTCACTAATGCTGTTAAAGAAAGTTAATCAACATCTGACCAATAAGATTTAAATTAGAAAACCTGTTCTAATACTTTTCCCCCCTAACGGTATTGGCCTGTGATGCCTCCCATGTTCATATGTCACCATAGAATAAAGGGAAACGTTAATGCTCAGTGGTTCAGATGTCGGACTACTGATCGGAAGGTCATGAGTTCAAATCCCAGCATTCCCCTTAACCCTCATATGCTCAGCTGGATAAATGAGATAAATGTAAGTTGCTCTGAATTAGGGTGTCTGCCAAATGCCATAAATGTAAATTTTATTTGAGGTTCACAACCTGTGAAATGACATAGCATTCCTACTACTTTAGTCCATGTTCAGACATTGTATGACAAACATTTTACAAAAGTAAAAAAAATCAGAATGCGCTGCCCTTGTGTCTGTGCCACTGTAAGTATTGTGTTTAAAGAAATTTTAAACAAATTATGTGAAAAACATTTTACAGCAAACACTAATTTTGTATTTCGAAATTGCACAGCACTAAATATAAAAAGCTAACGATTTCAGCAGATGAGATAAAAATTCTGCACACTGACCAGACCCAAATGAAGCACCCTCACATTATTTCATCACTAACATTGAGCTCCAGAGTGCAATAAATGTGCGATAAAGCTATGATGCGGCTCTTAATAATAATTCGGCAAATCAGTCTGCATGAGAATGTGAGGATAGATGAAAAAGTAATGAATAAATATCTGATTTCAGAAAGCCTTTTTGCTTCCATGTACAAATTATATTGCTTTCAAGGTTGCTGTGCTTTTAACCTCATGCAGCTGTAATAACTAAATCTATAAACTGCATTTTAGACATAATGACTTGAGCCAGTTGAGATTTGCATCAACTCCCTTGATGTCTGCTTGTCTCCATATAGATGAGATATTGATGTTCATCCCTGCCATGTAAGTTGTTTCAACTTGTTTCAGACTACAGCCACATTCCCACATATATACAGTTTGGAATCTACTGGGGTTAGTAAGGTATTGATTTAGGAGTTGTTGAGTGGCAGAGCGTTTCTGAACATGTGTGAGGAAGTCCTGAGTGGTACCTGACGATGTTGCCTGAATCAACCTCGATGACCCAAGTGCAGCGCAAGTTGTTGTCGTAAGGGAACGGGTAACCAGGAGACAGGATACGGCCAGATGACTCGCCTTTAAAACGTCCTCCGCATTCAGCTGGAGAAAGAAGAAGAAACAGAAAGGAGAAGTTCACAGGAGGGAAATAAAAGACAAGTTGTAGAATCCAAAAAGCTGGTTGAATCTAATAATCTATCTAACAGAACCCCTTGAAAGGACCTGTAGACTTAAGTTGACACTGTAGGCCATTGACTGCCTTTTCTTCAACCAAGGTTTTTATATATACATTAAATATATATTACTCAGCATGCCACTGGCCAGCTCATGTCAGAGAGATACAGTGCTTCCCGTTCTAGACATCCACATCTTTGACTTAGACAGATGAGCTAAACACCCACCTTGATTCATATTTACATTTATATTCTCATAATCAGTTCGGCAGTTAATAACTAACTTCAGTTGTTTGCTCACCCCTCCGCCACCTGTTATTTTTACCTTGCACTCCGTCTTGCACTCACTGTGCATGTTTCTAGTTGGGAGCCTTTGTGAAGGTGGGCATCGTTTGCTAATGGAGCCCACATCAGCATTTTCTTTCAACCCGCCTCATTTGCATAAGCCATCTACATGACAAACAATGGACGCACAGTTCAATGAAGCCTGAATAACAGGGTTCAGAACGGGAGTTGATTAATCTGAACATTAGAGTGTTTTTTAGACAAGTGCGCTAGAGGAGCCTCCTCCAAAGCAACACAGCTACACTCATGGCTTATCATGGCAGCTGCTCAATCACATGTCTGTAGCACTCCATCTGCACTGACTGGCCACTCAGTGGCATCAGCAACGAACTGGTGCAGCTCAGTTTGAATCCCAGACAATCCCACATTTACCCAACTCAATTATCAGTGTGGCAGATTTGTGCTGTCTAAGAGTATCAATGCTGACAAGACCATGGATATTTTACAATCTCAGTTCTTAACTTCTTAATTGCCTTAAGTTCTTTCTTTCCATAAATATTATTTAGAGAAAGCAATTTAGATCTACACTCATTGTGTCATCCACACCTCAGACTGGGTGGGGTTGAAAAAAAAAAAGATTAAATATTTTATCTGCAATAAAAAAGAAGAGTAATGGGGAGAATAATGATAAGCCGTCATGCTGAAAATAAAACAGCCCTCACATTATTGAGCATCTATTATTAATGCTGCTAGATCTGTCTGAAAAATATTAGTCTGAAAACTTCAAGGTAGGAACACTGTCCATCATTTATATGCAAGGAAGAACAAACATTACCCCTGGGTGTGTCTTATTTTAACAGAAGGTTAAGACAGAGTCAGCCAGACAAGAGTCTATATGCTCTCATGACCTAGAGATTCAGATGACAGCTTTGCGATTAATTTTTCCCGAAAATCTAACACTGAGCACATCTGATCTTAGGTCTGTGGACATCCTAATGTTTGGCTCTTCAGAGGCCAATACTGTCTAATTACCATCCATCAAAATGTACATGAATAACTGTGCACAACCCTTATGTGCCTGCATAACTCATTTGGGGCTCTAAGATTAGTGTTGATGTTGAATTCGCCAAGTGACATTGTCAACATGCAGAAGGGTTCAATATATCAAGGTTCTGTAATTCCATAAATGCTGGCCATTTTTGTATTCATTATATAGTCATTAATGATGGAGAGATGCTTTTTAGGTGCCATGGTTGAGAATCAAGTTCATTCCACTTTCCATAAGTTTGCAACTTACCTATCATTTCTGTGAGTCATTACTTACCTATACATGATGGCAGAGGGTTGTCCCAGGCACGTCTCTCCCCTGTCATGCACTTGAGTATGCTGCTGCCATGCAGTGTGTAGCCCGGGTCACACTTATAGGTGATGGTGCTGCCAGAGAAGTGGCCCTGGTCATTTACCTTGAAGCCAAACTGGGGCACGCCAGGATCCTCACAGTGTGACAGCTCGAAGCCTGAAACACATACAGATTACAATGCTTGGAAGTACTTGTTGACAAAAACAGTAACATTTATAGCCAAATGAGTTGGAAAATCCAGCACCGCTCTTAATTTAATTAACACTCACTATTGCAATGTGAGGATACACCGGCCTGCTACATGCCACACCATTACAACGCCACCTGACAGGTGGTAATATTTTGAATAGTTAGAGGACCAGAGTATGTTCCACTTTCAAACAACTTTCATTTTAGGTAACAACACCAACTCATAATATCATTTGAAAATATGTCGCCATTCCTACCTCCCATTTTTAATGAATAAGCTGTACCCTTAAGTAGCCCTGTTCAGTTCCACAGCCATGTTACTTTTGGGAAAACAGTCAACCTACATCAAACTAAATGTATCACAAGCCTGTGAATGTTGAAGTGGATGTGCCACTTATTATCAGAGTCAAGATAGTTTTATGAATTCATGAGCTCAAGCTAAGATGCTGATGAGTTAATATGCTAAAGCCAAAATAACAAAGAAGTTATGTTTTTGTTTAAGGCCATCATTACAGAGTAAACACGTTTTTTACTGTGTGTTCAGGTTTAACATAGTCTTTAGCTACATCAGAAAATGAACAATTCTTTATTTGAATGTTTAGTCACTGTGACAAGGGCTAATTTAACCCTTCTGTTATGTTTGGGTCTTAATGAAGCCCATTTTGAAGTCTTACTAAAAGTGGAGCAATATTAGATGACTAAATGACTACTAAACTTTACCAATATTATCTTTACTGACTCAATACATACGTATATACTAACAGAAATGAGAGATTACATTTAATTTCCCTTGAGGGAAACAAGAAAAACTAAAAGTGAAAATGAGTGGACTGGTGAATTGAGGAAAAAAAGATGCCATTGGGATCCCAAACATACAATGCTCTGTTTCTATCATGAATGTTTAGGCTGTGCTCATGGTATACAACGGTGATACGATAAAATGTGTACAGTAAAACCCCCGTATACGTTAAGTGAAACCACGTTTGACTGAGATCTGAAAAAATTAAGCAGAAAATTCCAGAAATACAATAAACATTCATAATTTAATTGCCTCCAGAAATGTTAATGATCTCTTTATCCAGAAGAGAAGAAGAAGAAAAATGAGTACAGTACAGTAAGTATTTTAGAGAGAAAGAGCACATTCACCTTTTATTATTATTATTGTTCTATTTATTTATTATTAGTTATTGTTGTTAACGTCTTATTGTGCCTAATAATAATAATAATAATAACTTAAACTTTAATATAGGTATTTACAGTATATAGTTTTCGCTACTATCCGGTTTCAAGCATCCGCTGGTGGGCTTGGAACCAACCCCACTTAGATATAGGAGAGACACTCCTACTGTATTTTAAACAAATTCTACATTGGTATTACTGTAAAAGAGATGACATGGGGAATGGGATAAATAAACTCTAGATTGTTCTATGTAGAACTCTACAACAGTCTGTTTCAGATTATAAACTAGATCCTAAGTACTGTTCCAAGAGTGTAGTGAACAAAATATAATGACTAACTAGATTAACTTAGTATTACAGTATATGCTGAATATTTTGACCTGACTTCATATTGACCCTGCAGTTCACTATTGGTCGGATATTTTCCTCCTTATGTATTTATTTTACATATACTCATATGTAATATACTTGATAAACATATCATACTGTTTCACACCACAGCAGGAAAAGGTTAAATCTCGAGTTATTCTAATTACACCAAAAGGTATAACGTAACCTACAATCTGTTTATAAAACATGTACAGTCTGCCTTCATCCAGCTGATGTTATAATGATCAGTGAAATCTGGTGGCACGTTATCTGTGTGACGTCAGAGCTCAAGAGGTCTGTCATTAGTGTAATCGTTATAGAAGACAATTTGTGTTAAGATCTCACTGTGTTGTGCGGGCAGAGCCAATCGCTCACTAAGCAGGCAGAACAATTAAGATTAAGTGCTTGGTTAATGGAGCTGCAGCATCTAGAACAGTGTTGGCCCTCTTGCTGTGCAACACGTCCTATTAAGTTTCATAATCATTACTCTTATCACAGTCTCACTGCACAAAAGGCAGAAAAAAAGTCGAAGCACGGGCATTTGTGCTGCATGTTTGATAAACCAAATAATAACACAATTCTACTAACAATTCTTATTTACTGATACCTGTAAGGTTTTCTCGCTCGGCGCAAATCACCGCTCTGTGACATGCAGTTGCTACTTTATATAACAAGAAGCTATGCAGAAATCAGTTAACTGACTCGACATAATAATGAACCCTTACTGTAAGGTCCTAGATAGCCTGTCTTTATTTGAAAAGTATGCTGCATGTGGACTGTGACAGTGCTGTGCACTGAGGAGCAATGAGCAATGAGGAGAAGCAGTCCAAATAACCACATTTTGCCCAGCAGGCTTGATTACAAGTTGATCACAGTCCATTGTGTAACAGTACTTTCCTAGCAGCATAAAAGACCTGACTACATAAACGAAGCCATTTTAATTCATTTTCATTCACTCCCCTGTCTTCATTTGCTGGCTAAATTACAGCATCTGGGTGAACTGTGGCAGCTTCACCTTCTCATGGCTCTATCTGACCTTTATTATGCACTCAAATGGCTAATCCTGCAGGTGGAATGGAATTGCAGACAGACAGGGATTTAGTTGATTTTAAACAAGATAGCCTACCAGCAGGTTAATGCATTCTCCCTTACTGCAACTAAAACCCTGCTGAATTCCATGGACACAATAGTATTAGCGAAGTGTGAACTGGACACTTGCTCAGCTGCCTTTGAAAAGGCGAAGAGAAGGTCAGTGAAGAGGGAAGTTTATTTCTCACGTCTACTCACTCATAATCCCTCTGAGCTAGCTAAATCTTTGTGTTTCAAGTGTCCACTTTTTTTCTGTAACTTCCCATTGTGGGCTATTTTATTTGCTACAAGTTGTTCTTCAATAAAGGTCAAATACCACCACAGTAGTGTGGGTTAAAGAGTTTTTCCTTTTCCTTTCATCGCCAAGATACAAGCTTTATTACAAACGTTTCTCTGCAGTGCATATGTAAATCACTTGTGTGTACTTTCTCATGTTACATCCCTCCCAACCCAGAAGAGGAATAATATGTGCTGCAGGGGGTGGAGTATATTTTTGGTATAGTTATTTCACAAATCACTTGTAAGGTGGAGAAACTGGAGTTTGCATATATCCAGGTGCTCATGGCAAAGCTGCCACTTGTCAGTTTAAATGAAGATTTACAAAATATTTACAACAGACAAGCAGCAGTTCCCCCCACCTCCCCCAAGTGTAAGGTGGTTACAGGAAAAACCCTTAATACAGATTCTTCAAATCCCACCAGAGATTTTGTAACGGGTTCAAGTCCGGTGACTGTGATGGCCCTGTAGAATCATCCAGGACTTCTTCTGCAACCAAGCCTTGGTGGAATTTGAGGTATGCTTGGGATCATTGTCTTGTTGAAAGATCCAATGGCGCTCAAGCTTTAGCTTCCTCACAGACGGCATGAAGTTTTCACTTAGGATTTCCTGATACTTCAATGAATCCATCTTGCCTTCCACACGCTGTAGGTTTCCAGTGCCAGAGGATGAAAAGCAGCCCAGAGCATCACCAAGCCACCACCATGCTTGACTGTGGACAGAGTGTTCTTTCTTCATTCTTCTTCCTCCAGACATACCACTGATCCATCGTGCCGAAAAGTCCCATTTTTGTTTTGTTTCATCACTCCACAGAGAAGTCATTGTAAGTCGTGGTTTCAGTTGAATTTGGGGAAACCACTTGAAGCATTCGTTTTGTTGAACTATTTCAATGGGTTTTGTTTGATTTGTTCATCGCAGCTGAAACAGCTGAAAGTCTACAAATGTTAACAATAAATCTGATTTGCAATGGGGGTTGAATAATTTTAATTACAACTGTATATATACACTCACAGTATATCCACTACTGTTTTTACTGGGACGGGCGTCACAGTGTTGTTTGAACGTGTCTGTACTGACCGGTGCAGGAGGATGACTTCTAATTATCATTACCATAAAATGATTTGTAAATAGATCTGACACATCATTGTAGGCTTATGTAATCTTTATTTGGTATTTTTTTTTCTTTTGGCTGAAAACTGAAAAAAGATTACTAATGTGACCTGAGAAAGGGGGTGGAAATTAATATTGGAGAGTTTATCATTCCTATGCAACTGCTAATCATTTCAGATTTATATCAGTCCGTACAGGATTTCGCAGTTTTTTTTGTAATTGTTGTGGCCAAAAACGCTTGATTTTCCTGGCTTAAAAAAAGAAAAGTTTTTGGCTTATTTGTGGAAAACAGCTTGAATTGGTGAAATTGCAATTGCATGAAATTGTTCCCTTTCAAAGGGAACTTCGATGTTGCATTTAGCATAACACCATAAGAGCGCCTCTTGCGCTTGACCGGCATCTGAAGCTTGTGTAAAATCATGCCTATATATAGACCTGCCATGATCAGGTGATGTGGCAATTAGACGCGTTTCGTGATACAAATATGACACCTGTGAACCCGCGCCATCAGCCTTTATTATCTTCAGCGAAAGACTGCATGTCAGTTGTTTGTGTAAAGAAACAAATAGACGCTTAATTTCCTCACCATCTTTCCTCAAAATCTCAGAACTTTTCTATCGCTTTAAAAAAAAAAAGGAATGAGATGTAGCATGTGATGGCAGCCTCGAGAGGCCGCGCATGGTAATGCCTACATTAAGCAGTTTAGCTAGCTTAGCGAGTTGGGTTTCAGATCCTCGTGTCTCAGGTTTCGGGGATCTCTTATGGATCTGGAAGAGGAACAGGAGACGAGCCCTGTGCTATCTCTTGCTCTGATTATTCGGCCATCGTGGGGAATGAACGGCATGGCTATGTAGATTTGCTGAAGGTGGAGGAGGTGCTTGCAAGCTACCCCTCTCCATCAACGGCAGGTAATTAAGGGGGCCGGCTTTGCCATCCAAGCAACCGTGTAAGGCAACTGTGGCATTGAAGGGCAAGGTCTACGCGGTAGTAGTCTTGCTTGTGGGCATCCACGAGTGGAGCCCGGGCCAGCACTAGTGTGAGGGAGACCCCGAAGGCGAGTATGGCAGCCTGCCAACCCCACGCAGACAGCCTGGGGAACCGGGCAGCCACAATCGCGGCCTGCTACTAGGCCTAATCTGAGAATGGTCATAAAGGCCAAGCAGGCAAAGAAGAGCGGTCCTGAGGGGCCGCGGAGGGACGTATAAGGGGACATGAGGTTGTTAAAGCAGATATCCTGCAGTGTTACTGTAAGGCCTCCCCTAGCCAAGGCGGTCCAAAGATTTCAGTGTTCTCTGGTCAGCGAGTTCTGATGAAAATCTGATGCTTTCAATCCGATAGAATGTGGAATAGTTAACGTCACTAAAGACCATCTGGCAGCATGGAAATTACTGCCAAATGTGTCTCCATGGGTTCTGTCTACCATTGAAAAGGGTTACCGGGTCCAGTTTATAGCTAAACCCTCCTGGTTCAGAGGTGTGCTCACCATAGTACTCAGCACAGACCACAGCCCGACGTCTTGGACAAAGGGGCCATGGAACACGTACCCTGTTCCCCGAGTGATGGAGGTTTTTAAAGCTGTTATTTCCTATATGCGGTATGCGGAGTATGCGGCCAGTTTTATATCTGGTTCATCTGGACTGTACTCTTCGGGCATACAGGTTCAAGATGCTGACGCCCAAACTTATCATTCCATAGATTCAGTTTGAGGACTAGTATGTGACAATAGATCTAAAAGGTGCATATTTCCACATAGAAATATCGCTAGCCCTCACACCTGCACGGAGTGCATGGATGTCATTCTAACTCCATTGTGACTCCAGAGCATCCATGAATTAAACTACCTGGATGACTGGTTAATTCTAGCACGATCCAGGGAACTGGTGGTTCAACATCGAGATGTTGTTCTTGCCCATATGAAGAGCTTGGGACTCAGGTTGAACCTCAGAAAAGTATGCTTTCCCCAGTGCAGTGGACAACTTTTCTAGGGGTTAATAAGGATTTGACTATGATGAGGGCGTTTCTAGTCCCAACATGTGTAGGATCAATCCTATCAACACTGGATCTTGGGAGACTATTATGGTAGAGTCCATATGGCCAGGTTTGGCCAAGCGGCACTACATGTGTTCACCTCCGAGGAGACAACACACTGAACGCTGTGGTTCACCCTCACTCCTCCCGCACAATCAGGGCTGGACGCCATGGTCACATCTGTACACTTTCCCCCCATCGCTCTGCTCCCACAAGTTCTAGCCCTGCTATATGGCACTCCTTGGGAGATTCCGATCCACATGGATCCTTTGTAGACCAAGTGAACTGCACAATGGCTACAGTCCTGGAGTTCTTACAAGAACATTTCTCAGTGGGGTGGGCTCCTTCTACAATCAGGGTTTACGTGGCCATCATTTCGGCCAGCCACACCCCTGTTGTTGGAGTCTCTGTGGGGCAACATCCTTTAACTTTGAAGTTTATGTGTGGTGTCAGGTGGCTGAGGCCCATCTGCAGGCAGGGCATACTTTCCTGGGACCTTTCTGTGGTCCTGGAAGGTCTGTCAGGTGCCCCGTTTGAGCCCTTAGAATTAGCCTCTGAGAAGCTTTTGACTCTGAAGGTAGCCCTTCTGCTGGTCCTGACATCTCTCAAGCAAGTAGGAGACCTAAAAGCTCTCTCTGTTGCCCCTTCCTGCCTTGACTTTACCTCTGGATTGGCCAAGGCCTTACTGCCGGATTATGCCGGCATTTATGCCTATGCCGGATTATATTCCTAAGGTGCCTACATCGGCTGCCCACCATGTGGTGTTGCAGGCTTTCTGCCCTCCTCCATTCCCCACACCAGAAGAACAGAATGCACCTGCTGTGTCCAGTATGGCCTCTCTGTACTTACGTCCACCACTCCGGTCAATGGCATAAGTTGGAGCAACTGCTGGACTGCTTTGTTGGCGACAGTAGAGGTGATGCTGTGTCAAAGCAGCGCATCTCTAATTGGATATTGGAAGCAATCTCTATTTCTAATGAGGCACGCGGTCTCGCTATGCCTCTGGGCATAAGGGCTCATTCTACTAGACAACTGCTGTTGTTTTTAAAGGTGCTTTATAAATAAATTTGACGACTTATTGGCGGAAAAGATGTATTTTAAGTGATAACTTACAGCAGGATATTCATATGTGAAATGATAACTTCAGCATACTTCTTATATACAGTAGCACATTTTATATACAGTAGCACATTTTACGACCTTTTAAGACATTTTAAGCACCAAGAGAGCTATGGCTAGGATAAAGCAGAAAATATAAATTTCACAGAATGAAATATTTCACCCTAAAACATTTTGTCTAACATCAGACACTAAACTATAGATGATGATTTTCTACTCTAGACTCACTGTTTTAATAAAAATGTTGTTACTGTGACTAACACTAACACACAACACTAACACAGAGTCTCACCTGAGAAGTAAGCTAAATGTATTATGAATTATTTCATTACACTTCTTTGATTATAGAGATTGCAGAGCTTACTTATGCTGTGCTGCATGCTATGTACTGTGCGTGGAAGTGTTGGCGTAATATCTTACTAGAGTAGACAAGTTTGAATCCTTCTCCTGTGGCCTCAGCGTCTGAGTAAAACTCCAGCCACAGATGGTTGGAAGTGCTGATAAGAGTCAGGCCCAGCATTGCCGAACCTGTGAAGGCTCCCAGCACATGGGCTGTGTTGTCTTTACCATCATAGATCTACAAGGAATAATGGGTAATACATAGCATAAATGAAAGTGAAAACATAAAGCTGATTGAGGCAGTTGGACCAAATGGACATCAGAATGTAATCCAAATCAAGTCAAGTAGTCAAGTTCACAATATTTATTTTCAGCACAGGCCAATATATTATATATAGTATATTATATATACTGTGTGCAGCACACAGTGAGATGAAATAACGTTTCTGAATCCGATATGGATATACAACTATTCTGTTAATACAATGGCTTTTATAAGTATTCAAACTTTATGCGGAAATATGGGGGAGTAGGTCATTGTAATTTGCTAAATTATTTACAAATAAAAGCTTAAAGTTTGTGATTGCATAAGTATTCAATCCTGTTGCTATGAAACTAAATTAGTCCCCGTGCAACCAGTCACCATCAGAAGTTGAGTCCAATTACAGTGTCACATGACGTCATTATAAAAACACTTATTCCTGGATGGTCCTAGAACTTGTTAGAGAACATATCTAAACAAATAGCATCATGAAGATCAAGCAGCTATCAAAACAAGCCTTGGACAATGTTATGGAAAAGTATCGATAATGGTTTGTTTATAAAAAATATCCAACACGGAGAACCATTAAATTCATTATTAAAAAAATAGGAGGAATATAGGACAACTGTGACTCTGACTAGAAGATACTGTCCACCAAAAGTCAGTGACTGGGTATAGGGGGCATTAGTCAGAGAAGCAACCAAGTGTAAGTGATGCAACAGTGTTAAATCACTTCATTTATGAATAATTCTGCAAAATACTGTGATTTTCCCTCCAGTATTTTAGTGTAGATTAATGACATATACTGTCATTCCAATTAAGTCAATTTCAGTTCAAGGCTGTAATGCTACAATGTGTGGAAAAGTTCAAGACGAGTGTATACTTGTGCAAGTCACTGTAAAGCCAATGGGTCACTTCCTTGACATAAATAATCTCCATTTACAGTAAGGTTTAATTAATCGATTAATCCAGGAAATAGCTTCACGTTTTAGAAAAAGAAAAAAAACTTTTTTGAAAGATATGATTATACCATCTAGATACTCTGAGAAATGTCCTTTAAATATAGCCACTCCATTTGTATGCATTCAGAAGTGACTAAATGGTAAGAAGTTCTCAAGGTTCCTGCAATCATCTAATGCTAATTGTGGGGACAAATATTAAAAATGTAAAGTCTGGGCTTTAGAATACAACCCCCACACCAATGCATACTGTATGCTAATGCCTTGACCACAGAGAATACCCATATAAATGGCTTTCCTGGGCAAGAACTGTGCAGAGAAAATGGAATTACCTTCAAGATGTCCCCCTGGGCCAGATGAAAGGTTCTGGCCGATATGTTGATTCCTTTCCCAGCCTGCACTTGGATACTGTAGATGCACTCATGGTTGTTGTCGTAGTTCATCGGGTAATTTGGTGACAAGAGAATCCCTTCATTGTTGAAGACAGATGAGCCACACTCAGCTAGGCACAAGAAACAAAAACATGGAACATTGGTGGAAGATTGTAATATCCCAGTGATCGAAATGCCAGCTACTATCATAATATTAAGATATTCAATTACTCTACCATTGCACACGTCATATTTCATCCTACAGAGTTAGGCTTGAGCTCATGACTACACCACATGGACATTTTGTGATTGTAAAAGCTGTAATGAGACCTTATATGAGTCGTTTGCTGACTGATTGGTTTGAACAAGATAAATGTGGAGTACGGGTGAATCTGAAAACTAAAGTTGAATTCCCGGGTTTGCTTCGTTAGTTAGAAATTTACCATCACACCACAGTAGGTGAATCTAGAGATAATAGTGAAAAATAGACTCAGTCAAACAACAAACAGTACATACAGATATATTAATACTCATCACATCACACATCACAGCAAGAGAGTGGGAGGCACATAAAGCCTCACAGCCAGGCTGATTTATTTAATGCCCCTGCGTCATTTCCCTCTACACTCTGGCATGTTATGATGGTATTACCAGTGTCACATTTTGAATAAATCACCTCTGTTAAGACTCCATTTAGTAAATTACCTTTGCATCCTCCACTCCAAGAACCAGCCTACGATGATGATGTGAATTTTTAGTGAGACACAATCTTTTTCTTCTCTCTTTATACTTCGGCTTACATGTGTTTAGCCAGGGAAAACACATTTTGATTAGAGTTGTGTATAGAAGGCCATGTAGGTAATACTCTAAGCAAACAGCTGAATGGAATACGAATAACCCAGGCGGTCACTTGAAACGAAGTGCAGAAGAAATATAGTTATGTAATAATAAACATACAGTTCAAAAAAGGTAGGTTCAAATTCTAAAACTAATGGTGTTGGTTTTCAGCATCTTAACAATTTAGGATCTTTCAAGGAAAAAAAGTTATATGGGATAAATGATGTCGGCAAATTAATAAGTGTAAACACTGTAGTGTTTGTGTTTCTCCCATATGCCAGTTTCGGAATCTTATTTTTATTATTCCATTCATTCATTTTCTGTACCACTTATCCTACACAGGGTTGCGGGGAGCCTGGAGCCTATCCCAGGGGATTCAGGGCATGAGGCACGAGGACACTCATACACTTATTCATACACTATGGACAATTTGGAAAAGCCAATCATCCTAAACACATGTCTTTGGATTGTTGGAGGTAACTGGAGTACATGGAGAAAAGGCCTGAAGCACAGGAAGAACATCCACACACGCAGGGCAGAGGTGGGAATCGAACCCCCAAGGTAAATGTGAGGTAAATATCTGCTTTTATACAAATAACAATTAGACCTGTGTTAATGACAATTAGTATGTTCTGCTTACATCATCATTTAGAGTGATCATGCAGATAAACTAATAAAGATATTTTTCTGTCCATTACCATGTTTTGTTTATGCTCTGCCACTACTATATTTGTACCTGTCCTGTGAGTTTCACATCATCCTGTTGTCCTCCTATTGTTGATTTGTAAACAAGTGTCATAGCTGTGGTCACATTCTGCTTGGATTAATTAAAAAAAAATTCTGACACTAACAGAATTTTGTCCCAATGTCGGCCACTGGTGAGCATGTTGCATTATGCGTTCTAAAGGCGGGCATACACGGTGTGAGCCAGTTTTGAGGTCGTGAGCCCCTGGATATGTTACGAATCAGTTATCTGAAAATCGTACAGATGCAATGGTACAGGAGATGATTTTGTGACCTGGTGAATGTTTGCACCATTTATCAATTGAGTGCTGTAGCAATAACGTATTTTTGTAGGCCAACCCGGAAGTTAGCATCACCCTTGTTCCCTCATCAAAAATAAAATAGGCATTTCCCATTGGCTTTTGGATTATTGCAGAAAATAATTTCTGTGACCAACGAAAGTTTATGATTCTTACACGTTTTATTCATCAAGATAATATTCACAAATTCACAACTTTTATGAATTTTGAAGCCTAAATACAATCGCCAGTAGTAAAAAGCTAAAGTTAGTCTATAAACGAACTAGACCACAGTTGCATGACTTCAACGTCACCACTACTCTTTCTATCTTTATTTAAAAACACTACAATTGGAAAATACTACAAATTGATAAATCTACAATTTGGAAAGTTCTAGTTGGATTTGTTTGCATGACGTTTGTAAACACAACTAGGTTCTTTTCGTGTTCAGCATGATGACATGCAATGTCCCCGTCAACCTCTGTAGTCCCATTTAGCCACTTGTTAGCAACCATCGTTTTCAAGACATGTAAACTCTTAAAGAAATCATGGGTGGGGTATTACTGATGTATTTTATGTCATAGAATAAAACGTGAAAATATCTTGAGCTTGTGTTAACAACAGAAATAAGAAAGAAATGGTCCGCATCTTTAGTTAGAGAAGAGAGAACATCTGAGAACAGTGCATAAACGCTATGGAAGCCACACTGGTACACTTTTTTTTTGCTGTACGGTTGTTTCCCTTTCATGTAAAAAGTGATTTCTACCTGCCTCTCTACCTCTTCTAATGTTGCACCCTTTGTTGGTCCCTGAGCTGTGACTGTTCACATTTATTCAACTGAAACTGACGGCTCTATTTGAATGAGAGCTTCTCTCTTTAATAAGATGCACAAAAAAGAACACTACTAGTCCCATTTCATTTACTGCATCAAGCCAGTGTGAGGTCACAGGAGGTGTGTGTATGATTAGTGGAAGTGACTGAGTGAAAAGCCAGCATGTATTTGGAGGACTGGGGGAGCGTATTTGGAGGACTGGGGGAGTGGACGGAGTGTAATACCTACACAAACCTCTCGGTTGTTAGAGAAATGCATCAAGAACTACAAAAGATCTGGCAACAGAAAACGTGGATGAGAGAAGTCCCTACCTCCATCATTAGTCTCTGAGGTGCCATCATTGCAGGGTTTAATCTCCAGAGTTTGCCATGTCTGCATCCTAATGTGTGTGAATAAATGATCCGGCAATGTCCCCAATGCAGGTCTAATTACCTGTCACCTTGTGCATGTCTATTCATGGAACAACACTTCACACTGTTATAGTTTACTTACAGTGTGAATATATATATATATATATATATATATATATATATATATATATATATATATATATATATATATATATATATATATATATATATATATATATATATATATATATATATATATATATATATATATATAGATATATAGATATATATATATATATATATATATATACATACATACATACATACATACATACACACACACATATACAGTATCTCTCAGTAAATATTTTATTCTATCTTGTAATGTTACCATAAAAGGCCAATCTGAAGCAGTGGATAGCCAAGGGCAGCTATATTTTGCTTCACAGGAGGACATCATTTGTTGGGCACAAAATCCTTCTCCAATGTGCTGACTGAAGCAATTTCACTCTATCCTTATCAATGCATGACTCAAAATAGCACAGTCATTGGACACAAACATCCACTACGATCAGGTTTTGCTGTGGGCGAAGAGTGCTTGTATTGTAATGTCTGCATGCCTATTTCTGGTGGATTGTGTTTTTCAAAAGCAGTGACATTTGTTTCCATTTGGAAACTTGGAACACAAACTAACTAAAAAGGATGGCGAGCAAAAACCTAAACAGGATAACATAATGTTACTGCAGCTTCACTAAGCAACTATTGTATGTCATTGTTAGATTCCTAGATGTGCTACAATATATGTATACTTCTCACTCTATGTGTAAATTTAAGATTATAAAACTAATAATAATAACATAATAAAACTAATAATAAAATAAAACCACTATCTGCATATTTTACAGCACTCATACACTGTCAGTGGGTGTTTACATGTCTGATGTGATTTTTACTTCCATATACCTCACAGAGGTCCATCTAAAGCAGAGGTACCTTAATTTGCTGCATATTAACATATTTATATATATACAGTGGTGTGAAAAAGTGTTTGCCCCCTTCCTCATTTCCTGTTCCTTTGCATGTTTGTCACACTTAAGTGTTTCGGAACATCAAACCAATTTAAACAATAGTCAAGGACAACACAAGTAAACACAAAATGCAATTTGTAAATGAAGGTGTTTATTATTAAAGGTGGAAAAAAATCCAAACCATCATGGCCTTGTGTGAAAAAGTGATTTCCCCTAAACCTAATAACTGGTTGGGCCACCCTTAGCAGCAACAACTGCAACCAAGCGTGCGGTGCATAACATGCAATGAGGCTTTTACAGCGTCCTGGAGGAATTTTGGCCCACTCATCTTTGCAGAATTGTCCTAATTCAGTTACATTAGAGGGTTTTCGAGCATGAACGGCCTTTTTAAGGTCATACCACAACATCTCAATAGGATTCAGGTCAGGACTTTGGCTAGGCCACTCCAAAGTCTTCATTTTGTTTTTCTTCAGCCATTCGGTGGTGGACTTGCTGGTGTGTTTAGGATCATTGTCCTGCTGCAGAACCCAAGTTCGTTTCAGCTTGAGTACACGAACAGATGGTCGGACATTCTCCTTCAGGATCTCTTGGTAGACAGCAGAATTCATAGTTCCTTTTATCACGGCAAGTCTTCCAGGTCCTGAAGCAGCAAAACAGCCCCAGACCATCACACTACCACCACCATATTTTACTGTTGGTATAATGTTCTTTTATGAAATGCAGTGTTCCTTCTACGCCAGATATACTTCGGACACACACCTTCCAAAGAGTTCCACTTTTGTCTCATCGGTCCACAGAATGTTGTCCCAAAAGTCTTGGGGATCATCAAGATGTGTTGTGGAGAAATTGAGATGAGCTTTGATGTTCTTTTTGCTCAGCAGTGGTTTCCTCCTTGGAACTCTGCCATGCAGGCCATTTTTGCCCAGTCTTTTCCTGATGGTGGAGGCATGAACGCTGACCTTAACTGAGGCAAGTGAGGCCTGCAGTTCTTTGGACGTTGTTGTGGGGTCTTTGTGACCTCTTGGATGAGTCGCGCTGGCGCTCTTGGGGTAATTTTGGGCGGCCCGGCCACTCCTGGGAAGGTTCACCACTGTTCCATGTCTTCGCCATTTGTGGGTAATGGCTCTCACTGTGGTTCGCTGGATTCCCAAAGCTTTGGAAATGGCTTTATAACCCTTTCCAGACTGATAGATCTCAATTACTTTCTTTCTCAATTGTTCCTGAATTTCTTTGGGTCTCGGCATGATGTGTAGCTTTTAAGGATCTTCTGGTGGACCTTACTGTGTCAAGCAGCTCCTATTTAAGTGATGCCTTGATTGTGAACAGGTGTGGCAATAATCAGGCCTGGGTGTGGCTAGAGAAATTGAACTCAGGTGTGGACAACCACAGTTATAATATGTTTTAACAAGGGGGGCAATCACTTTTTCACACAGGGCCATGATGGTTTGGATTTTTTTTCACCTTTAATAATAAACACCTTCATTTACAAATTGCATTTTGTGTTTACTTGTGGTGTCCTTGACTATTGTTTAAATTGGTTTGATGTTCCGAAACACTTAAGTGTGACAAACATGCAAAGGAACAGGAAATGAGGAAGGGGGCAAACACTTTTTCACACCACTGTATACTGTCGCAGCGTATCGACACTCAACGCTACTGCACCCAACGCTAACCGGAACCGCCGACACCGCGCCGTCCGGTGATTGGATGGAGAATCTGTCGTGAGAATTCCACCACTCCAACACTGGAAAGAGGAAATTAAAGGACGCCCTTCTGCTCATGGAGATTTGAGTACCCACTCGCCGACACGGTGTGCATTCGAAGAGTGAGCAAGAGGTATTCCATCCGCTGACGTGGAATCCCGTATTTTAGTGTGACTAATCTCTCTCTCTCTCTCATCCATATTTTCCCCAAGGTATGGGCACGGACGAGGACGACAGTGGCTGAGATGACGCGCCACGCTGAGGGACGGCACAGGAACCCTGAGGCTCCTTCCGGGAATCCCCCGACATGCCCCCGTTGTCACGGTTCCCCCTTGAAGCAGCACGCTTGCGCGCAGTTGCGCAAGCGCGTGCACGTCTGTTGTGACATTTTGACATGTGCTTTTGTTTTTGTTTCTGTCATTGGCTGGGAGGACACGTGTGTTTTGTTTATGTTCGTCATGACCCCGCCCCGTATCTGTCATAGGTTGAATCCCCACGTGTGTCCGTATTAGTTCCAGCTGAAAACTGTTTAAGTTAATTCATGCCGGCTTATATACTACGCGCCGTACTACACATGGCGCGGTTAATTAAACATAGGATCACGTTCCATGTTAGTTATACGAGGCTCCCCACCTCGTACTTCCTCTTCCGAGGGGGCCTCCTCTACCAATGGGCCTGCCGCCGGGGGGAGCAGGTGGACCTCCTGGTGGTACCTCGGACAAAGGCTAAACTAGTAATGCACCTCGCCCACACCCACCCGCTCAGTGGCCACCTGGGACCGTTGGGAACATGTTGGAGAAACTGAGGGACCAATTCGTGTGGCCCGGGATGGATGGGGAGGTCTGGGGATTCTGCCAGCAGTTCCCTCAGTGCCAGCGCACTGCTCCCCGGAGGCCACCGCCGGTGCCCCTCATCGGTGTCCCCTTTGAGCGGATTGCCATGAACCTTGTGGGGCCCCTCCCCAAGTCTCCTCGGGGACACGAATACATCCTCGTTATTGCCCTGGCCCTCCCCTTTGGACTACATGGGGCACCGGCCACCTTCCAACAGCTGATGGACATCATCCTACGACCCCACCGCAGCTTTGCAGCGTACTTAGATGATGTAGTCATCCATTCCTCCACATGGTCGGACCACCTATTCCATCTGGGGGAGGTCCTAAAGGGGCTCCGGAAAGCTGTCACCTGGGGCTAACCGAGGCACAGTACCTGGGATACCGCATTGGGCGAGGGTTGCTGAAACCACAGGTGAAGAAGATCGAAGCCGTAAAAGACTACCCCTGCCTTTTTGGGGTTGGCGGGGTATTATCGAAAGTTTGTGCATAACTTCTCGGCGAAAGCTTCCCCTCTCTCAGATCTCACAAAAAAAGGGCCAGCCGGAACGGGTTGTCAGCTGCGGCAGAGAGGGCCTTCTAAGCCCTGAAAGAGCACCCCTCACCAGCACACCCGTGTTGCGAAATCCGGACTTTTCGCTCCCGTTCACGGTACACACTGATGCGTCTGAAACCGGGTTGGGCACAGTCCTCTCCCAAACCTTGTCCCCCACTGAAAAAAGGTATGCAGCCGTAGAACGGGAGGCCTTGGCAATAAAGTGGTACTACCAGGCTGGCCGGCACTTCGTCCTGGTAACGGATCATGCCCGCCTCCAATGTATGGCCAAGGCCAAGGACACAAACGCCAGGGTAACCCGCTGGTTTCTCGCCCTACAGGACTTCTCATTCCAAGTCCAACACCGGACAGGGGCCCTACACGGGAACGCGGATGGGCTCTCATGGCGAGACACGCTTTGGGCCCGCCACCCAGCAGCAGTAGGCTCGGAGCACCGGGGGGGTTCTGGATACTGTCGCGGCGTACTGACACTCGACGCAAGAGGTAAAAGAATTGCTCTTTCTCCGACTGCTGCACAGCAGGCAGCCCTGCACTGTTACAATATATATATAGTATCTCACAAAAGTGAGTACACCCCTCATATTTTTGTAAATATTTTATTATATCTTTTCATGTGACAGAACTGAAGAAATGACACTTTGCTACAATGTAAAGTAGTGAGTGTACAGCTTGTGTAACAGTGTAAATTTGCTGTCCCCTCAAAATAGCTCAACACACAGCCATTAATGTCTAAACAGCTGGAAACGAAAGTGAGTACACCCCTAAGTGAAAATGTCCAAATTGGGCCCAAAGTGTAAATATATTTTGTGGCCACCATTATTTTCCAGCAGTGCCTTAACCCTCTTGGGCATGGAGTTCACCAGAGCTTCACAGGTTGCCACTGGAGTCCTCTTCCACACTTCCATGATGACATCAAGGAGCTGGTGGATGTTAGAGACCTTGTGCTTCCACCTTCTGTTTGAGGATGCCCCACAGATGCTCAATAGGATTTAGTCCATCACCTTCACCCTCACCTTCTTTAGCAAGGCAGTGGTCGTTATCATGCTGGAATACTGTCCTGCTGCCCAGTCTTCGAAGGAACGAGATCATGCTCTGCTTCACAGTATGTCACAGTACATGTTGGCATTCATGGTTCACTCAATGAACTGTAGCTCCCCAATGCCGGCAGCACTCCCACCACCATGCTTGACTGTAGGCAAGACACACTTGTCTTTGTACTCCTCACCTGGTTGCAGCCACACACACATGTCATCATTTGAACTAAATAAGATTATCTTGGTCTCATCAGACCACAGGACATGGTTCCAGTAATCCATGTCCTTAGTCTGCTTGTCTTCAGCAAACTGTTTGTGGGCTTTCTTGTGCATCATCTTTAGAAGAGGCGTCCTTCTGGGACAACAGCCATGCAGACCAATTTGATACAGTGTGCGGCGTATGGTCTGAGCACTGACAGGCTAACACCCCCCACCCCTTCAACCTCTGCAGCAATGCTGGCAGCACTCATACGTCTATTTCCCAAAGACAACTTCTGGATATGATGCTGAGCACGTGCACTCAACTTCTTTGGTCGACCATGGCGAAGCCTGTTCTGAGTGGAACCTGTCCTGTTAAACCGCTGTATGGTCTTGGCCACTGTGCTGCAGCTCAGTGTCAGGGTCTTAGCAATCTTCTTATAGCCTAGGCCATCTTTATGTGGAGTAACAATTCTTTTTTTCAGAGCCTCAGAGTTCTTTGCCATGAGGTGCCATGTTGAATTTCCAGAGACCAGTATGAGGGAGTGTGAAAGCATTGACACCAAATTTAACACTCCTGCTCGCCATTCACACTTAAGACCTTGTAACCTTAACAAGTTACATGACATTGGGGAGGGAAAATGTCTAATTGGGCCCAATTTGGACATTTTCACTTAAGGGTGTACTCACTTTCGCTACCAGTGGTTTAGACATTAATGGCTGTGTGATGAGTTATTTTGAGGGTACAGCAAATTTACACTGTTACAGAAGCTGTACACACTTTACATTGTAGCAAAGTGTCATTTCTTCAGTGTTGTCACATGAAAAGATATAATCAAATATTTACTAAAATGTGATTGGTGTACTCACTTTTGTGAGATTCTGTACATATAGTGTATGTGTGTGTATATATAAACACATTTGTATATAACATGTACTATACCTTTTAAACCATTCTACTCATTCTATATAAAGTGCAGTTCACAATTAATTTTCAAACCCTTCCTTGTAGCACTTCCTCCCTTACTTAAAGGGTCAACTCACAGGCGGGAAAAGCCCTAGGTCATTTTGTTTAGCCTACTTAGCAACTTTACTAAGATGGGGAGATATATGGCATTGTCAGCAGTGGAGATAAAAGTGGAACACAACAGTGTGTCTCTATGGGGACTAGCCTAAGGCTGTATCTTAAATTTGGCCTTAGTCTTTCAGTGCTTTCATAATTTTTTTAACTGTGTTTTAATTGTGTTGTTCATCATCAAGCACTAAGTCACCTCTTCAATCATGATGGACTTATACCACGTTTATGTGATATTAAAGATTTATTTAATAACTTATCACTTTGAACTGCTTTGAGTATTTCATGAACTGTTGATCTCCTGTGATTTTCCCTCACAACAGTCTCTGGAGTTTACACAGAATGGTGCAAGAAACAAAACAGTTCTGTAAATGGAAATGTTTATAAGAGAGGTTAGCAGTATCAGCAGTAGTAGTATAGTTGTAGTAGCAGTAGTAGTAATAGTAGTAGTATAGTTGTAGAAGTAGCAGAATAGCTGTAGTAGTAGTAGTAGCAGTAGTAGTAGTAGTATAGTTGTAGTAGTAGCATAGTTGTGGTAGTAGTAGTAGTATAGTTGTGGTAGTAGTCGTATAGTTGTAGTAGTAGTAGTAGTAGTAGCAGTAGTAGTAGTAGTAGTGTAGTAGTAGTAGTAGTAGTAGTAGTAGTAGTATAGTAGTAGTAGCAGTAGTAGTAGTAGTACTAGTATAGTTGTAGTAGTAGTAGTAGTATAGTTGTGGTAGTAGCAGTTGTAGTAGCAGTAGAAGTATCAGTAGTAGTAGTAGTAGTAGTATAGTTGTAGTAGTAGCAGTAGCAGTAGATCTAGCAGTAGTAGTAGTATAGTTGTAGTAGTAGCGGTTGTAGTAGCAGTAGAAGTATCAGTAGTAGTAGTAGTAGTAGTAGTAGCAGTAGTAGCAGTAACTGCACGCATCTCTTCTTGCCTGTCAGACATCTCGGTCTGGATGAAGAAGCACCATCTTCAGCTTAACCTGGGAAAATCGGAGCTTCTCGTCATCCCAGCCTATCCCTCAATCAACCAGAACTTCACTGTACAGCTCAGCTCACTTACACTCATGCCAACCAAGACGGCCAGGAACCTTAGGGTGATTCTTGATGAGGGCTTGACCTTTACAGACCACATCTCAGCAACTGCAAGGTCCTGTAAATTCATCCTGTACAACATCAAGAAAATCCAACCATTCCTCACGTAACAGGCTACACAGATACTAGTCCAGGCTCTTGTCATCTCTAAACTGGACTACTACAACTCACTGCTTTCAGGCCTCCCAGCCAGCTCCATCAAACCCCTTCAAATGATTCAGAATGCTGCAGCGCGCCTTGTCTTCAACCAGCCCAAGACTACTCATGTCACACCCCTCTTCATCTCCCTCCACTGGCTTCCTGTAGCTGCCCGCATCAAGTTCAAGGCCTTGATGCTCACCTACAAGACCTTGTCAGGAACTACCTCAACTCTCAACTCTCTCCTGAAGGCATACATTCCCTCTCGCAATCTGATTTACTCTGTGAAGGAGTCTTCATCCATGTTTGTTTTTTTTTTTTTTAATTGTGTACAGCACACCTGAACCAGTTTATCTGCAAAGAATTTTCCTGTTTGGCGTGATGAAGTTTAATGTCCCTTACAACGTCTGTAGTCCCGTTTAGCAACTTGTTAGTGTCATGATTTCCCCTCGCGTAAGCGCTGGAGCATAAGGTCCCTTTCCAGAACCTTCACGCATACCGTTCCCCAGTGGTGGAATGCTCTTCCGATCTCAATCCGGACTGCAGAATCTCTCACTATCTTCAAAAAACCCACCTTTTCTGTGAACACCTAACCAACTCCTAAAAAAAAAAAAAAACACAGACAATGCACTTACACCTCTACTCTGTACACTTTGCTTCCTCTGGTATTCAATTAATGGATCTTGTATAGTAGCACTACTTGTATTGTTCCCTGCTTGATATATCACCTTGCTATTGTGTCGTTTGAACAGCGCCAAAAATGAAACGTAGCAGTAGTAGGGAGTAGGATAAGTTGGGGGAAGGGTGGTTGTAGAGGTAATGTGGAGGGGGGAATGAATGAAGAAGAGTGAGAAAGAGAGGGAGGAAGGAGGGTAAGGAAAAAGAGTAGTGAAAAGAGTGAGAGAGGAAACAACAGTAGTATAGTGGAAGCTAAAGCAGCAGTAGCAGCTGTAGTAGTAGCAGCAGTAGAGTGTAGTCAAGCAGTAGCAGTAGTTGTTGACCAGCACAGCAGTAGCAGACATTAGTAGTAGTAGTAGTAGTATATGTGAGAGCAGTAGTAAGTGAGTAGAAGTAGTAGAGTGAGTGAAGAAGTTGAGATAAGAGTAGTAGTAGAGTAGTAGACAGAGAAGAGCAGTAGTAGTAGTCAGCTGGGAGTGATAGTAGCAGCAGTAGTAGTAGAGAGATAGTAGGGAGTAGTAGAGGACAGTACAAGTAGTAGAGTAGAAGGTACAGAAGTAGTAGTAGTATAGTTGTAGTAGTAGTAGTAGTAGTAGTATAGTTGTACTAGTATAGTAGTAGTAGTATAGTTGTACTAGTATAGTAGTAGTAGTATAGTTGTAGTAGTAGTAGTAGTAGTAGTATAGTTGTACTAGTATAGTAGTAGGAGTAGTAGTTGTATAGTTGTAGTAGTAGTAGCAGTAGTACATTTCTTCATAAAACACCCTTTACAGAAATATGGTTATTTACTAAATCTAGTATGATGTTTTAAACCAGTATTTAAATCTAGGTGTTTCATTAGAACAAAATTTACAAAAGCCCTTGTAAATGTGCAAAACAAGCTTATTTGAAATGGTGTTCAGGGGGAAACAAGTATATTTGGAAAGTTACAGGAACACAGGTGCAATTGAAAAAAATGTGTATTATGATGGAACATAACCTTGTGGTTCACAGGAAGAAAATGAAGGGGAACAAAAAGTGATGAATCTGCAATGCAGTGCTTTTTGGTCAAATGTTAAAATTTCCCAGACAGATAATCAGGCAAGCTGAGTTCTACAGACTGATTTAAATTCCACACACATCACACCTGGTCTCACTGCACTGAGGAAAACGGTGCATTTGTGTGTGCGTGTGTGTGTGTGTGTTCATTTGTGTCTATGCTTGTGTACATTTAAGTGTGCATGTGCTAGGGGGCAGGTGCAAACTGGGCTTCTATAATCATACCAAATCTGATAATACACACAGTGGCCGATAAGAGGCATAAATTCACACGCACACACACACACACACACACACACATACACACACACACACACACACATGCAAACAGAGTCACATGCACACACACACACACACACACACAGTGCTCTTTCTACACACAGTCTTTCTATCATGTTGTTACATCAGCTTGAACAAGGCATTTCACCTCTCTTTTCACGCTGACAGATGGCACAAAGGACCAGCATCTATGTGGCCAACATGTAATGTACGCTTGATTTGAAAGCTACACTGAACACTTGGCTCCTTGTCTCCCATTGCTGTTTTCATTCTTCTCCCTACCCCACCGTGTTGATCTTCATTGAGCATTAAAGCAGGATTAAGCTGGCACAGACACTGATGCCTGATGGTAATCAATGGAAATCCTTTTGTCATCCCTTTACCCTGAAATTAAAAGTAAACTGCTCAATGCCAGGGAGAAATGGGCCACTGCTACCAGGGGAGTCTGATAAAACACTAAAGCCATCACTCCACAGACATGCTGCCAGCTGATTGAATATTAATTGGGCAATATTGACATTTTCCATGAGCATGATAGGCCCAAAGTTAACCATAACTACAGTGTAACCCAATTACACTGATTAGAGGAGTGCTGGGCTCTTATCTCAATGGAGTATAGAGGCAAAGGAGAAGGCTTTCCCCCCATGGAATAAAGAGAGCAAAGCTTTCTGCTGGATGTGCATTTTACCACACTGAGCAGTAAGTGCAGAATATAACTAAAGCAGCAACAACAACAACAAAAACATAACAGAGAGAGATGATGAGGGGAATACAAGGTCTTGCTCAGCTATACTCAGAGTGCAAAACAGGACTGTGCCTTCTATTCTGGGCACTGATCTGAAATCCCTTAGCTTTTTGTTTTCTGTTCCTGTGAGCATCTTCTCTGTATTTTGGATCACTCTGATCTAGCGGTAGTCCCTAAATAAACTCTCCAGGACAGCTCTTCTTCGTGAAACACTCAAGAAAGGCATTAGTGCATACAGACAATCTATGTATCTAATAAATCATTTATGTATGAAGACCGAGAAGATTAATACATTTGATTTGATCAACATATAAGTATAAACAAATACTCTATATTTGGCATAGGAAGTGATGGTGCTGGTTTAGCTACAGGTATGTCCCTTAAATAACAACATAAAATATGGTAAGGTCAAAACTACTGTGGTTTGTGTCAAAACTACTGAGATGAAATTAAAGATTCATGAAGTATTTTGATTTGTATTTACATGAAAAAGAGAAGAAGCAAATTGGATTACCAATATCAGTCCATTGTGGGGTTTTTTTTAACCAAAATTATTATTTTGTCATTCCTAACAGTACTTATTGAAAAATCTAGCCTGCTGTCCAGCTGTAGAAGCAGTGTACCTGTTGTAAGAGCATGGAATTGAAGGTCCCTAAGCTAAACTCCTAGGAGTCCAGTTGTACTCAAAACGGTTAAGAAGCACCTTTCCAAATTCCTGTTTACGGAGCCTACATGCCTGCCAAATGAATGGTTTTAATGTCCTCAAACTAAAGTGGTACTCACATTTGCATCTATTACACTATTTTGCAGAACTATGTTTACCTTCTACAACCTTTTTCAAATTAGGGGGCATTGGTTGGGTGTTTAAAACTAATTTTCAACACATTTCAGTACATAAGCACATCTTTCAAGCTGGAAAATTAAGAAGAGATGAGAGGAAGGGGCAGGGCTTCCAAGACTGTCAGTTAATATTGAGGAGTTCAAAACACCTGCGTATCTGTAAATAATTCCAGATTCACATGTTCATTGGCTCATCTATGTAGGTAGGTAATTTTCAGGAAGTTGTAGTTACTAAAATATATTCCTATACACACACACACACACACACACACACACACACACAAACACACACACACACACATACGTGTATGACATGTGACAAGCAAACATGTAATTATCTTTGAAACAGTACAAATTAATAAAACATTTAATTATCTTTAAAAAAGTACAAATTAATAAAGTTGATATACTTGAACAAAACGACAAGGAAATTTAGCTTTTTCAATTGTTTATTCAACAGAAATACCAATAGATGTGATATCCTTCTGTGGAAATAGTGACTACACCCTCAACCTCAGAAGCTAGTATTGCCCCATTTAGCAGAAATAACTAATTGTAGGCGTTTGGCATAATTGCCCACCAGTCTCTGACAACGGCTTGCAGGAATTTTTGACCACTCATGCATGCAATATTCTTTCAGGTGTTTGAGTGTTTTCTTGCATGTACTGCCTGTTTCAAATCCCCCTACAACATTTCAATGGGATTCAAATCCAGGCTTTGACTAGGCCATTCCATAACCTTCCATTTTTTCTTTTTGAGCCATTGCTTGGTGAATTTGCTCGTGTGCTTAGGATCATTATCCTGTTGAAATGTCCACTTTCGGTTCAACTTCAACTTCCTGACAGATGGCCTCACATTATCTTCAAGCACTCTTTGATATGATGCAGAATTCATAGTTGAATAATTGAATGCAAGCTGTCCGGTCCCTGAGGCAGCGAAGCAACCCCAAACCATAACATTTCCACCACTGTACTTCACAGGTGGTATGAGGTGCTTCTCCTGAAAAACTGTCTTTGGTCAACACCAAACATGTCTGCTGTTACTGTGGCCAAACAACTCTATCTTAGATTCGTCTGTCCAGAGCACATTATTCCAAAATGCCTGGTTTTTGCCCATATGCTCATTGGCTGTAGTCTTGTGTTACAACCTGCCATCTTGGAGTGGGAGGTTTTTGTGTGCTGTGACATATTTTGTGTGCAGGTCCTCCCTCCCAGACTTTCCAGCCTGCCCTAGCCTGCCTTGCTCCCACCTCCCAATATGACCTCACTGAATGGTGGCCATATTTAAAGAGGAAGATGGAGTGAGAAGGGTGTTGGCGTTACATGTGTTGTTGTTTAGAGATTGTGTTTGGTTGTGCTGCTTGTATGCTATTTTCTATTTCTATTTTCTTGTATGCTATTTCTATTTTCTGTTCTGGTATTTGACTTTTGTATGGTTTTCAGACTTTGAGTTTGGTTGTCCCTGTATCTTTTATTGTGCATTCTCTTCACTATGGTTCACCAGCAGTAGGGGTGTGGCTGCAATTTCTTTTGGGAGAGAGTCCTTTTGTCTGTTTTTTTTTTTTTTTTTGCTTAGGTAGTTAGGGAAGTATCCTTGTATTTTTTCTTTTCCTTTTAGGTAAGCTAGCTACCTAATAATATAATTATTTTGTTTATTATTTTGGCCTTGGCCCACCCTGTTACACCTGGTTTGGTTAATTTGTATATTTGTGTAATATGTATATAATTGTCTGTTACAATATATAAAACCTTTTTCACACAACCTTGTTTGTGTTGTTATTCATGGATTCCTTTATTTAAAGATCAATCCAATTGAATCCCGAGCTGGTTACTCTGTGCGGCCTAACCTAGACTGGGCCGTAACACTTGCTTTAATGTTCTTTTTAGACAGCAAAGGCTTTTTCCTGGCACACTTCACATGCAGGTCAAATTTGTGCAATCTCTTTCTGAAAGTAGAAGCATGCACTTTGACACTAATGTTACAACCCGCTATCTTGGGGAAGGAAGTTTTTATTTGTGCTGTGACATTTTGTGTGCAGGTGTGAACTCCCTCCCAGACTTTCCAGCCTGACCTAGCCTGCCTTGCTCCTGCCTCCAGGATGACCTCACTGATTGGTGGCCATTTTTAAAGAGGAAGACGGTGTGTGTGTGTGTGTGTGTGTATGTGTTCACTTGGTTCACTGGCAGTAGGTGTGTGGCTGAAATTTCTTTTGGGAGAGGATTCCTTTTCTGTCTGTTTCTTACTTAGGTAGTTAGGGAAGAATATTTGTATAGTTAGGGAAGAATTTGTATATTCTTTTCTTTCCTTTTAGGTAAGCTAGCTACCTAATCATATAATCCTTTTGTTTGTAATTTTGGCTTTGGCCCACCCTGAAGATAAATCTGTTTTGGTTAATTTGTATAGTTAAATGTATATATTTTGTGACATAATTTATATCGCTATATGCATATATTGTGTGACATAAAAAACCTTTTTGACCCACCTTGTTGAGTTTTTTGTCCTGGCTCCCTCATTTACTCTTTAAAGATCAATCAACCGAGCTGGTTACTCTGTGCGGCCCAACCTAGACTGGCCGTAACACAAACCATTGCAAGGCTTACTACTGTGATGAACTTTTAAGGTTCTTTAAATCTTCTTTTTGCATCATACAGTATGCTCTTGGGCTGAATTTGCTGGGACGGTCAGTCATGGACAAACTGGCAGTCATTTGAAATCTGTACCACTAGTATATGTATACCACTCCTTACAGTGGATTGATTTTAAATAATTTAGAGATCTTTTTTAAATCCCTTGCCAAACTCATAGGCGTCCACAACCTTTTTTCTGAAGGCCTTATTGAACACTTTAGATCTTGGCATGATGACACCACACACATCAAAAGCAAAGGGAACACCAGAAATTAGATATGAGAGGGGTATAAATAAGCCAGGTTCCACCTGCACTCTCTAAACAGGTTCTAATTGCTGATACCCAATCTTGAACAACTGATTCTAATTTTATCGATTTGAAAGTGTGATAAATGTAGGGGTGCACTTACCATGTGACTGATCTGTTTTTTGTTCATTTAAATTGTGAAAATTAGGCTGGAGGCACAAAGTATGTATACAAGATATTAGAAAAAAATGTACAAAGCACTTATAAATCATTTGTAAAGCATTTACAAAACAAAATACAAACATTTGAACCATAATAATTTTGATTTGTTACACTATTAATATCTGGTAAGTTTGTTATTTGTGATAATGAAGGAACATTTATAAAATATGCACACAAAAAGTGTGTGAATTTCTTTGTCTTCATTAATGTATTTTGATGGGATTTGTTTGTACCTGTCTCTAGCTTAGTACACTGGGTTTGGTTTTAAATTCTCTCAGTAATATTTATCGAATAAATATGTAAATGAGAACATAAAGCGCTACACTGCCTCAATATTTCACATTAATCTCACAAGCAAGAAGCACATAGTTTGCTCCTACACAGTTCATAAAGAAACAAAGAGTAATTATCATACTGAGAATCTTATATCACGACAAGTAATCTGCACATTGCACCCATCCGCTGTGGTTAAAAGTAAGACTCCGACTTCCACTACTCTTAAATGGTGAGCCATTGTTTGTGCTCTTAGTTGTCATGCATCCATCAATTTACCCACCAAATCACACCAATCACCAAATCCCACCAATCTACTTTGCCCAATCGACATGTCACTGTGATCAACTATAATTATACCTCATCTGTCTTTGACTGAATAGAGTGTGCTGTGATGGTTTTGCCTCTGCCTGAGGCTCTATTAAGTAAACGTATTGATACATCATTCGGTAGAATAACACACAGTTGGACATACACATGCTATACAATGACAGCCTGTTCTTACTGCACTGTTAACACTGTAAAAATAAAAAAAAGAACCTTCGACTACTTATTTCTTGCTGGTCATATAGAAAGTATTGCTTTTCATAATTTATTGGTCCACTATTAATTTATTTATTGGTCCACATAATTTATTGGTCCACTATATCAGCTTGAGTAAATTAATACCAAGGCTCACTTAGAGACATGCTTTACATTTGTAAAGCATGTCTCTAAGTGAGCCTTGGTATTAATTTACTCAAGCTGATATAGTTAACAATAAATTAATTTCAAGTCTACTATACAACACTGCATATTGTATCCCGAATTTGAGACCTACTACCAGCACTGTAGCTAACGTTGCTCTAAATTTGATTAATGACTTTATAATAGATTATACTGCAACTCACTGCACAGCCTCAAAGATTAATCCAGGAGGTATGAATTAAAGTTAACAAGGAGGAAAACTATCTATTCTTTCTCACCATCAGATTCACTGTAATCTTTGGATATAACTCCTAAATCTGGTCAGTGTACCTTTGTTCAGAATTAATCCTACTGGAATTACCTTATGAACAGAAAGTGCTTGAGGTGTTACATCTTTTATCTGATTCTTATCGCCTTCGGCATCAGCTACAGTCTGTCCCCATTTGACAAACAAAGGTATATTTTTCCTTTTGGAGAGTGAAAATCGATGGACAGAATAGTTGAATGCTCTGTCATAGTAATGTGATTTACACATGCTTTCTCTCTGCCTCGGAATCATTTCCATGCCTTTTAAATCCACAGTGTGTTTTACATTTGCATTTAAGATGTACTAGCTAATCTAATGTGATAGTACAGCACCAGTACTTATAAATATGTTGCTTACAAGATGCATGTTTCATACAAGAGGATCATCTCAACTGCAACACGAGCCATGGTCAATCCAGCTCTAGGGAAAGCTCTCACAAACAAAAGTAGGAGAGCCCAAAGCAAGACCACAGTGAATTTTAAAGTCACTATGAATCAGTTGAATGTGTTAACTCTGCAAGACAGTTGCAGCAAAATAAAAATGCTGCTCGGGAATCATGAAGACAAAGTTGGAGGAAACCCTCAAATGCTACCGACCACTAAAGCTCAAGTGATCTTCTCTTTACAGACTCTCCTGACAAAATGTAAACTGAAGCCCAGCAATAAGCTTCTAACCCACTTGGACCAAGTATCACCTTCAGTAACCAGCAAAAACCAAACACCTTTTACATTCAACCAAGACAACCATATACAATATGAGCATGGTTTATAGTGATTCTTTGTCCATTCAGTTTAATTCAACTAATAACCTGTAGCATTATTGAAATAGTATTTCTCAAACATAAAATACAACCAGAGAAAGAACATAATACTGTAATACACAATATTTCCAAAACCCCACATTTAAGGGGCTTACAGTATTAAGGGTCTTACAATGACTGCTGATAGAACAAATATTTCTTCAAGGTTCCTTTAGATATTTATGGTCTTTCTTATTCAGAACTTTGTCTATAAGATAAACTATCTGTGGTAAAGTTTTACAGAGTGATTCATAAAGCTTAAACATATCACAAACACTAGGAATCTGAAACAATTTATCTGTTCACAGTACCTCATAATGATCTGATATAAAGAGATTTAGGTGATAAATCTTGGTGTTGTTCTGGCCAAGCTACCAGCTATCATTTTTTCCTCACACTGCTTACAAGACTCAGTCTTGCAGGTTTCTTCTTTAAATCACAAGATGGTCTAGACACTTTTCTCCATAGAAGCCACTTATGCGCTTGTTCAGTTCCTTGTCATCTTGAGCTTATCAATATTGCATTGGCTCCCAGTAAAATCTTGCATTAACTTTAACCTATAAAGCACTAAACGGTTTCGCGCCACAATATCTAAGCAACCTTTTGGTTTTATATGATCCGCCACGCCTACTTAGATCAAAAGATGCAGGCTATGTGACGGTAACTCGAATAGTGAAGGCTACAGCAGGGGGAAGAGCCTTCGCTTTTAGAGCCCCACAGTTATGGAACAGTCTTCCTATTAGTGTTCAGGACTCAGACACAGTCTCAGTGTTTAAGTCTAGACTTAAAACATTTGTTCACTCAAGCCTACCCTGACTAGATTCTATTTTAACTACTTCAGTCGTAATAATCTTTTTTCTCCTTCTCTCCTTTTGCCGAGCCACACACGAATTTATTGAGATACTAGATATCCAGATCATTTCTGCCTCTGAATGGAGCTCAGGTCTTCTCAAATTCCAGACTGCTGGGACTACGGCTGCTCCTAAGGCCATACAGACTGTTGTTACCCAGATGAGGATGGGTTCCCTTCTGAGTCGGGTTCCTCTCAAGGTTTCTTCCTCTTAGACATCTTAGGGAGTTTTTCCTTGCCACCGTCGCCACTAGTGGCTTGCTCAGTTGGGATAATTTCACACCTTCATTATCTGTATACCATGTTTCTATTTCTGTAAAGCTGCTTTGAGACAATGTCTATTGTAAAAAGCGCTATACAAATAAAATTGAATTGAATTGAATTGAGCTTGGACTACTGCAACTCACACCTGGGAGGTCTTACCCAACATGTGATCAGATTCCTACTCCAGAACGGATCTAGAAAACAGCTGCATCACTTGTTTTTAAATCTCTGCAAGATCACCCCATTGTTGCCCGACATCAACAGGCTACCTGTAGCTGCTTGCATCCAATTCAGAACACTGATGCTTGTCAAAAAATGCAAAAACAGACCTTCCTTACAAACCTGCTCTGAACAAAGTTCTACACAAACTAGCTCAACATGACCCTCCATCTCTCAAGATATAGGATATGCATCAAGACTTGTTTTTGTACTGCACACAGGCGGTGGAATAGAAAAAAAAAAAAAACAGACTCATTGGAGTACTAACACGTACTGACTCATTTCTAACAGGCTATTAACTTGATAGTAATCATAGATCCTGGCCTATTTGCATTAGCATGAGGATATTTACATTACATATGGAATTTGGCAGAGGCCCTTAGCCAGAGTGACTACGTATTGTAATGTAAATACATTCTGATACTGGTTCACTAGATCACAGACTAAGAATACTTTCAGTCTCAAAAAATCTGTTGGGGAGGGATTATAACATGAAAAGCACACAGACAACAAGACTTAAAATTTTTTTTTTGGATATATACTATAAAGCATTTCTGCGATTTGGATAAGATTGTCTGTCAAATGCTGTAAATTTACAGTAAATTAGTACAAATGTCATGTCATTGAACTATTGGTGCATGCCAGCCAATGTTCATATTTAAACCTTATGGTTCATATTCAGATTTTAACCTTAAGAAACCACTGATGAAATGTGACACGAGTGGTCTGAGTAACTGAACACAGCCTGACTGGGAGACTTTTTACCTGAGCCTCAGCCAAAATGTCCATGCACAGACCTGCACTATGGCACATTAGCAAGAGAAAATGAGCAAAATAATGAATACTGTAGAAAATTATACCAATAATGTACAAGTATTGTGAAAAATTATCAGTGACTATTCCTGCTCTGAAAAAAAAGCCCAGCAGGTTTCAAACCTGTGAAAGTTTGAAGGCTAAACTTTGTTTAAACTTCTAAAAGAAGCTGTCTGTGCTTGATGAATGCTTTATGACTGACTCACATCCCCACTGTAACTGTGTAGTGCCAAGAGCAAATCACTGCATTAGCTCAAAGCAGATGTCAAGCAAGCAGAAACTTGAAGGTGACCATGAAGACGTTGGCTCTAGCTTCAAGCTTAGATTATAGCCATCATGATAAAATATGGCTTATAGGAAAATGTAACACCTTGGCATGGCACCCACCTACACTATGAGGATGTATCCGGAGATTCAGTCATCCTCTCATAATAGGATTTAGCCGTCAGCCCCAGTCAGATTGGATTAACCCACACACCACCATATTTGACCACCACAGGTCTACCGGAGATCCACAGTGAAGCATCATCAACCCAGACCTCTCCCTCTCTTTTTTAGAACTAACACTGTAATAGAGGTTAATCATACTTCCTGCAATATATGCAAACTCTCACATATTTTAGAAATACATCTATTCTAATAGCAGCAATTAAAACAACAACATAATAATAATACATCTGTCATACCTGCCTCTTCTATATTTCTATAGTCTATATTTTACTTTTTTCATTATGAGCAGTTGCTGCATTTATTAATCATGCCTTCAATGTTTTTCATAATAAAAAACTATGTATATGTAAGTTCATGTATTTCCATTAGGGCAATTTGAAAAATAATTCACATTATATAAACAGGCTACTATTAGCATTTTCATAATGTTTGCATATTCCAATTAAATTAAAAAAATATCACAATAGACTTCAATAAATTTAAATTAGTCATCTGTTGGACATGGTGGCTCCAGGGTTGGGGTTCGATTCCTGCCTCCGCTCTGTGTGTGGATGTTCTCCCCATGCTTCGGGGGTTTCTTCCAGGTACTCTGGTTAACTCACCAGTCCAAAAACATGCATTGCAGTCTGACTGGCAACTCCAAATTGTCTGTTGTGTGTGAATGGTGTGAGTGTGTGTGTGCAGTTGTGTCCTGCAATGGGTTGGCACCCCATCCAGAGTGCCCCCTGTCTCGTGTCTCGGAACACCTGGGATAGACTCCAGGCTCCCCCATGATCCCATGTAGGATAGAGACAATGGATGGATGGTGTAATTGAACCACCTTTACAGTGAGGGAAAAAAGTATTTGATCCCCTGCTGATTTTGTACGTTTGTCCACTGATAAAGAAATGATCAGTTTATAATCTTAATGGTAGATTTATTTGAAAACTGAGAGACAGAATAACAACAAAAAATCCAGAAAAACGCATGTCAAAAATGTTATCAATTGATTTGCATTTTAATGAGGGAAATAAGTATTTGATCCCTCTGCAAAACATGACTTAGTACTTGGTAATTAATGACTTAGTAATTACTTTTAATTTTCAATGCCCTGGCTGAGGGAAGGAGGTTCTCGCCCAAGATTTGACGGTTTGCCAAAGAGCTCCATTTTGGTCTCATCTGACCACAACACTTTCAATCAGTTGTCCTCTGGTGGTCAGATGAGACCAAAATGGGGCTCTATGGCATCAACTCAAATCGCCATGTTTGGAGGAGGAGGAATGCTGCCTATGACCCCAGGAACACCATCCCCACTGTCAAACATGGAGGGGGAAACATTATGCTTTGGGGATATTTTTTCTGCTAAGGGGACAGGACAACTTCACCGCATCAAAGGGACGGGGCCATGTACCATCAAATCTTGGGTGAGAACCTCCTTCCCTCAGCCAGGGCATTGTAAATATAATAAATTCTTCCCTTAGCACTGGCTATGTACATAAATCACTTAAATTAGCAATTATTAAACACCTGATTAAAAAACCTGAACTTGACACCTCTCAACTGTCCAGCTATATACCTATATCAAATCTCCCCTTCATATCCAAGATCTTAGAAAAGGTTGTAGCACAGCAGTTATGCTCGTACTTGCATAGGAATAACATTCATGAAATGTATCTGTCAGGATTTAGACCTCATCATAGCACAGAGAAAGCGTTAGTTAAAGTAGTAAATGACCAACTACTGACCTCTGATCAGGGTTGTGTCTTGTTGATTGTGTTACTCGACCTTAGTGCAACTTTTGATACTATAGATCACACTATTCTCCTTAATAGATTAGAAAATGTTGTTGTTAGAAAACGGTCCCCTTCTGGCTCAGGTCTTATTTGACAGATCGGTATCATTTTGTAGATGTAAATGGAGACTTCTCCACGTGTTCTGAGATTAAATTTGGTGTTCCTCAAGGTTCTGTTTAGGCCCACTGCTTTTTACTTTATAGATGCTACCTTTAGGTCAAATTATTCGTAAACATGGAATTAGCTTCCACAGCTAATTAGCTACACAGTTGTATGTTTCAGTGAATCCGGACGACAGATAGCAGCTTAATAAAATTGAAGAATGTCTAAAGGACATTAGACATTGGATGCTAACTAACTTCCTTTTACTTAATTCTGATAAGACAGAAATACTTAGGACCATTTGTATCTAGAAGTAAGCTTATAGTTACTCTGGATGGACTTTCTGTTTCAAAGACCTTGGCGTAATTATTGACTCGTCTATCATTTTATGCTCATGTAGATAATATTACTAGGATAGCCTTCTTTCATCTCAGAAATATTTCTAAGACAAGAAATATGTTGTCACTACATGATGCAGAAATAGTTCATGCATTCGTCACCTCTAGATTAGATTACTGTAATGCCTTACTGTCTGGATGTTCCAATAGGAGCATAAACAAACTCCAGTTAGTCCAGAATGCAGCTGCCAGTCCTAACTAGAACCAGAAGATACAACCACATCACCCCAATCTTATCAACACTACACTGGCTCCCAGTGAAATCTCGCATCTATTATAAAATACCTATAAATTAACATAATTAGGCTATTTGACGGTACCTCAAATAGCAAAGGCTACAGCAGGGGAAGAACTTTCTCTTATAGAGCCCCACAGTTATGGAACAGTCTTCCTATTAGTGTTCGGGACTCAGACACAGTCTCAGTGTTTAAGTCTAGGCTTAAAACTTATATGTTTACTGAAGCCTACCCTGACTAGACTTTCTGTTACGCTAAACACAGTCCTAACAATCTCTTCTCTCCCTCTCTCCTTCTGTCGAGCCACACACAATTTTATGGAGATACTAGTGATCCCGATCCTTTCTGCTCTCCGGCCCTGACTGATCCGTTTAGGATGCCCTACCACTGGATGGAGCTCTCATCTATTCCAGGTGGACACACTCACAGTGGTTTCTGGGACTACGGCTGCTCCTAAGGCCAAACAGACTTCATATAAATTCATAATGAACTTTTTTACACTATCTGTTGTTACCCAAATGAGGATGGGTTCCCTTCTGAATGTGGTTACTCTCAAGGTTTCTTCCTCTTCATATCTTAGGGAGTTTTTCCTTGCCATCGTCGCCACCGGCTTGCTCAGTATGGATAAATTTGCATTTGTATATCGTGTTTAAATGTTTCTGTAAAGCTACTTTGAGACAATTTCTATTGTAAAAAGCGCAATACAAATAAAATTGAATTGAATTGATGGTGTGTGTGTGTGTGTCTGTATTCCAGGAAATATGCACTATAATCTGGTATGGTAGGTTATATATGTGAAAGGTTACAATGATTAACATTAACTACTACAAACTATTTCTCTCAAACAGACTTTCCATCTGCAATGAAAAGGAGCTCAAATGGACTCAAATCTGCTCATGGAGATTTAGCTTCTGGTATTTACAGTCATGGACGAAATTATTGGCACCCCTGGAACTTTTCCAGAAAATGCACCATAGCTCCCAAAAAATTTTTCAATTTAAATTTTTTTTTTTTTTTTTTTTTTTTTTTTTTTTTTTTTTTTTTTTACACAACAAAAAAAAAAAAAAAAAAATTTTTTTTTTTTTTTTTTTTTCAAAAAAAACTCCAAAAAAATACTTCAAAATTTTTTTCCCCCCTTTTTTTTTTTTTTTTTTAATTTTTTTTTTTTTCATTTAAACTCACCTGTGGCAAGTAATAGGTGCTGACAATATAGAAATCAAAATTGAAGCCAGAGTGTATAAGTTGGCTCAACCTTTGTGTTGTGTGCCTGTGTGTGCCACCCCGAGCATGGAGAAGAGAAAGAAAAGCTGAGAATTGTCTGAGGACTTAAGAAGCAAAATTGTGGAAAAATATCAACAATCTCAAGGTTACAAGTCAATCTCCAGAGATCTTAAAGTTCCTTTGTCCACTGTGCGCAATATAATCAAGAAGTTTATAACCCATGGAACTGTGGCAAATCTCCCTGGAGGTGGACGGAAGAGAAAAATTGATGAAAGAATGCAATGCAGGATAGTTCGAATGGTGGATAAACAACCTCAGTCAACTTCCACGCAAATTCAGGCTGTCCTGCAGACTCAGGGTGCATCAGTGTCGGCTCGAACCATACGTCGTCATCTGAATGAGAAGAAGCGCTATGGCAGGAGACCGAGGAGAACCCCACTTCTGACACAGAGGCATAAAAAAGCCAGACTACAGTTTGCAAAAATTTACCTGAGTAAGCCTCAATCCTTCTGGGAGAACGTTTTGTGGACAGATGAGACTAAGGTAGAGCTTTTTGGCAAAGCAGGTCATTCTACTGTTTACAGAAAATGGAAAGAGGCCTACACAGAAAAGAACACAGTACCTACAGTCAAACATGGTGGAGGTTCAAGGATGTTTTGGGGTTGTTTTGCTGCCTCTGGCACTGGGTGCATTAACTTTGTGCAAGGAATCATGAAATGGAAACTATCAATAGATTTTGGCCCATAATGTAGGGCCTAGTGTCAGAAAGCTGGGTCTGCGTCAGAGGTCATGGGTGTTTCAGCAGGACAATGACTCTTTTATTAAATATAAAAATATATATATATATATATATATATATATATATATATATATATATATATATATAATTTTTTTTTTTTTAATTTCTTTTTTTTTCTTTTTCTTATAGTTAAATCCCTATATATAGGGATTTAACTGAGTTACACAAAGATTAACCAAACGTTTTATTCAGGTGTTAAAATGTTAACATTCAAATGTTTAATGTCACAGCTCCGTCAGATCAGGACTCCAGATCCCAGAACACAACGCGTACTTCGCACACACGCATGCGCTCAAAGTCCCCGGAGTTCTGATCTGAGACACCTGTTACCAATCACACACCCATACCCATACACACCAAATCCCCGCTAGTATTTAAGGAATCACTCACCTTGGACACATCGCGAAGTATACACTTAGCAACCTCTGTTCCTCTGTGACACCAAGCACTTCTAGATTGTTGTTATTTCCCGGTATATCTCGAACTCTGTCACGGCTTTTCGACTACGTGTCTGTTTTGTCCTGTTTGTTCATCGAACCCGATCACCTGACCTTTGCCTGTTTCTTTGACTCGAGCTACTCAGACATTCACGGATTGTTATTGTTCTCCCGTCATCCGCTCCTGCGCGTGTGCCCTCTCACAACCTGGTGACATTTACCAAATCTTTTAAATAATTAAGAATCTAATATTCATTATTTTGTCTATCCCAACATACTGTATGATATGATTTAGGTCATATTTTCATTCTTTCCACAATTTTGTAATACATGATAAGTCCATGTGGTTCAGTCTGCTCATACACAGAAAATATTGAGGGAAGGAAATAAATAAAAGCAGTTGACAACGTACCCACACACCTTGGCAGAGGCGCGCTCCACATGCGCCGGCCCCCTCCAAGGCAAATGATCTCTGGCGCCCCCTCCAAACGATAGCCCATGTTGCAAGAGAAAGTAAGTGTATCCCCAATATCAAAACTGTAACCATTACGGCGGCCAAACTGTGGCACTCCTGGATCCTCACACGGCTCAAGATTGTACTCTGAGTAACACAGGCATTAGGTGATTAACATAAATAATATATTTATAAGATAAATATATTATATAAAGGTGTTTTTTTAAATTATGCCTTCCATGGCACTATGTACCGGCAGTAATCCATTGTAGGTACTACACAGATTTTTACGATTTTGCCTACATTACAATATTTCTCCTGTCAACTAGGAGAGTTAGAAATGTACTTTTGCATAAACTGCCATTAGTAGTTAATGCAGGTGATTCCATAGAGGATCTGTAAGCTACAGTGAATATGAACATGGCACAAAAACTCTGCTTTTGAACATAAAAATAGCCCTTTGACTATTAAGCATATAGCAGTCCATTAATTATAATGATAGACCCAAGTGAAGTGACCTGTACCCAGAAGCATATTAGGAGTTACGCACCAATGACAACATAACGTCTTATACAAGTCTGCAAGGACAGAGCAATGTTGTGTGAAAAGTGCTAAATAGTCAAGTCAACTCAGCCTTAGTGTTAGTGTCAGACAGGGCAGACCTGAGAATGTGATGTTGAAGCCCTCGTAGGAGATGGAGAAATCAGAGATGAAGCGCAGCTGGGCCTTGAAATTGCCGTAAAGGCCTGCGTTGATGGGCAAAGGAAGCTCAGAACCTGTGAGGCGAGCGAGAGGCTGCACAAAACTCCCGTTCTCTGTGATGAGCAGATAGTCGTGGTGGTCCTCCAGATGGAAGGTGTTAAAGTTGAACTGAACTCCTGTTGGGAAAAACCAAACCAACAAGGATATCAACTACCCAATAGTTATCCAAGAAACCAGAAATATCTGAGTAGATTTATCAGATAAACCTTTTCAACCTGCAAAAAAGGCTTTGGGTGCCAAAGGAACAACTTTATCTTTACAGTGAAGGTGAGAGACCCTTCTAAAGAGCCCCAAGGTTATTCTTTTCTGTAAGAGTGTAAGACGGAAGGAGGAGCATTTCAATTCGGCATGATTTTTCTGTGAAACATAATGACCTTCCATACTGAATACTTTATCAGCTCTGGGAAATTAAAATTCAGATAAACTTTCATTATTCAAAACTCAAAGCTTGTGCAATGATATTTTATAGAGCAGGGCATGGAGCAGAACCTAATTCTGCATTCCCTGCAGTTCATCCTCAGGAAGACTTTCGCAGCACCGCTTAATAGATCTCAGGAGCTTGTTCTCCATTCGTTTTCCAACTCATACATGTATGTCCACAGCATTGGACTAATCAAAATGCATGTTCACAATCCAGTACTGTGAGTTAATGTGGGCTAACTGGAGGCAAACACACCTTGAAATGTGCTACTACGAGCTTAGGAAAAAGATGGTCTCGTCATTTGTTCTTTAGTGTCTCTATACAGTGGACTTGTGGGAGGTGTTTGTGAATGCATTAGCAATTTTATATTTGCAGGGAGTCAAAGATCAAATATGTAAATAATGCCATTTTAAGTTTACAGTTAAAAGTCTAAAATGGTTATATGAGCAGTGAAGGGTTTTATGATGAAAAGAAAATAACTGAGTTATTAAAATGGAAACAAGGTTATTAAATTCAAGTCTTAATGAATTTTATATCTACTTTGGATTTATCGAAATTGAATTCATTTGATTCCATAGATTCTGATTAGAGATGCATCAGTATTGATAGTGGTATCAGGTGCTGATCCGATACCATGCTTATTTACTTAATTACTTATAAGGCTCCAAAAACAGCATCTGTGATCCTTAAAAATGAGTGCAAGATACTGTGCATGGCCCACACACACAAAAGGATTCTTGAATGTTGAGCAGAGAAACTTCGCTGAAAACACTTAGCTTTTTAAATTTGCAACTATCACACTGCTCTAATTTCAATGATCATGTAAAACTGTTACATCCTAACTATCTACTACGAGTTGATTACTTGCAGAACATAGCAGCAACCAACATAAACAGAGCTAAATAAAATGCTCCATGACTCCACTGAGTGCCAGAAAAAAAAACATATTCTCATACATCCCCAATTCAGATAATTAAGTGTTGTCAAAAGCACAACATACTATAGTAATTCGTGGACTGAAGGATGTGTGTGTGTGGTGTGTGTGATTTACCTTTGCCATGGCTGACCTCTACAGTCCAGGTGCAGTTGAGAGAGCTTGGGTAAACCTCAGGGTAACCCGGAGACAAAATGGTACCACCTGGTCCTCTCACATCACCTCCACATAGTGCTGCATGACAGAGCAGACACATAATCAGCAATTCCCACTTGTTCTAATGAGTCCGGCACTGCACTACAATATGTAGCAATAGACACTGAAGACCTAATTGACCCGTCTGACGAACTATCCTCTTTGGATAATGGAGGTACAAGCAAAGAAAGTAAATGATGAATTAGCCAAGCAAAGACATTATTATGTAGCACTCTCAACTCCACTGGAGAGACTGAACCCTCTCTTGAGCATTCCACTTATCTATCCAAGGCAATATCATCAGAGTATCAGAAATGAATGACAACTCTAACAGAGTCGTATTATGAAGAGAAATGTATTTGTAATTACAACATATTTCTCCATTCCACCTCGTAGGCAATTTTTTATCCTGCTTTTGGAGAACCCTAAAAAGTAGACCATCAACACACTTTCCTTAATACCTTAAACTTGCAGGATCTGTTTGTGTGTCCATAATTACTTTCCCCACATATTAATTTTGTAGTTACTGAATAATATAGGTCAAAATGAATATCTAAACAATAAGCTGAGACTAAATGAAATCTATACCAAAAGTGTCTCTACATAAAAAAAAAGTATTTCCCATTACACTGATAATACTCAGTACTATCTCCACAACAAGCTTGTTTCACATCCTCCACTGTAGGCTTAAACAGGTAAAACGTTTCAAAAGAAATCTCCTGAATGACTTAAACTGGTGAGCAAATCAGCTCCTATCAGTAGCAGCAGCCATCACGGTAAATAGCCTCTTCAATGACTGCCTAATGGCCTCCCATTGAATTGCATGGTCTTAATTTTGTCCCCTCAGAATTGCAAACATAACGTAATTGGAAAAAGAAAGGACATGCTACCAAAAGGGCTTTGACATGTGTAACCTATTTCATCAGGCTACAATTTACCCGAGGTGTCAATATCTGTGCAGGTACACTGCAATGTGACAAAAACAGCATGTTGCCTGTTTTTTTCTAGAACTGCTTAGTCACTGACCTCATTTGAAGAGATTAGTAAATCCACTTCTTTTTGCTTTTAGTACTAAATTGATGGACCACAGCTGAATACCTACCATCACAAGTGGGTAGAGGGTGACTCCACCAGTGATTCTTCTCACAGACCAGGGGCTCCTCATGGCTCAGTCGGTAGCCAGAGTCACAGCCAAAAGAAACTGTGGATCCAATGGAGAAGTCCTGGCCATAGCGCAAACCGTTTACAGGAATCCCAGGATCCAGACAGGAGTAGGCATCCACTGTCACACCTACACATAGAGTTCAAGAAATAATCAGACTGCTATCATTGCTGTAGGTCAAGCCGTGTATTTATGGATATTTAAACATAAAACCAACTTGGGCTGTAAAGTCGGGAAGCACTCTAACACGTACGGATAAAACTAAGTGAAGCATACTAGAAACTGTTCAGTGTTTTATAGCAAATACTCTGTAAATGATTTATACTTCCACTGCACTCGGGGATAAGGTGCGAATAGAGTTTGATGTCTGAATTGTACACTTTCCCTCACAGTTACAAGTTGAAGAACCATAAAAGTGTTTAACTGTACAAGGTTAAGTCTAATACAATTACATGCTTGTGAGTATTCCCAACCAATGACTTAATATTAATCAATACTCTTCATTCAGGTATACTAATTCTATTATATTACTTACGAGATCATGAGAACCTCATTCAAGCAATGGGCAACAAATGATTTAAAATCCGTTAAACTGGTAGTGTTCTTACTCTCATAGAGGATCTTGAAACCACTGTTTGAGCGGCTGTTGTCGGTGGTAAAGAGCATGTAGAGGTGGTTGCTGCTGCTGAACAGAAACTGAGGCACCTGTGTGCCATTAAATGAATTGATCAATGGAGACAGAAGATTAGACCCATCGTGGATCTCCAGGAAATCACAGTTCAGCTCTGTCTGAAACCTGGGAAGTAAAATATCAGCAGCTGAAATTTCTAAAGCATTGAGTTTTGTGTTGGACACAAGTTTCAAAATCTTGGATAAATGTGTATGTGTACTTTTCGAACGTGATCTTGATAGAGCGCCCTGGTTCAGCCTCTATGACCCATTCACAGCTGAGAGAGTCTTTGTAATAGCCCGGCCAACCAGGAGACAAGATGACCCCACTCGGGGCAGAGAAGTGACCGCCACAAGGAGCTGCGGAAAGAGAAAATATAATATAATAATAATATAGTATAATAATAAACAGCAAGCTTAGATGGGAGTCTGAAAAATGTCATGGTTTTTAGAGGCTAAGAAATTTGATTCAACAATTAATCATCTGTTAAACATTTCTTTGAAATGTTTTGTTATTCAGTGAGTTTACTTGATTCAAAAGTGTACATCATTTCCAAAAAGTAAGTAAACTGAAAAAGACATAATTGGGTTGATGTGATTTATTGTATTCATGTCAGGGGTGGACAGTAGCAGGTTGTCATGTCTGGGCTATTTGCTTTTTATTCATAGTTGCACAAGCAATTTTAACCCTACTACTTTATTGATTTTGCCAAAACCCACTGTGATGCTATAACTACAGCACAAGGCACCCTTTCCGAATCCCAGCACATGCTGCACACAACGACCAAGTTTGGGTGAAGGTAGAACAACTTTAATTAATTTTGGTTTGTTTGGGCTGATCTTCTTAGAATCAGGAAAATGCAGGTATGTAGAAACCCTAATGAAACAGATGAAATTAAATTCCAGTGCAAAGCTGCTATTTAACACTCTGCTTAGCACAATACACAGTCACTTCAATATTAAACATATCGAGGAAATAAAAAAAGCTACCCCGACTTAATATAATCTTACATGCAATGGAAGGACAGAACAACTCACATAGCCTAACATACTGTACCAAGGACATAAACACAATGTACATTCATCATATATTCATTCATTCATTCATTGTTCTAGGTCAACTGTAGATTGTTTGTTCAGGCCCTGTAGTGGTGTAGACCCCAGCATCTATAGTCTGACTATTACGCTAAATTTAATTTTCAATGCCCTGGCTGAGGGAGGAGGTTCTCACTGGTCTCATCTGACCACCAGAGGACAACTGGGTGAAAGTGTTGTGGTCAGATGAGACCAAAATGGAGCTCTTTGGCATCAACTCAACTCACCGTGTTTGGAGGAGGAGGAATGCTGCCTATGACCCCAAGAACACCATCCCCACCGTCAAACATGGAGGTGGAAACATTATGCTTTGGGGGTGTTTTTCTGCTAAGGGGACAGGACAACTTCACCGCATCAAAGGGACGATGGACGGGGCCATGTACCGTCAAATCTTGGGTGAAAACCTCCTTCCCTCAGCCGGGGCATTGAAAATTTAAAAGTAATTGCTAAGTCATTACCAAGTACTAAGTCATGTTTTGCAGAGGGGTCAAATACTTATTTCCCTCATTAAAATACAAATCAATTTATAACATTTTTGACATGTGTTTTTCTGGATTTTTTTGTTGTTATTCTGTCTCTCACTGTTCAAATAAATCTACCATTAAAATTATAGACTGATCATTTCTTTGTTAGTGGGCAAACGTACAAAATCAGCAGGGGATCAAATACTTTTTTCCCCTCACTATAATATTTTATATATTTTATAAAAAGACATTTTAAGCCGAATCAATTAGATTTCTGGGCAACTAAAGCATGCATTTGAGTTTGAGCACTTACTATTACCCGTTGGGCTGGTTAATGAATTTATCAATTCATGGAAATGCTGTACAAATGCTGTCTGGTTAACTGAACGTAACTTTTCCAGCGTTCGGGATATACAGAAAAGGTTTCCTCATGTCTATTTTTTTCCGTGTGACTGATATCGCTTTGTGATCAAGATAAATTGTAGATGGAGATTAAACCATTGTATAAGCAGTAGTACCAAAACTTATTGTAGTCTTATTCACCTTCGGAATTGAAACCCAAAAATTGAAGTGTGGCCTGATCTGATTCTTACATTCTGGTCTGGTTTCTAACATGCCACAACCTCTCACTCTTTAGTCCATTCACACTCATATCCTCTGCATAGGTAAAAGGGGATACTGTAGTAATTGCCCTTCACAGCGGCTGCCTCTCGACTGCAGCCAGTAAAATTACCTTCACACTTTGGGATAGGTCCGCTCCACATCACCTTGCCGGTGCTCAGCTCACAGGTCACAGTCTCTGCTCCCTGTGTCTTAATGAAGCCATCTTCACAGATGATGGAAATCGAGCTGCCTAGCTGAAAACTGTCACCAAATCTCCGGGCATTTAAAGGAATTCCAGGATCCGGACACTCGTTATGGCCAAATGCTGTTTGGGGAGGAAAATAAATAACAATGGCCAATAAGGTCCAAAATACACTTTTCACAACAAGTGCACTCCATAATAGAACCACATCATAAAAATATCATGGCAGATATAATGCACAGGCATGAGATGTTATGGTCAGTGGTAATTACTCCATAATGTTTGATGTGATGCCATTTTCCACATAATGCGATCTAGTTAGCAAATGTTTATTTTAAATTTCATAATAAAAGATTCTTTTTTCTTTGCATGGTAGCCTATAAATACTTTCTTTCTACATAAATCTGTATTTTTTTTAATGCAGTGTGTTAGTGAAGCCTGAAGTTTATCCCAAAATGTTATTGATTTTCCCCTGTACTATGGTAACCTAGTTCTCACTCCTTGAATACTCAGTATGTCTCTTCTGCATTCAGTAGGAAATAAGGGGGTAAAAAGATAATTATAACCGTCTCCACACAAGTGGCTCTTTTTTAGTGAAGTCTTCAGCATAAAGCAACAAGACTGAAGCTGCACAGAACATTAAACATATTTTTTTCCACTAAGAGCATTTTTTATTAATCTACTCAGAGCTATTGACCACATGTGATTCTTTTTATCATTTCCATTTTAGAACTTTATGATACAAAAACTGGACCCTGAGGCAGATGGCTTGGAAGGCGAGCACTTAAACAGTGTGTCTGACTGGCTGATGGATGTCTAGTGACAGGAAAAGCCTGAAAGAAGGACACCATGTTTGTCAGAACGAATACAGATTTAACAGTGCTCCACATTTCTGACAGCTCTTTACTGACAACAAAGAGCAAACTGTCAGTCCATTATAGAGGCCATGTCCTACACCATATCCCAATGAAAGCAGCCTAATATGCTTTGTGAAAATTTTTGAAAACTTTGTCCTCATTTATGGAAGAAGGTTATGGAGAAATGTTTAATTTTCACTCAATTTAATTTAAATAGGGCGATGATCTATAGAGATTTCTAGATGTCACAGAATATATGTTAGAGATGCAGCCAAATTTCATCAGAAAATAGCTGAGTATAACACTTTCAGTTTTTGTCTGAAAGAATAAAAACAGTGAAAAAGTTACAGGAAAAGTGATTCTGTTTTTGCCCAAAGAACATCACGGCCAAAATACACACTTTTTAAACTATTATTATTTTTAAAATAGTCTTCTATTTTTTAAAATTAATTTTAGTCAGCTATGTTTATTGGAGTTCTATGGAAAAGAGATACTTGTCAATTAAAAAAAGAAGAAGTTTATTTTCACTTTGATGTAGTTTTCAACCAAGCATTATCAACTAAGCATTAAGCATTTGTCACTTTTATTGAATGGAAAAATGCACCAATTTTTTTTTATATGTGCATTCCTGATATCATTAAATATTGCTTCTAGATTACTTCAAGAACCCTTATAAGACTAGAAAATACCACTAATTACACTTAGATATCACAATATCTTGCACTACTGATTAACTACAAAAGTATTTTTTTTTAAACGTGCAAGATTGAAACCCACAGTCTGTTATAAAACACAACGAATGAGATACTCACTGCTGTAGGTGATGTTAAATCCTCGGCCGGACATGGAGTGGTCGGCCTGGAACTCCAGACGGAGGATGTTGCTGTTGCTGGTGAGGTGGGAAGGAACCTCGGCTCCAGTGAAGCGGCCCAAGACAGCAGAGTCCAGCAGCTCACCGTCCTTCACTGTCAGGATGTCATAAGGAGCCTCCAGATCAAAGTCGTTGAAAGCCAAATGGATGCGGCTACCTGGCTCTGATAGAATCAGCCACACACAGTTAAGGTTGTTCCCATAGCCTTCTGGGTAATCAGGAGAAAGGACTGTGCCCATAGGAGCAGTAAAGTTGGAGAGACAGGGAACTGGAAGAACAGAACAAAACAGAATAGAATAGATTAGAATTAGTACAGAATAGAACAGAACAGAATAGACTAGAACAGAACAGAGCAGGATAGAGCAGAATAGAATAGAACAGACCAGAATAGTACAGAACAGAAGAGAACAGAAGAGAACAGAATATCTAACAGAAGAGAACAGAATAGAATAGTTAAAGTCTATACACTCAGTGTGATCACACAGTCCCTACCCAGTGAAATACGTGTGTGTGTCATAAACACTGCAGCCTTATGCCTACATAATCTTGCTTAATAAAGATCTAACTAACAAAGGAAAAGTAAGTGAGCACAAACAGCATGCGTTCAAAAATGAATTTACTTACTTAGAAAATACCAAATAATGTCTTAAAAAATCCAAGCATAACCTGCAGGCAGTTTGGTTCCAGACTCTATGTGAAATATTAATGTCACATATGCCATGGATGCCGTTAGCTATAAATAGGCCAGATCTGTTCACTATTCCAATTAGATATGGAAAGAAATTTAACCTTTGGACTTTAGAACAACTAAAAAGTACCAAAGCGAAGAACTCTCAGTGTAGACAGCTGTTGCTAAAATTAGACATTTATAAATTAAATAAGCCAATCAGCTCTATTTTACATCAGGTATCCCTTGTGAAGTCTAAAAAAAAATGTTGTCAGGTACTATAGCACAGTAATGGGGTGATATAGCTTGTCTTATTCTCTACAAATGTTACTCACAGATGCATATTGGGACGTTGGCAGACCACTGGTTGTTGTTCTGGCAGGAAATGGTCTTCTCTCCAATCAGCTCAAAGCCGAACTGACACTCAAAGCGCAGTACATCTCCATTAGAGAAACCATCTCCTTCCCTCATCCCGTAGAGAGGTGTGCCAGGGTCGCCACAACTCTCCTTGTCAATTTCTATAACGAATGAATAAATCATCCACTTCAGTTCAATTCAAATGTATTTGTATAGCATTTCTAACTGTATTACATCACTTTTAACTGTATTACATCACTTTTAACTGTATTACATCACTTTTAAAGATATTGTCACAAGGCAGCTGTCACCAGGTTTAGAAACGGCACAATCGCGGGAGCGGATGACAGTAAAGCAACGCAGGGCTGTGAATCTATAGGCAGCGTGAAACATAAAACAGGCAAGGGTCAGGCGATTGAATTAACAGGATAAACTGGACGAGACAGAGACGTAGTCGAAAAACCGTAAGCAAGGGTCGAGATAAACTAGAACGTAAATACAAGTAGAACGGCTTGGTATCGCAGAGAAACAAGGTCGCTAAGCGTATACTTCGCAATGACTCCGAGGCGAGTGATTCTCTAAATACTAGTGGAGGATGTGTGTGTGTGAGCGTGTGTGATTGGCAACAGGTGTCTCAGATCAGAACTCCGGGGACATGGAGCGCATGCACGCATGCGAGGTGCGTGTTACATTCTGGGATCTGGGGCTCAAAGGGGCTCCCAAAGCCGACCTCCCTCTTGGCCTTCCCCGGGGTCGTGGGCCTGGGAGTTCAGGATGCGTGGTGTGAAAGTCTTTGGTTAGTTCGGGATCTAGAATATCCTGTCTGGGGACCCAGCATTGTTTTTCAGGCCCGTACCCCTCCCACTCAACCAGATACTCCAACCTGCCCTGTCAATGTCAGGACTTGAGAATTCTTTTGATGAGGTACCCCGGTTGCCCCTCGTTTTCGAGCGGCACAGGTGGATGTTCAGTGGGTACCTCCATGTATGGCAATTTCAGGCGGTACGTGACTTCATTAATCTGTTTGATAATCTGGAACGGATTCTCACCTCGGGGTTTTTTGCAGCCGTGGGGTTGTTTTAAGTTCCTGGTAGCTAGCCACACTCTATCGCCCGGCTATCGCCCGGCTGGTAGTTTGAGTGGTCATGGCAACGGCGATCGGCTATGTTCTTGTAGATTTCGGAGATGGTTCACAGGCGTTGGTGGGTAGCTGCCTAGACCTGCTCACTCCGTTTGAACCACTGGTCGATAGCTCGAGGTCGAGGGCTGCAGTGGGAGTGGCAATCCAGGGGAACAATGGTGGTTGGTATCCGAGCACGCACTGTAAGGGTGTGAGTTTGGTAGCCGAGTGCCGCAGCGAATTCATAGCACACTCGGCCCATGGTAAGAACTGGTTCCAATCCTCTGGATTATGGGCACAAAAGGTACGGAGAAAGCGCCCCAGTTCTTGGTTAACTCTTTCTACTTGTCCGTTGGCTTGAGGGTGCCCTGTACCAAGTGCCGTGTGTGCCCAGGTGATAAGTTCCGACCTGTATTCCTCTGGTACAAATAGCTTGCCGGAAGGACAGTTGACTGGTACTCTTGATGACAGAACTTAATTTCTGATTCAAAGCCCACTAGAACGTGTTGACGATGCAGACTGGCTTGATGATATATTCATCCTGATCACGGGTACGTTCTGAGTGGTCACAACGTGAGAGGGCATCTGCCTTTACGTTCTGTGATCCGGGGCGGTAGGACAGAGTGAAGTCGAATCTGGTAAAGAACAGAGCCCAACGTGCTTGGCATGAATTTAGTCTCTTGGCAGTGCGTATATATCAGTGGTCCCCAACCCCCGGTCCGCGGACCGGTACCGGTCCGTGGGTCATTTGGTACCGGGCCGCACAGAAAGAATAAATAACACATTATTTCCGTTTTATTTATTATCTGAATCTGAAAAATGACCGGATTCTCTCCGTTACATCCTTCTACAACTCACTCTTGATGCATGTCAAGACGCTTGTCTCGGGCACGTGATACGTTGAAACCTTACCATAGAGACCAGAGAGAGTTAGGGAGGAGAGACGATGTTACGAGGACGTTGCTAATAAAGTTGCGATTTCACATTGGATTCACGTTTATTATTATATTTTTTAAAAATATCCCAGTTTTATGCCGGTCCTATAATTTTATTTTGTTGTATTTATCCGCCACACCTTTAAGGCCGGTCTGTGAAAATATTGTCTGATATTAAACCGGTCCATGGTGCAAAAAAGGTTGGGGACCGCTGCTATATATTCTAAGATCTTGTGATCTTTGAAAATAATGAAGGGGTGTGCTGCTCCTTCTAACCAATACCTCCACTCTTCCAACGCTAGCTTGATGGCTAGGAGTTCTCGATCTCCTACGTCATAATTTCTCTCAAAGGGATTAAGCTTCTGGGAGAAGAATGTTACTGGATGGAGCTTGGGTCTTTCTCCAAACCTTTGGGAAAGGACTGCTCCCACTCTGGTTTCAGATGCATCAGCCTCCACAATGAATGGACGGGTAGGATCTGGATGTTTGAGGATGGGGGCAGTGGTGAAGGCTTTCTTAATTTGTTCGAAGGTGGATTGAGCATTGGAGTTCCAGGATAGGTGCTTGGGTTTTCCCCTAAGCATGGCTGTGAGGGGGCTAGCGATGGCGCTAAAGTTCCGAATGAATCTTCTGTAAAAGTTGGCGAACCCCAAGAAACGTTGTAGCTCCTTAACGGTTGTGGGCACGGACCACTCCACTACGGCCTTTACCTTTTCCTGGTCCATGGAAACTCCCTCGGGGCTAATTACGTATCCCAAAAACGAGATGGACGTTTTATGGAACTCACACTTTTCTGCTTTGACATATAGCTGGTTCTGTAGTAACCGTTGTAGAACCTTACGAAGGTGGATGATGTGGTTCTCCAAGGAGTTGGAGTAGATGAGAATGTCATCTATGTAGGCAATGACATATTGGCCCAGCATATTGCGCAGCACGTCGTTTATCAAGTATTGGAATACTGAGGGAGCGTTCGAAAACCCATACGGCATATCCAAATATTCATAATGGCCAGAGAGCGTGCTGAAACCTGTCTTCCATTTGTCTCCCTACCGAATCAGGTTGTAAGCACTGCGTAAATATAGCTTGGTGAAGATAGTTGCTGTGCGTAACTGCTCCAGGGCGGATACTTCACACAGCACCGGGTTAACCCTCGGTAATCAATGCATGGGCGTAACCCGCCCCCTTTTTTCTCCACAAAAAAACCCCCCGCAGATGCTGGGGCGGTAGATGGCCAGATATAGCCTTGGTCCAGTGCTTCTTGGATATACTCCTCCATAGCCCATTGTTCAGGGAGAGATAAAGGATAAACCCTCCCCCGAGGAGGTGTTGCACCGGGCAGTAAGTCAATGGCACAATCGTAGCTGCAATGTGGGGGCAGGCCACTAGCCTTCTTCTTGCTGAAGACTCTTCTAAGATCATGATAAACTTCGGGGATCGAAAAGTAGTCTGTGCTGTCCGGGCTCTCAATGAAAGTTGACGTGAGCTGAATCATGGGGATTGGGAGACAGTGCTGAAGACAATGAGAAGACCAGTGAGTGATCTCCTTCGTGTCCCAGGTGATACGTGGGTTGTGCTGTGTCAGCCAGGGGAACCCCAGGATCACTGAATGTCGGGTCATCCTGATGACATAGAAGGAGATCTGCTCGTGATGTAGAGCACTGGCGTGAAGGTGAACCAGGTCTGTGATCTGAGTAATAATGCCATCCCCTATGGGGACTGGGGAGACTGTGGACCGGGATGTTGTATTGACGATTGTTGTATTGTATGCTCCTTGGTGATGTCGTCATTTAGTCCACGCCGAAACATTGTTTTAAGTGCAGGCTCATTCCATCCACTCCATGCCGCCACCAGAGCATAATCCCCCACGTTGCGTGATCCCTGGACCATGGATAGTAACTCCTCCCCAGTCTCTCTGTTATCTGGGGAATAAACGAACATGGTATCGAAAACGTGTGATCAGTTGGTCATACGTGGTGATATTGTTTACTTCCCATTCAGCAGTGGCCCAGAGTAGAGGTCTCCCGGTAAGGAGCTCCATGAAGTGAATGATTTTCCGCTAGTTCAGGGTAGGTGGAAAAAAACAGGGAGCATTGGAGAAGAAATCCTCAACAGCGTGCAGGATCCCCATTGTATTTCTCTGGCGATGGAGTGGAAGGTAAGCGGGTGGGCGTGGTTGCGGGAGGTAGTGTGGCTTGGTTTAACCTCGCTACCTGTGCGTGTAGCTCGGCGAGGTGTTGATCATGTTCACTGATCATCCGGCCGTGTTCCTCGATGGCTCGGGACAATTGGGAATCTCCCGCTGTGTCCATCAGTAGGCGAAGTATTCTGTCACCAGGTTTAGAAACGGCACAATCGCGGGAGCGGATGACAGTAAAGCAACAGGGGGTTGTGAATCTATAGGCAGCGTGAAACGTAAGACAGGCAAGGGTCAGGCGATTGAACTAACAGGATAAACTGGACGAGACAGAGACGTAGTCGAAAAACCATAAGCAAGGGTCGAGATAAACTTGGACGTAAATACAAGTAGAATGGCTTGGTATCGCAGAGAAACAAGGTTGCTAAGCGTATACTTCACAATGACTCTGAGGTGAGTGATTCTCTAAATACTAGTGGAGGATGTGTGTGTGTGAGCGTGTATGATTGGCAACAGGTGTCTCAGATCAGAACTCAGGGGACATGGAGCACATGCGTGCGAGGTGTGTGTTGCATTCTGGGATCTGGAGTTCTGATCTGTGCTGAGCTGTGACAGCAGCCAATTAAATGCACTTGGACAGAAGGAAAGACAAACAAAGATATCAGATACACAGCATTGTAGATTACTTACGATGTACATTGTCAATACATGATATGAAAAGAATGTTTATGCATATATATATATATATTGTGCTCACAATTTCCACTGTTCAAAATGTCATTAAGAAATGGCAGTTACTGGGAATGGGAGAAGTCAAGGCAATATCTGGAAAACCATGACAGAACTTCTCATATGCCGGCCAGGAAAACAAAGCAAAACTCCAATATTATACTAAAGACCTGCAGGAAGGTTTAGTGAACAAAGGACTGCTGGTTCTAATGTACAGTGTTGCTTGCACAAACATGATCTGCATGGAAGAGTCATCAGAAGAAAACCAAAGGTATGTATGGAGAAAAAAGGAGCAGTATTTTATGAAAAGAACACCCTGACAACTGTTAAGCATGGGGGTGGATCTATTGTGCTTTGGGGGTGTGGGGCAGCCATAACCAGTCGTGCTTGAAAGATTGTGAACCCTTTAGAATTTTCTATATTGCTGCTTAAATATGACCTTAAACATCTTATGTAATACTGGATCATTTTCCTCAATAATAAAATGGCCAATTATTTAAAAAAATGTTTAGGACTTGTAAAAATCTAATGATGTTTTAGGTCATATTTATGCAGAAATATAGAAAATTCTATCAACCTCTCAAGCACCACTGTAATTTGGGTAGGTATGCCTAAAATCTTGCATGAAACTGTGCCCACTACCTAGTTACAGCTGACTCAAGAAACTATGATGGATGGAGAGAATTTTGACACTAAGGGATCATTTAGACAAAGCACACATTTGACGGACAGTTGGCAGGAGCCTGACCTCATCATCAACCTAATCTGATGGGAACCCACCTTGCACAGAGCCCACTCACTGCATGCTGGGCTAATGGAGAGGGCAATATGTCTTCCTGAGAACCCCAACTGTGAACCCCATTGTGCTCTTCATGCATAAATGATGAGGTGAGGAGGATGAAAGCATAATTCCAGTAAATTATATTTGGGTAAAATTAAGGCTGGGGCTCATCAGAAGGAGATTTCTCTATAGAACTCTTTGGCCAGTTTGTGATGAATGGAATTAATTTCCTGTGTGACACTCTTTATGAGTGCCACAATGCCCTACTCACTGCTTCAGTCTGAAGACAGGGCTGAGGAAGGTTAAGTCATATTTACTGCTTTGTGCTTTACAACGGCAGCAACATGTAGAACAAATTGTCTGCAAGAAACCATAGTGTCAGATAACGCTATTCGTAAGTGAATGGTGGACATGGGATGAGTCGGTTGGGAATCCATAAGCTATAGAGCTACTCAACATGACAGACTTTCTATGCACGGCTGCCTCAGGATTTCAGTAGGCCTAGCTGGATAAGTGTGTACATGCATTACGATCCAACAGGGATTATATATAGGAATATATACACACAGCCTGTACAGGTTATGTTGTGGAGTGTCAGTTTTTATTTCTGTAATTAACATATAATTATACCATCCATGAAATATACCGGGACTGTTGTTGGGCTCAGTAAATCCCCCTTCACATAAACATCAGGAAACAAGGTTTAATTTCACAACATCCTTTAAATATAAACAGGAGATACACCTAGATCTTCAACGTCATGGACGATGGCTCATTTCAATTATTTTTTCCTTTCATGCATCTCTTATTCCAAAGTCAATTACTGTTGCTGATTTGTGCCCAAACATCTTTTCACAAGTCAATCAAAGGTGAGCCTGTACAAATAATGTTTACACAACCAAATGTGCTGGGCAATAACCCTTCATCTGTTCAACTACTTCAGTTTAAATGAGCTTATAAACCAGGTCAGATTATGCAAAAGTTTCCAGAATAGCAGTTTGGAATAATAACAGAGGTAAAGTACAAAGAAAATAATGTTAAAGTGCGTGTCCTTTAATAGCATTCTTTAATTAGACTTTTGATTACTGCTTCCTACAAAACACAGCTGGTGAGGAAGTATAAGACCGCTTGGTGTGGATTAATGAGCAACTGCACAGGTTTTACTCTAATTCGTTAAAGGATCATCAATGTTAAGCAGTTTTATGTTAAATTATAAGGGGCCAGAAGCAAGTCAGTGAAAATGTTCCATTTGTAGAATTTAAACAATAACAAGTTATGAAATGTACAATATGAGGAGGTAAACATGGGAAATTAGTAGTAGGTGTAAACACAACAATGGCACATTCAGAATTCAAGTCAAGGACCTTCCACTGAAATAGGTATTAATGTACAGTAGCTAATTAATGCTATACCTAAATCTAACCATAACCTTAACCTCATAGATATAGTTTGTTTAAAAAAACGTTTCCTCATGGGGACCAGCTAATTGTCCCCGTAGGGTCAAAACTGTCATTCACACACACACACACACACACACACACACACACACACACACACACACACACACACAGTACTGTGCAAAAGTCTTAGACACCCTACTTTTTTTTTATTATTTATTTATTTTTAGAACAACCACTGTTATAGGTTTTGATTTTATAGCTTCTACATTATCCAGTCAGTACAAAAACTTTTCCAAACATTAGTTTCCAGAAGTAGTGACTGGTTCTCAGTAAAACTTATCAGCTAATTTCCTCTGAGACAACGGATCTTCACATCAAATCCATAATGAACTTTTTCACACTGTCTGTTGTTACCCAGATGAGGATCGGTTCCCTTCTGAGTCGGGTTCCTCTCAAGGTTTCTTCCTCTTAAACATCTTAGGGAGTTTTTCCTTGCCACCGTCGCCACTCAGTGGCTTGCTCAGTTGGGATAAATTCACACCTTCATTATCTGTATACCATGTTTTTATTTCTGTAAAGCTGCTTTGAGACAATGTCTATTGTAAAAAGCGCTATACAAATCAAATTGAATTGAATTGAATTGAATCAAATATTGACTTTGTTCCATGTATTCCATGTATTATTTTTTTTAATGTAGGAACATTTAATTGTATCATTTTTTAATTGCTCTGTTATTTGCATGTGCCTAAGCAGTACTTTATACAGTATGTTCCTCTCCCCAACCCATCTTGTCCAGAAGCTCAGGCTAGGAACCTTTTAGTTTGTTACTATTTGACTAGACTATGATTTTTTTCTCCAACCAAAAAAGTAGTAAAACTAATGTCTCTCTCTCTCTCTCTCTCTCTCTCTCTCTCTCTCTCTCTCTCGCTATATATATATATATAATTATGTTAAGTCACCGGCTAAACGATCTGTGCAGGAATGTGAGTCAGAACCAATGAGCTGGAAAACTACACCGCAAACCTCTAAACAATATCTTATAAATGTATAACACTGTCATGATTCCCCCATGCAACAGCGCGCTTGGAGCACTGTTATGCATGCACGGATGCTTCCGGGTCATAAGGAATGTCTCCATGCTATGTTATGTTTCTTGTTCACAGTTATAGTCCATGCCTTGGTTTGTGTTTAGGGTACAGAGTTAGTGGATAGCATAGCTTAGCTTAGTATATGGTGTTTGTCATGTGTTTTTTTTTCTTGTTTCTTTGTGTCTGCTCTTTGTTTAAATAAAAGGTCTCGTCTGCACTGCAACTGCATCCGGCATCCGGCCCGTGACAAAACACTACATAGCATAGTTACTGTTAGTGCCATGAAATATGTGCACTGCTGCAGTGTTTGTAATAGAACTGAGGAATAAATGTTTTGTTTTTTAGTCAATGGTTTGTTGTTTAATTTTTAATATTGTAGCACCACACAGTAAAATATGCACTAACACACAATGTGGGAATTTATCATGCTCTCTGATTCTCTATAACACAAAGGTAGCTCTGCTTTGCAAACAGAAACCATCTTTACTAGAGATGCCACAATGCCATTTTTTCTTTTATGATACTGAAATTTTGAGTATCATCCAGTACCGACTACCAATCAGGTATCTATCCTAACACAAGAAAATCCAGTCAAATCTCTTTACATGTAAACATTTCCAATCCCAACAATATTTTTTTTCAATTCCAATTAAAATCTTTGAGCAAGGCAAGGATCAAAGTCGAGGTCACAGAAAACAGGGTCTAAGCATGAACTATGACCTTAACTAAGACTACAACTATGAACATGAATATAAACATGACACATGAAACTATGACCTTGAACTATGACTTTGGTAACTAACATCTAATCATCTAAGGCTAGTCTAATATTCCGCATTGAGTGTTACGAGGCACGCCGTATATATGCTGACATGATTACCCACGTAACTGCTAACAGCTGAGGGTAATCCAGACACACGTGACAGCACAACCAATGACAGGACGGGGAGGAGACATGACATAAACATAAACAAATACACGTGTCCAAATGTCACTACTGTCAACGATGGAAAAGCAGGTGCTCGCGCATTCGTGCTTAGAGCAAGCTGCTTCAAGGGGAAATCATGAAACTTTACAGACATTACATGCAAAAAAAAGATTTTCATCTTTTTATACCACATAAAAAATATCAGCATAGAACAAAACTTTCTTAGATGTCAGTTCAGACAGGATTATAAATACAACTTGTGATACAGTATAAATATTTAATAATAAATCTCATGAAATGAATGTGAAGGCAGGATTACCAAACACTGCCAATGATAGTTCTCATAATCGGCACAGGTGTTCAAGATAATTTTTCAGTCTGGATAATGAAATACATTTTAAGCAGTGCACTCAGATAAACCTTTCAACTTTGTTAAGGATTTCGTTCTTTCTTTCTAATAAGATTCATCACTTGTAAGTGTTTCAGAATATGAGTAACTAAGGCTGAGAACCAGACTAAAGCAATTAACTTGGTGAAACTGAAGAAAAAGAAAGTGATGCAACATTTGTAAGCTACCTTGAAAAAATATTTTAATATTCAGATATTTCAATATTTATACAGAACATCTGACAAAATATAAGCTTTCATGAAATACCCTATTTATCTGAGCAAATATATCACCAACTACTTTTTAAACTTTGCCTTGGTTAGCTACGTAAAGGATTCATTGGATTAATAACACGTGCATTTGCACGTTTTGGATATATCTTCCCACCACTCATAAAGCTTCCAGCTTTGAGTCTGCATTAATTTACACAGAAAAACCTGCACACTTTTAACTGAAATGAGGCAAACATATGCCAAAAAAACATACACTAACAACTCAGCAAGACTGTAACCTCCCACAGGATTATTGTCTCATCTGCTGCCATATTAGAATAAACAACAAATATTAGATGTGATGGAAGACAGACAGCACGCAGCTTGGTTATATTCAGAAAAAATATCAATAACTAACTAAACAAATGAATGTGCATTCAGAGAATAATGGATTCCTGAAAATTACTTTCCTTTAGATTGCAATTCCCAAGCCTGGCATTTAAAAAAAGTTTCTGGGGATCTCTAAAAGTTTTAGTTGGAATTTAGAACTAAATATGGGAACAAACATCTGGGAAACAAATTGTAATTCACACATTTGTTCCTTTATCATTGCTTTCTGAGTTTAAGTTCCAAAGGATTCGCCTTACCCCCCTATGCATGTGTGTTTCTCTCTCTCATTACCCCAGATGGCATGCTGTTTATCACGCTGACATTAATTTATTACTAAACCTTGAGGCAGTGGAGATAATCAAAGATATGGGCTATGCAGGGACTCCTGCTTCTTTCGAGTGTATATTGCACATGTTAAACGAAGAGAAGTCTCATTCCTGTAGCCATAGCTTTGACACAAACCAGTACCATGACAAGTGGACTGCTTGATTTCGCTCTACCCTCCATGTTGAAGATCTATCAAACACTGTGGAAACACAAAGCGAATGACCTTTGACAGTAACTCAGTAACTCCTGTCAGAGGACACGAAAATATTTCCACTCCTTTCAGCTTGAGTCAATTGAAAGGAATAGAAAGAATGACTCACTTTCTTGACAGGACCGTTCAATTAAATATGGTCTGCTATTGCTTGCAACGCCTTTTCATGTCTTTCTTCCTCTGTTTTCACAAGGTCTCTGTCTCTTCCTTCATATTAGTTTACTAGTCTAACCTGGAATAATACAAAGGGCAAACATGTATAGATTTACCCTAGAAATCTGACATTTGAAACATTTAAAAAATTTATTAATTCAAAAATGAATGTTGTTTCCATTCGATAGTGTAAAAACGTGCGGTAACTATCTGTCCATCCATCCATCTTCGACCGCTTACTCCTTTTCAGGGTGTGCGGTAAATATAGTGTATTAAAGTTACAGAAAAAAATGTTTTTTATTATTTTACAGGATTGTACTGTAAATTATTAGAGCAGTAGTCAGGTTTTTGTAGAGGAGGTAGATCCAAGTGCAGATGAATTTTAAGAAAAAAATATATGGATTAGACAATTAGACAAAATTAGACAAAAGATTAGACAATTAGTGCATCTTAATTTGCCTACTTATACTATGCACTAAAAGTATGTACTCTTTTTGTGAAGAAAAGTTTTTAAACTTTTGAGTGAGCAGAAAAACAATATGCAAGTACTGAAACATAATGACACATCATGTAACAGAAGAGAACGTTGTTGTCTCCTTGTTGCATTCCAGTTTTTCTTAATTCATTATTCATTTATAGTTTATACTATATAATTCAATTTATCATTCCTCTCATTTATTTTTCTACATTTCATTTAAACCTTTCGACAATGCATCCTTGAATTCAGTGAAGCAAATTGTCACAAAACTCCTCCCTCACGCAAGGAGTTGTGGGTAATATTAGCTGAAAAAGTGTCCACACTTGGAAAATCTACCTAAAAAATAGTAGACCATTCAGGTAACTTTGGGATACTCATTTAAACAAATCACCATTTGGGACACACAAAGAGACATGACTTAAACACTCGTGCTCATTAACCAACCAACACCATGACACAGGTGCAAAGAGTCATGTGACGTGCAGTGGCTCATGCGGAACGTAGTCATGGGCCATTTCAACATAACCATGACAGCAGTGCATTGGTTTACAGTAAAATAACAGAAAATGCACCATAGTTGGACATATTTTAGGTGGGAGTGAGAACTGTAAAGATTCTCTGAAAATTGATGCATCGTTTTTTGTGCCTTTCATTTTATGGACTATTTAGGGTGAATACAAACCCTCTTGTAGTTTAAGTTTATACATTAGTACAAACTTCTGTGTGATAAAGCACTGAAATTTGTCTTTAGTGCAAGCTTTTTCAAAGGTAAGCTAGTTGAGGGAAGTGTTGGCTCAGTATTAAGCCTTTAAGCTACAGATCAGAAGGTTGTGAATTGAAATCTCAGCACCACCAAGTTCCCATGGTTGGGTCCTTAAGTAAGACCCTTAACCTTCAACTGCTTAATTGTATCCAACACACAATTGTAAGTTGCTTTGGATAAATGTGTCTGCTGAATGAGCAAATGTAGTAGAAACATACAGAGATACTATACTGTAAAAAGTACAGTAATTACCTCTAAATATATATTACAATACTTTACAGTACCACAGTACTGTAAATTAGGTCCCCGATTTCATTTAATCTTCCTGCTGGTACTGAAGCAATATTGTTTCATAATAATATCATATATCTCCTTCACCTTTGTAGTTAATCTTGAAACCAATGGAGCCAACACTTTCATCAGACTGAAGATGAAGCCACATCTGATAGGTCATGCTGACAATGAGGTCCGGAACAAAGCTGCCCGTCAACCTGACATAACACATGCATATGAGTCAGATATATAGCAGCATTATAGTACAATTACATGCACTTCACCATTAATCATATGTCTAAATTTCACTTTTATTGAATAGTAATTTATATCTGCTTTTCCACTGCAAAAGAAAACATTAAAAGTGGTTCCAATTTGGCACCAAACTTGAACTTATGATGTCAGACAGGATAATTTCATCAACATGACAACAAAAGAAGCAGTTCAATTCTTTGAAGAAATAATCTTATACTGCTGCGTGCTACAAAGTGAGTGAGAGCAACACTATTAATGCTAAGTACCCCCCCACACACACACACAGATACACAATTTAAATAGATAATGTAACAACCTTTTAAAACGATGCTTCAAATGAATTGCACTAAAATAACTTGTGAGTAATTAGTAATAATTTGACAATAATTACAACATAGTTGTAATATAAAAAAAACATACACTACTCCAAATTGCAGTTAGTTTGCAAGACGGGGACACTCACACTTGCAGGATTGTCCGGGGGTCTCCTACTTCTCCACCATCTCCAATAGTTAGTGTGTCATAACCGAGCTCTAGGTCAAACTCCTCAAAGTTAATCTGAATCACCTGTCAGAAGAAAAGATAAATAAAGCTTAGCATGATCTGACCAAAATGGACTGACCTTAGAAAAATGGCTTGATGTAGTTTATGCATAAAAACAAGTGATGTAATACAGGTGAAAGCCACAATTGTTTATTTGTATAGCATACTTCAGAGATTCTAAAAAAAATTATTAACTAACCAATAATCGGTCAGGTGACTATCCTCAACCAGCTTGTCAACTAATGGCTACAGTTTACAGTCATTCATATTTAGTAGATATTCTACAGACACTCTATAGATTATCAACATGTGACTTTTTTCTTTTACTTTATTTAGATGGTCCAAATGATAGTTAATGTTTAGAAGATAATATTTAGATATATTTAGATGTAACAGAATATGAATACGTTATTGGGAATTAACAGATAAGGTGTTCCATACAGATACAAATACAGATACAAATATGAGGGGCAATATTATTTTTTTATTTACATATTTAATATTTTTTTTTATTTTTGCCAGAAAGACGCACATGCATCTTGTTATGAGGAATCCAAAAAATTAGCCCTGTTATTGGAAGGTTTTTACTTTCATGTGAGCTCAGAAGCTATGAAGCTTGCAAGACCAAGAATACAAATATAGGACAAAGCAGTACACATATGGAGTACTAAGTATGATCCGATACATGGCATTGCATTACTGTTCTGCTATAGACTACAAACCTCTCTGTTTTTCTTCAATTCACTTGAAAGTTCCAGCTCAAGGAACATTTTTAGTAGATAATCTATAAAATCTTAACTAGATTTGATGACTACCGATACATTTTATTACCTATTTTGAGAGATAGTTGATAGGCCGGTTCATGACAGTCTATAGATGGTTTATATGTAGAGTACGCAAGTAAAGTGTTGTTTCTAAAATAAATGTTTTTGTTCCTGAAAGATGACATACAATTTGATTAAGAGGAAAACGTTTAAGAACAAGTGGTAAACAGTGTAAACCCAAATTGGTACCATTGAAGGAGTTTCAGCTGGGTAAGATATTTAATTTTCAATTAGTTTCTGGGTATATGATCGGTTATGTAGCTAACATAACGTTCCACTAAAAGATAATTCACACATGCAGTATTATTTCAAGCCCAGTCACAGACTTGATTAAGGTATTATTGCTGTTAACAGCAATCTGTTTTTTTCTAACATGTAAAACTATTGCAAACAATGTCTTTCCAAGATATGTATCTGTTTTTTTTTTCATTACCTTGGAACTACACAAGTTTAAACATTACTGCCTAACTTTTCCTAAATTTGTCAAATAGACTATTCTGAGTCATTCCGTCCCTGAGAAGGTGACATACAGTACTTTTGCTATAGTGTAAGGGGTCCAGCAAAGGGCCTTCACAACCAATTCAGTAAGGTAATACAATTGTTCTTGCTGAATGCATATAATCAAAAGATGCACTGATATAGCATTCAGATGTTCTCTTGCTACTAAATTCATATATGGTGGCATTTCATTTACAACTCAATATTGCTATAATGTAAGAGAAGTAATAAAATGACTATAATAAACCTGCATATCATGTGGAAAAGTAATCGAGTCACTATAATATGGGCTGCACCAATTTATTTCTGTATCCCATTCAAAAAAAGTTCTCTATTTGTACTTAATGCCTCTGCAAAAATATTTTGCTATTTATCTGCAATGCTCTGTCCCAGGACAGTAAGAATATTCGACTTCCTGCTCCATTTGCTTCTGATCAGTGCTATTATACAGTGGGGCAAATAAGTATTGAACACGTCAACATGTTTTCAATAAATATATTTCCAATGAAGTTGTTCACATGAAATTTTCACCAGACATCAGTATTAACTCAAGAAATCCAGAAATATAAAGAACTCAAAACTTTAAAGTTCATAAATAAAGTTATGTGTAATAAAATGGAATGCCACAGGAAAAAAATATTGAACACGCTAAGAAAAAGCAGTTCTCCAAGGTAAGGTAAGGATCCAGCTGAGATGCATAAGTAATTATACCCTATCTATGCAAATTAATATCAGCTGGGTTAGTAAATTGATGGTCTATAAAAAGGCTTTTTGTGACCACTAAAAGACAATTCACACAAGGTGTTACAAAAGAAACATCTCACGATCGGTAAAAGCACAGAACTCTCCCAAGACCTTCACAACGTTATTGTTGTGAAACATTTTGATGGAATCGGGCATATTT